>JARBWK010000004.1:137275187-137735187 GCA_030556195.1 Anolis apletophallus | reverse complement strand
ACCCACATTTACTTGAGTATAAGGCACCATCAAATGTAATGCACACCTCAGTTTTGAAAGGCACACATTACAAAAAATTGATTTGCTCTTCAATGTCATGAGGCCATTTGGGAAATCATCGGGCTGAGACTGGTAAACTCGCCAGATTCACACAATTCCCAACTTGCCTTATTCACCAGGCTTTCAATGAGGCCAGTTAGAAACCACATGGGACTGAGTCTAGGGGAAGTGTACAAGAGATCCTGAGGGCCGCCTGTGTGGCAGGATCTATGGGTAGGCAGCAGGAATTATTGGGTCACCAGCTTCTTCCTTCAGAAGCCACAGAGCCCTAAGACTGCTCTGGTCACCTGGGACAGCCTCTTTGTACCACCCTGCTCTCTCTCCCATCCAGTCTTCAGGTTTCCTCTGGGCTTTTTCACGCAGGTGGGTTTCTGCGTGCAATTCTAACATGCCATCAAATCTAATGTGCACCAAAATTTTGGCAGTGTAGTTTAGCCAAAGAATGTGCATTAGATTCAAGTAAATATGTGCTTCTTCACATGTTTTAGTGTTATCCGCCTCCTCTTTTAACTGCACCTCTGTGTATGAATGTTTTCACACACAAAAAACATCCAGAATTATGAAAAATCTCATAGTCGTTGGCCATTTCCTTGATCTTTTAGCCTTGAAACACCCTTCTTGTTAGGTATGAATACATCTATGCTTATTCTCTGCATTCCTACATTCCAGTTGGATATAACAATCCCACAATCTCTTCTCATTAAGAGTGACACTTCCTAAGTCGATCCTCTCTTCTCTGAAAAACTGCTGGAGGACAACACTGAACATACTGGGCTGCAATGGATTCATTCATGGTGGGAGGGGAGTAAAAACAAGGGAGGACAGAGGATGACGATGCTAAACTGCTACTATAGAATAGATTTAACCTTAATTCAGCACTAGTCTGAATATTTGTATTTTGCATTTTAATTCCAGTATAGCAGCTTCATGCTGGAGATGCCTTTGAAACCTTTTATTTACATAAAGCAACTAGCAATGACTAAATTGACAGGTGTGATGACTTGCATCTAAAAAATTAGAGTTTTTGCATCAATACAAAGTAAAATGGGGCCCTCTCTAATAATAGAAAGGTATTACCAACATAGCTTGGCAAAATAAGTATTTTCTCATGTAAAGGAACTGGGGAGGTTCCAAGCCTTTAATTAGTTAAACCAAGCAAGATCCTTTAAAATACAGCATAATCAGTTGTGGTCCATGGATATCTGGGAATTCAGGTAGTCCTTGAACTGGGTACAAAATATCTTTTCTTTTATTTACCCTCACTCTGAACTTTTTTCTGTCACAATGTTAATGTAAAAAATTAAGTTGTTCCAAAAAGTCATTGTTATTTTCATATCTGACTAGTCTTGGTGAAGGAAATCAGTTTTCATTGAAATAAAATTAACTGTATGCAAAATTTTACACAGCTATATTTAGATATACATGTTGAGTAGCACTTAACTTATCCAAAATGATTGGGAGAAGAAGCATTTTGGATTTGGATTTCCCCCCCAGATTTTGGAATTCCAGAGTTTACATGTATATGCATACTACCTTGGAGATGGGACTACAGTCTAAACACAGAATTCATTTATGTTTCATATGCACCTTATACATATATGCTAAAATTAATTTTATACTCAACATTTTTAATAATTTTGTGCATGAAACAAAGTTTGGGTACACTGAATCATCAGAAAGTTTCAGCCACCTATGTGGATGAATTTGGATTTCGGAATGTTATGAATTTCAGAATTCTGGAAAGGGGAGTTTTCATTAAATTCTCAAAGGAGTCCAACCTCTCTCTCCCCCAAATGTAAGGATCATTGCCTTAAATCCTGTTGGAACTAGTTGTACCAGTTCATAGTAGATGCTAGAATAGGAATCCTGGCCAATGGCTTCTTACATATCTCAAGGTTCTCAAGCCCTCCCAGGATTTCCTTCCCATCAAAATATATATGATATAATTTCAGAGGGTATAGATGAAAGCTTTTAATTTTTTCTTCAAAAACCCATCTCAAAGGATGCAGATAAGTAACTATTAGCAAATTCTCAAACGTACTTATCCCCAAAATATCTTAAAATAACACAAATCACTTCTCCACATTACGCAGCCTCAGTCTTTTGATGTGTAACATCAAATGTGTAACATCTGTTCACCTGAGGCAAACATACAACAATTCTCACAGGCCCAGTGACATCAGATTCCTAGATTTTCTGGATTCCTTACAAATTGCTTTGGGGCAAACGGAATTCAAGTTTAAATGGTGTCAATATGAGGTCATGTAGGTCAATCCTTATGGTACTAGTTACAGTGGGAGACTGATGTGGTTTCATATTCAACATTAAAGATTATTCCAAAATTCACAAACAGCAATGAAGACATTCTTGAATTAATCATGTATTTTTGTCTAGCAAACAATAGGCCTACTGCTAAATATTACAAATATTATTAATGCCTGAAACTCCACAGCAAGAGAAAACCTCGTATAAAAATACCAGAAATATAAGAATATAAAATTACGTAGAGCCACTACTGTGTTTTCAAACTAAAATTATCTGATGCTGCATGATTTCTTGAAACATTAGTTTTCCATCTCCTTCAACCTATTTCTTCATTTCTGTTTCTGTTTCTATACATGTTCTGCAGTAGAGCAGAGGAAAGAAGAAGAAAGGCACCTCAGGGGATTAGAGGACCGCATGCTTACCCTACCCATTAATATACAAACAAATCTACAAAATCATATAATTAAACTGCATGAAACTTTATGTACTTGCGATGTAATTGTAATTTTATGCAAGTTATTGGTATATCGACATGTCTTTGGAAGAGAGAGAGAGAGAGAGAGAGAGAGAGAGAGAGAGAGAGAGAGAGATCTCACACATAGAAAAGCCCAACTTCCTTCTTCTGAGAGCAGGGACAATAATATAAACCAATCTCATGGTATGCTTTTTGACCACCTAACCTGGACTTAAATCCCTGCTCACTCTGAAGATGCCTGCATAACCTTGAGCCTATCACAATTACTCAAAGTGACATTGTGCAACTAAAATCAACAGGATCTCTCAAATACTTCCATAAATTCCAGGATGATTTGTAGCATATCAGGGTGATAGATAGATATTGAGCAAATCCTATTGTGCACAGCAGGAGAAATGCATTTCTATGACTGAAACAGAAAGATGGGACAGCTCAATATCTACCATATACACAGTGATACCTTAGGAGTTTAATTCCATGATTGAGCTCTTAACTCAAAGCAAATTTCCCATTGAAATGCTATTCAGCTGTTCCTCCCTCCTCCAAATTTTTGTTATTGTTTTAAAATAAGAAAATGTACTTTATAAATAACCAATAATGTAGAAATGCACATTTACTTGGAACAATTAAAAAGAAAGATTAACTTTCAAATGGTAGAAGCACAAAGTTGTGGCAAGGAATCACAAAGTGAAGAGGCAGAACCTCTACTTAAGAACATCCCAACTTAGGAGCATTTTGAGTTAAGAACTATTGCTTGGCCCAGGTTTCATTTTGACATACGAGCAGCATTTTGAGTTAAGTGCTGGCTCAAGAGAGAGCGCTAGCACAAAAGGACAGGGCTTTAGGGATTCAAGAGAGCAGTGCCTCATGCTCTTCTCTGCTTTGGGAGATTGCTGTTCACTTTGCTCTTCTCCGCTTTGAGGTTAGTTGATTTTGTGTGGTTTTTGTTCCTGGTATGTTTGGCTTCATGAAGATAAAGAACAAGAGAGGGAGGGAGGCTGAGTACAGTATGAATAAAGTGATGCTTTCACGGTATCTCATATATGAATCAACCTCGTATATAAGACAAGTGTAGGTTTGGGGGGCAAAATCATGGATTTTTATATGATCTGTGGATAAGTCCAGGCATTCAAAAAGGTTGAAATCAGTGCCACACCAGAAAGAGTAGTTGTGATCAGTGATCTTTTTAGGTCTTCCTCTGATGGCCTTATCTTTTGTCTTTCACTCAGAGAAGGGGATGATTCCTTTTTTTGATGAGAGGCCCGGTACAGTACTCACACTCACTCATAGATAAGTTCACCCAGGCTTTTTGGGTTGACTGTTGACTCAAATTTCTAGACTTGTACATGAGTATAGAAGTAGGGTAATTTGACTCTGTTTTTCCCAAAATGTTTAGCTATTATCTACCTGATTGAAATCAAATACATTATACCAAAATGTGTACATGTCAGAAATTGGAAAAATCAATACTGTGTACTTCTTTTTAAAAGCATGACTACTTAAGAAAACAAAATGTAAAAAGTACACTAGGAAAAATGTGTACAAATATGTTAACAGTTTGAGAAGTGAAACAACGAACACTATTGTGTTTAAAAATAGTAAGTTTTCAAGAGAATAACAAAGCAGGAGAGAACAAGAATGCTGACAGAAATCCGAGAAACTATAAGTAAGAATTAAATTGACATAACATCCCTAGTTTTCAGCTCTAATGTAAATGGAATTATATCTTTTGAGACCTTTACATTTTGGAAATATGCATAGTATAGTCTAGGAGAAAAATATTGTTTAACTTAAGTATAATATTTAAGTTCAATTAGTAACCCACCTTGATCAACATATTATGTTATGATTTCAATATACTGAAATACTGCAGTTTCCTTTTCAAAAGAAAGAAAAAATATATATGTTGTGTGTGTAGGAAAAGTATTCCAGCTGAATTAGAGTACCTTGACAGAATAAAGCCTTTGAAACATGGGGGGAAAACAGAGTTAGGATCTCACAAAGAGGCCTTTGAGGGTCATTCATTACACACACTTTTCAGCAGCATGTCTGAAATGAACATTGCCTTTTTGCCAAGCAACAGGAGGTCACGTTATAATGAGAACACAATCAATGGAATTGGTTATGACTAGGTTTTGTTTCAGAAATAACTATCTAAGCAACATCTGCCATTACTTTAATATTTCCTATACTACTCATTTTTTACATTTTCCCTATATAGCTGATGTAGTTGCTGTAAAGTAAAAGATCATGTGATCTGATCAAAATCCAGAATCCACTTTTAAAATACCTAAACCATCTGGCTGGCTGTCCCATGATAAATCTCTATGATAAATGTCTTCGTTTTGATGTTACAAAGGAACCACAAACCTGCTCAGTTTTTGGCACAGATGCACATACCCTGGCAACAATAGAATAGAACTCACATGTCCAAAAATAGAGAAATAAATCATTTTGGCCTGTGGGGGTGTAGCAGATTTAGAACAAACCTGATTGTAATTAAATGGGGGGGGGGAGGGCTTAGACATCATAATTTATCTCTCGAGGGAAGGTATATTTTCAAAGTTCATTTACTGCATTATTTCAGACACAGTTGCACATCACCATGTGTCTCAAATTTGAATCACACAACCCCATTTAGAATAGTAGCTCTTTGGACCTTAGCCCCTTTAATCAAATTACAGCACAGTATGTCTCACTGCCTTTAATGCAGTTCAGTCACAAATAAGTCCCCATGGGTCTGAAAACTCAGTTTCTTCCAAGCTTGAATCCCGTTACATATAAATGCTCCAATCTTGCTAAAGAAACCTACAAGTGAATGTAGGCTTCATGCACATCACCTCAATGAAAAACTTCAGGTTTAAATCGTGCAGAAGCTGTTGGATCTCACATTCAGTTTGGAGCAGCTGGGGCAGAAATAGCACTCGCATCCAAACTAGGTTTGTCCCTATGTAAATCTACCGTGTACCAGCAATGGGCCCTTGGTATCCACCAGGGTTTAGTTCCAGGACACCACATGGACACCAAAATGACAATATTGGCATAGTACAGTTGTGTCTCTTATATATATTTAAAAATACATTTCAAGCAATTGCTGTTTGAATAAATGCATACAGAATTTGTGGGTGCACCTAAATGCATGAAGGGCTACTGCTGCCTATCAACACTGTGCTACTTTGACTGGGATACAAATACGGAAGACTTTTATTCCATCTTAAAGACTGATACTTTGTTTGTTTGGTTTACAAAAGCTCATATGAACTTTAGCCCACTTCATTAGATGTAAGTGGTGTGGAACAACTGTGGTGTGAATTTTTAAGCTCATCCCCAGTCACATTCTGAGGCATGAATACTTTTTTAAAAGGTATGAGTACAGCCATTTGGGGTGAAGAATTGAAATCTAAATTGCTTGGAAGACAAGTTCATTGATTTGTGACTGCATATTGGATAGCCAGGAATTAAACATAGTTGTAGACTCATAATAACCATCATTTTGCAGACACATAAATCTACCAATATAATCATAAAACATCAAATATGTATAGATTACATGTTAAAATGATCTATATAGCCTCGTCTCTCCACAAAAAAGTAAGGAAAGCATTTAAATTACCATACAGCCTTCAATTACACATACTGAAGCAATTCTTGATGAATTACCGGTATAATATAATCGTGTACAAAATTTAACATTAAGGGGAAAACTTCCCTATATAATCCCTCTTTTTATCAACACCTCTCCAATAAACAGAAATGAATTGTTCCCTACTTAAAACATTTATTATGCCCCCACCCCCCAGTCTAAATCAACCCTTGAATTCCTGAGAACTATAGTTTTATGGCCTAATCATAGGGGTAATTTTTGAAGCATATGCTTTACCCCCTCCATTTACACAATGGAGCCCACCAGCTTCCATTCCAAATATAGAGCTACTTCCAGTGAGGCTCCATTGCACAAATGGAAGGGAACTGGTGCATGACACTGCGGCAGCAACACAGAAGCTTTCCCGTAATGCATAGGGATCAAGAGGGGTAGCCGGGTGGTGGATGCTTCCCCTTGTGGGGTCAAGAAAGAGGGGAGCTTGGCAATGCAGGGTGTGGGGTAATGGGTTCCCCATGCTCCCCACCAGGCACCACTGGATTTGCTACAATGTGTGGCAATTCCAGTGAGCAATATGTAAAGGTCCAAATTTAACAAGCAAATCTTTTCTCTCTCTGAATTCACACATGCATAGACCCCATTTGTTCTGCTTCATTCATTCTGTAGTCATTCATTCATGGACACTAATTATTTGATAAGTGCATTATCAAGTTTTATGTGTATGACACAAAGATTTTTCATTTCAGCTTTTAAAATATTTTTTAAAAATATTTAAACTCAGCTCTATATCAGGAGATCTCAGAACACCTTACAAATAGCATTAAAAACAGGTTAAAGAAACTAAAGTCATAAGATAGTTTAAATAAACTAAAAACATATTGAAATATGCAATGGATTTAAAATAGCTCTAGGTTGAATTAATAAGGCCCAAAGACACTGGTGAACAACCACAATTTAACTTGCTCCCTAAATCACTAGAGTGTTGTGAGAGAGCATTTGCTGGTGCCACAGTTAGGAAGATCTCCTGACACTGAGTATTGATCAGTGGAACACGGAGGAACCCCTATCTCAACCGAACTTAATTCTTGGGAAAGCACATCTGAGGATTCTTCAAGAATCAATTTCCTAAGCTATGCGGGACTTCAAATGTTATCAAAAACACCCTGAATTCAGACCGGAAACATACTGGCAGCCAGTGCAATTCCATTAAGAATGACATTACAAGTCCAAATATTAATTTAAAAGTCAAACCAGATCAAATGACCTGCTCAAATTGCTCCTGATACTGCAATCCTTTAAATTTACATATCTCTTCTGTTTTCTTAAATCAGATTAGAATTCTATGCCATATGAAATTTGCTTTTTAAAGAATTGAGTTATTTAAAAAGCTGAGATTAAAAAGAAACCAATTATTACATCATTTCTTAAAAATTCTGTATAGATTAATTATTCACTTCTTTGTTTCATCTAAGTACCAAAACTATGTACAAACAAAGTTTAAAACAGAAGCAATAAGTATGACCTGCATCAAATTATCGCAGTTCCTCTTTGTTCAGGATTGAAACTATTACATTCCATGACAACTTCACAGTAGGAATAAAGAGAAGGAAATTTTAAACATCTACAAAAAAAATTTTTTGAAAGAAGACATATGCAAGGAAAGCAGAAGGAAGAAATCTTTTACAGGTGGTACTTTAATTTTTTTATGGAAACTTCTTATATTTATAAAAAATATAATGTGGAGGGTTAAATCCAAGATTGATTAAAATGAATGGAAATTAAATTAATCACAATGAATGCAATTCTTGTTTATTTCAGTAGGTAGGTTTATTTGAAGTGGAAATTACCCCTTAACAAAGATTCTTCTTCGAGAGCTCTGTGAATGCACACTTATGAAGTTTGCGCGCCAGCGCGGGCTTCCCAACGGAAACTTTTCCAGTTTGAAACTTTTTGGCGGTAGCTCCGCCCAGCCGACCCGGAGGGCATAAAAGGCGCCTCCAGCGCGCCCACGCCATTCCTTTGTTTTCCGCCACTTGGGCAACATCGGAAATACGGCTGGTTGTGTGAGCATAGCATGTCCACAACCAGTTTCAAAAGGTGTTTATCCTGCGGTAGCAAGATCCCGGACTGTGACGGTCACTCGAAGTGCCTTCGGTGTCTCGGGGGGACGCGTCGTTCCTGCCTGCCGGCACTGCCAGGCCTTCTCGACCGCCACTCGAAGAGCGAGAGCCCGCAGGCTTCAGGCCTACCTCACGGAGCGTGCTCTCTGCCCTCCACAGATGGCGACGGCTGTCCCATCTGCCTCCTTGGGATCCGGGGCGGCTGCTTCGGTCCCGCTGCGTCGACCGCGCACCCGGCCGGGAAGCGTCCGCAGAAGGAGAAGAATACCACCAAGTCTGTCTCCTCGAAGACGTCGAAGACTTCGGTGTCGAAGAGGCCCTGCACCGTCACCACCGAAACGGTCCAGCTGCCTCCACCTCGAAGAGCTTCCACAAGCTCGATGGCGTCGGGCCTCTCCCAGAGGTCGGCCATCTCGAGGACTCCCTCCGATCGGGCTATGGAGATAGCTTTCCGGAGGTCGAGTGAAGAAGCCCGTAGAGCCCAGACCAGAGGCCTGGTTCCTGTGACTCCGGCAAGTCTCTGGAGGCCGCTGCCTCGAGACCTCCTTCACCGAAGAGGCGGCGAGGACGCTGACGTCATCGTCTTCAGTCTCCTGCCCGACTCTTCGCCTACCCCTGTTCTCGCTGTGGAGACAGGGGTAGAGCACCGTGTGTCACCAGAGAACTCTGTCCAGACCGTCGTCCTCGTTCCTCCGGGACAGACCTCGGTTCGACAACTCTTCATGACCTCGCCAGACAAAGGCAGGCAGACCACGAGGCTCTCCCTGGCCCCGGCCAAGCGAACGCCTCCTCCTGTGACGACAGAGATGCCAAACATCCCTTCGACGTCTAGATCTCCCCCGCAACCGCCGGCGATCCCAGACACGGTTCAACCGTGGTCGGGAGACGAGATGGCGAAGTCCCTCGGTCGATAAGATCGGGATCCATCCTGTCCCTCAACATGGACAGAACGCCTTCCCATGCGGGCGGTGACGCGGAACCCTCGTCTTCCCCAACGGACAACGCGAGGGCTTTCGGTGAGCAGGTGGGCCGGATGGCGAGATCTCTGGGGATGCAAACCTACGTCCCCACGAGGTCCAGCGCTTGCCCCGTGTTCAAACGGGTGCAAATCGAGGACGCGGCCCAACCACACCTTCCCATGCTAGAACCGCTGGAAGAGGCGGTTAAAGCATCGTGGACAACTCCATCTACCATCCCTCCTACGGCGAGTCGTATCGAGGCATGGTACAAGATAGACGAGAGGGAAAAGAGCTGGCTCCACGATCATCCAGCACCCAACTCGATGATCGTCACCTCCGCCCAAACCTCGGGCCGAGAGTCGGCAGCACCCTCAGATCAGGAGGGAAGGAGGTTCGACACAACGGGTCGAAAGATCTACAAGGCCGGGCTCCTGTTGACCAAGATGGCCAACTACGGCGCATGCATGGCGGCGTACCACCAGATCCTCTGGGAAAGGGCTCAACCCTTTTTCCAGGATCTCTCTCGGGAGCAGCAGACGGCGCTTCTCTCCATCTCCCAGGAGGCGCAGTCTCTGGCGCACCACCAGATCCTCATGGCCCGCCATACGGCGGACACCTCGGGGAAGCTGCTAGCCCACGGTGTCGCCATCCGAAGACACGCGTGGCTGAAATCCTCTGGCCTTTCCACTAACTCGAAGAAGACCATCGAGGATCTACCGTTCGATGCCCAAGGACTCTTCTTTGGGGGCACGGACGACAGACTCAAGGCCACTCACGACTTTCGAGTCCTGACGGCGAAATTGGACCGGCCTCAACCCCAACCCAGGCCGAAGTACTACCAACGGGCTAAGTTTCAGCCCAGACAGCAGTACCGCCAAGCCCCAAGGTACTCGGCGCCTCAGCAGCAACAACAACAGCAGCCGAGGCAGCAGCAGCAACAGTCCAACAGGCCCCGACAGGGGAACAAGTCACGACCTCGCCATAACAATGGCAATGGACAGTCCAACCGTCGCGTTTGACGGGGCGCTGGACGACACCGCCTTGTCGCAAAGTACCGTTGCCACCACCATGCCTCCTCCCATCCTTCGACCTCCACCACCACACCCGCCATTCGGAGATCGCCTGGCCCGCTACATCGATGCCTGGCGACGCATCACCTCAGATGCATGGGTTCTCCGGATTGTCGAAGACGGCTATGCCTTGGAGTTCGACGAACTTCCACCCACGGGGTTCATCGTCGAGACACAGCCGTCCAGGGTGATCTTGGAGGAGGTCGACGCTGCTGCTTCAAAAGGGAGCGATTTCACAGCTCCCCAAGAGCAAGGAAAAGGGGCATTCTTCTCACGGTATTTCACCGTGCGAAGCCAGACGGTTCCCTGCGACCCATCCTGGACCTCAGAGACTTAAACGCGTACGTTTCGCCGAGGAAATTCAGGATGGTGTCAGTGTCGTTCATTCTCCCGCTTCTCCGGGCCAACGACCACTTTGCGTCGATCGACCTTCGAGACGCATATTTCCACGTCTCGATTCGACCTGCTCATCGACGTTTCCTGAGCTTCAAGGTGGCCGGAAGGGCGTACCAGTTCAACGTCCTCCCATTCGGCCTCGGGACAGCGCCTCGAACATTCTCCAAGTGCATGTCGGTCGTGGCTGCGCACTTGAGGAGGCAAAAAATCCGGATTTTTCCTTATCTGGACGACTGGCTGCTGGCGGCCCAGTCTCCAGAACTCCTGCATCAACAGGTCTCTACGACCCTACAACTACTCTCCTCATTGGGCCTGCGCCTCAACGAGGAGAAGTCCCAACTGGTCCCAACGATGACCATCAAGTTCATCGGCACGATATTCAACTCCGTCGATCAGCTCGCCTATCTGCCAGACGTCAGATTCCAGGCTCTTCGACGCGAGATACACAGCTGCAGAAAGCCCGCCATCACGGCGAAACAGATCCAGGTGACCTTAGGCCACATGGCCTCTACAGTAGCTGTGACCCCATTGGCGAGACTGCGCTTCAGGCCACTACAGCGCTGGCTCCTAGACCACTTCGACCCGGTCAGGGAGCACCACTCAAAAGAGTTATCCCTGCCAAAGACAGTCAAGGACTCCTCCAGTGGTGGGCGTCCAAGAGCAACGTGTGCAGGGGAGTACCCTTCCACACCGTAAACCCAGCCATCACAGTGACGACCGACGCGTCATTACAGGCATGGGGAGGCCATACGGGCACCCTGTCTGTCAACGGGCAGTGGTCGACGGTGGAGAAGCTTCATCACATCAACTATCTGGAGCTTCTAGCCATCGCCAAGACTCTCCGGGCCTTCGCCCCACTCATCACGGGAAAAGTAGTACTGGTCAGGACAGACAACATCGTGGCCATGTACTACGTGAACAAGCAGGGCGGGACGGGCTCGAGGAAACTCCTGGCCCTAGCCCAGAACCTGTGGGAGTGGTGTGTCGATCATCAAGTGACTCCCAGGGCCATTCATCTCCCGGGGGTCGAGAACGGGGAAGCGGATTGCCTCAGCAGAACCAGCTGGTCGTCCCACGAATGGATGCTGCATCCGGACGAGCTCCACCGTGTCTTTCAACGGTGGGGGTTCCCGGACGCAGATCTCTTCGCATCGCCGGAAAACAGCCAACTGCCAGTTTTCGGTGCCAGGCTTGCCCCGGTGCACACCGGGATGCCTCGGGACGCCCTCCTGCTCGACTGGACGATGGGGTTCTTTTATCTATTCCCGCCGTTCCCGCTCCTCCTCCGGATCGTCGAGAAGATCCAGCTCTCAGGGACCGATTGCATCCTCATCGCTCCCTACTGGCCGAGACAAGTCTGGTTCCCGACCCTGCTACACCTAGCGAGTCAGGACTACATCCCGCTCCCTCACCGGCCAGACCTGCTGACCCGGGAGAACGGGATGCTCCTCCACCCGGACCTACCGTCCTTGCACTTGACTGCGTGGAGGATCCACCGGCGCCAGATATCTCCCCAGCAGTAGCAGCGATCCTGGCAGCAGCCCACAAGCCGGCCACGTCAAAGGTACTCGGGCTTGCATCGCCCGCTACGAGAGGTTCCAGGCTTCCCGATCTACCACCGTCTTCCCGCTGGTGGTCCCGTCGGTCCTGGAGTTCCTGGCACAGTTGGTCGACAGGGGTCTATCCATGTCCTCGGTGAAGACCCACTTGGCGGCCCTCACCTGGCAGAACCAGCAGAGGGGCGGTCCCTCGCTGTTCCAGTACCCGATGGTAAAGAGGTTCCTGAGAGGTGTTAACAACACTCGTCCCCCGGTGCACCCTCCAACGCCGGGTTGGAACCTGGATCTGGTGCTGTCCTGCCTGACATCCCCACCGTTCGAGCCGCTGTCATCCATCGACCTGCGGCTCCTGTCCTGGAAGGTGGCTTTCTTGGTCGCCATTGCTCGGGCGCGTCGCCCTTCCGAGCTGGCGGCACTCCGTGTCGACGAACCCTACCTGCTGTTTTTAGCAGATAGGGCCATCCTGAGGACGGACATCACCTTTCTGCCGAAGGTGGTGTCTCCGTTCCACCTGAACACTGATATTGTGCTCCCGGACTTGGGTCTGGCCCGAACCGGAGACACGGACTCGAGGGCAACGGCCTCGACGTCAGAAGGGCCCTTCTGACCTACAAGAACCGGTCGGTGGACTACCGCCGATCGACCCGACTATTTGTGTCGTACGCCACCGACAAGCTGGGCTTGCCGGTGTCAGCACAGAGACTTTCTAATTGGGTAGCATCCCTGGTTGAACTGTGCTATCAGATAGCCCGTCAACCGTGCCCATCTAAGGTCAAGGGACGCTCGACTAGGGCAGTGGCCACGTCAACTGCGTTCCTCCAAGGGATTCCCCTGGACCAAATTTGTAGGGCGGCCATCTGGGCCAACCCCTCTACCTTTGTATCTCATTACCGGGTAGACACCCTGTTTGGGAGGGAGGCGGCCTTTGGTCGGTCGATTCTTAGCCCAAAGACCCCACTAGGTGCTGCAGAGTAGTCAGCCCCAGATCTCCCTTGTTTTTTTGCACTGGTCGATCGACAGTTGCGTCGATCAAACCCCTCTTGTTCATTGCACTGTCAATGTTAAGTATGTGCCGTGCTCCAGGTAGGGGCACAGTCTACCTGTTAAAGCGCGCTTTACCCAATTACGGGTAGGTTGCACCAATTGTGCACCCTTTGTTCTCAGGTTGTGCTTGTTGCACTCACTGTTATGAGGCCTGGGTGCCTGACATGAATGGTGCTTGTTGCACTTTTCTGCTATGAGGCCTGTGTGCCTGGCATGAATGGTGCTTGTTGCACTTATGTTTTGAGGCCTGCGTGCCTGACATGAATGGTGCTTGTTGCACTGTGTTTACAAGTGGGAGCCTGCCTCCCACTCATATATGATGTTAACATGTTATTTATTCAGGTTGCTGGTTGCAATAAACCTGTTCCTTTTTTTTTCTAAATCTGGCTGGTTTGTTCCCACCTCCTTTACCTTAGCTCGGTAAATCTTCATAAGTGTGCATTCACAGAGCTCTCGAAGAAGAATGGTAGGTTACATACCTGTGACCATCTTTCTTCGAGTGAAGCTCTGTGAATCCACACGAACCCGCCCGGCCGTCCCCTCTTTCTCAAACCACCCTTTCCTTGTTGCTAATGTGGCGTAAGGAATGGCGTGGGCGCGCTGGAGGCGCCTTTTATGCCCTCCGGGTCGGCTGGGCGGAGCTACCGCCAAAAAGTTTCAAACTGGAAAAGTTTCCGTTGGGAAGCCCGCGCTGGCGCGCAAACTTCATAAGTGTGGATTCACAGAGCTTCACTCGAAGAAAGATGGTCACAGGTATGTAACCTACCATTATATTTGGCTATGTGCCTTTTGACCAATTTCTCCTCTCTAAATAAGAAGGACATGCAAATGGGTCAACTTGTCTTAATTAACAGGGAGGTACATATCAATCTCCTGGTACATACATATTATTTTATCCATTAAGTAAAGCTAACCATAAAATAATGGAAGAGCTAAAATATGAAATGGAATATATAGTAATCAGGACAATTTCATTATCAGTGCCAACCTTCATTCACAGAGAACTATAATAAGATACACTGCCATGTGCATGAAATTAAGTGGACTGTTCTTAATATTTGAAACAAGGATTTTTCAGTTTAAAAAACCCCATTATACATACATACATACATGTGTGTGTGTGTGTGTGTGCATTTTCCCTTTACTAATTATTCTCCTAATAATGAATGAATATTACATATGCCACTTCTCTCTCCATTTGACAGTTCAAGCTACCTTCCAGATTATTTGTTGTTGCTGATGAATATAAGTGAGCCCCCACAATCTCAAATTCCACATGGGAATGGTCAACACAGATTGCTAGTATTGACAAATTACACAAATAATTGCGTAACATGAAAAGCATGTGAGAAACAATTATTCTTCATCTGTTTAAGGACAGTTCAATAAAGTATGTTAACTAGACATTCAGCTGGAGAGACTGAAAATCTTATGAGTAGAATACATGTATTCCTTGCTTAAGTTTCCACCAGTTTGACCATGGCTAGGTTATTCAATGTGAAATTCTCCTGCTCAGATCCCATGTAATGCACAAGGATAAATGGTTTATTTCATCATTCCCAGTGAGTGGCAATGTATTTATTTTCATTCTTGTGTCAGACATCCTCCAATCTTCTGGGCAGTTAAAAACATAACTTAGAAATACAGTGTTCCCTCACTTATCGTGGGTGTTCCATTCCAGGACCACCCACAATAAGTGAAATAGGGCGAATTAGGAATGCTCTCCCTTCCCCCTCTCTCACTTCACCTTCTCTTTCCTCTCCTCTTTTCCCTCTCTCCCTCTCTCCCTCCCTTAGGCGCTCATGCCACCCCCCCTGACGAGAGGGACACTTTTGCCTGCACAGCTTTCCTCCTCGCCTTCCCTCCCTCTCTCCTTGC
The DNA here is from genome assembly GCA_030556195.1 of Anolis apletophallus. Taxonomy (NCBI): domain Eukaryota; kingdom Metazoa; phylum Chordata; class Lepidosauria; order Squamata; family Anolidae; genus Anolis; species Anolis apletophallus. Next base: position 137,719,760 of record JARBWK010000004.1, on the reverse strand, counting down.
CTTCCTTCCTCCACTGCTTTCCCTCCTGAGGCTGTGGGAGAAAGAAGAGGAGGAAGAGGCTGGAGCTGGGGAGGAAACTGAGGGAGTCACCAGATTCGCTGCCCCTGGGTCCAGCAGGGGCAAAAAAGTTCAGAGCAAAGAGCTGGCCAGGCTGCACTGGGCCACTGGAGGAGACCTGGCTGAATTCCTTCCTCCTCCACTTTCCCTCCGCTTGCCCCTCTCATTTGGCTTGTGCTGCTTACCTACAAAACCCTGAACAATTTGGGGCCCGCCTACCTGCGTGACTGCATTTCTGTCTACAAACCTAGGCGATCTCTCCGATCATCTAGAGAGGCCCTGCTCTTGCTCCCACTCCCTTCACAGTTACGATTGGTGGGGATGAGGAAGAGGGCCTTGTCTGTAGTGGCCCCTCAACTCTGGAACTTGCTTCCCAAGGATAGCAGACAAGCCCCCACATTGGCAGTTTTTAGGAGGAGCCTGAAAACGTGGCTGTTCCAATGTGCCTTCCCTGAATAAAGTAAACAACGCCCTGCTGTGATCAATTCTTTGCAAAATGTCCTCAGAAGCACTTTAATTACCTGTTGGGTTGTCTGCCCCACATTATCCTTTAAAACCTTCCTGCTACATACATTCCACCTTTGTTTGCATCCAGTGTTTATTTATTTTAAATTTTTAATATTTCACATTTGGGCTGGCCAGAATAGTGTTAAATTGTCTGTTATTGCTTATGTGTAAGTTATATTGATTGTACTGTTTTATTTTTTGCTCTTGTGTTGTTTATTATGTATTATTGGTCGTGGCCTCATGTAAGCCTCCCCAAGTTCCCTTGGGGAGATGGTGGTGGGGTATGAATAAAGTTATTATTATTCTGCAGGAGTTGCTGCACTTAAGCCAGGTCTCCTCCAGTGGCGGCCCAGTGCAGCCTGGCCAGCTCTTTGCTCTGGAGGTTTTTGCCCCCGCCGGGCCCAGGGGCAGCGGCTTCGGTGGCTCCCTTTGTTTCCACCCCAGCCCCAGCTTCTTCTTCTTCCTCCTCCTCTTCTACAGCCTCAGGAGGGAAAGCGGTGGAGGAAGGAAGGAAAAGAGGGAGCAAGGGGAGGCGAGGTAGGCTGCACAGGCAAAAGTGCCCCTCTTGCCAGGGGAGGGTGGGAGGGAGGGAGGGGAAAGAGGAGAGGAAAGAGAAGGCAAAGTGAGAGAGAGGGGGGAGGGAAGGCAAGGAGGAGGGCCGTGCAAGGAAAACTGTGAAACAGTGAGTTCACGGTAAGCGAACTGCGAAGGAGCAAGGGAACACTGTAGAGGCAAAGTTCATCTAATAGCTTTCACACATAGTCCAAACATTTACCTCTCATCACTGATGATTTTCTGTTGTCACAAAACAGTATTTTTTCTCACCTCTATTGCTATTGGTCCTTTTCAAATGGAGACATTGCAATTTGCTTGGTTCACCCTATAACATGGTTTTTACCGTGTATTTTTTATAGAAAGTGACCTAATTAAAACTTCTTGATATACGACTAGAACTGGAGCCCACTAGACTTTACATATCTTTGAATTTGACGATACTGTCCTTTCATTTAAAAACAACATACAGAAAAATCTACATTAGGCTTTCAGCTGCTAACAGAGATGTATACATTAGGGAAAATAATACAGAAAAATGGCTAGGGAGATTGCTTGGGAAATGTGCATGTTACAGAAAGTTGAATGGAAATTGGGTACATTAGAAAGAGTAGTGTACAAAAAGGCATATATTAAGGAAAATTGCTTTAAATGTACATATTTATGGGGAATGCATACAAATTTTCATGCAGATTCATGCAGATTTTGAACACAAATACATTCAAAACTTTAGTGAAAAAGTAGATTTAAAGATGTTCTTGAAAATTATATAAAGTGAAACAGGTAGGTTCCCCATCGCAAGTTCTTCCATTTAAGAAAACATCCTCCCACCATCATGCTCATTACTTGAACACCAGCATTAACATAAATATATTCAGAAATTTAAAGACGAGGTCCACACATTTTCCCTCCAGTTTCTCCTACTTGATTATGGAAAAATGAACCTATCTTCATAAGGACTACTAAACTAAATCAGGTCATGGTATCAATAAGTTGTAAATGTGCAGTCCCCCCATCTCACACAGCAAATAAACACCGTTCTCTCGTCTGGACTTTGAGAAACTGCCAAGAGAAAGAATTCCAGGAGTTGGGCAACAGCTACTAATAAGAAGCCTTTCCCATCTTTCTCCATTATATGAGAAAGGTTAACATTAGCTTCATTCATAATCATACTTAGACCCATGGAAGCATTGACCTGGTTTAATGAGGATACAGAGATATGTTTGTTGGCCATGTCCCCATGCTTACTCAATCCCTGCTTTCCTTGATCTTGCTATGCTAACATTTTACTTGCTTTCATATAAGTAAAATGCTCTCAAGAGTCAGATCTGGATAATCTTGGATGGGAGACTGACAACAAATACCACGTTCTATATGTTATATTTTAGGGAAAGGAATTGGCAAAGCCATCTCTCAGTATTCGTTGCCTGAGAAAACTTTATGAAATAATGAGATTGCCATAAGTGACTTTAAGGCATACGTACACACACACCCACACACAATGTTACATGTGTCACACTGTTGTGCAACTACCTACAAATTCCTCATACATAACTTCTAGTGATCTGGATTTTCTTTTTAAAATTCTCTCATGTGTGATGTCGACTTTTTCATGACAACAATACCCCCAAATCTATTTAAGCAGCCTAAAATTGTGGGAATGTTTATAGTCTTTCCAAAATTTGATTATAGCAATTCAAGCTATTAAGCATGGGAAGTCAATCAGAATTCTTTTGATAGACTCTAATTTTCTCCCATTAGAAAAAGTTCAAAAGTGTTAAACTAAAATATGGAATTACTTGTTGATCTTTGAATTTAGAAACTAAGGCCCAACACAACTACCAAATTTGATGATATCTGTTTCTTGTTTACATCCAATAGTATGTGGACCATTGCCTGCTTATTTGGCAAAGATTTCAAACTTGCTAACTTTAGCACAAGTTTCTTAATTGCTACAGAGGTTTGAGTGAAATGTGATCAAATATGACTCCATATATTCTCTTCTGTGGAAATATTCAAGTCTCGTTCTAATATTAATCTAGCATGTCTATTAAGATTGAAAAAGTTGTTACTCTATACATTATGGAGTCAACTGTACTTAATAAATAGTTCTGTAAATGTGGTTAATTCTTTTAATGTGGATGGTGCTACCTGTGGAAGTAAGTAGAAGTGAACTATTTGAAATATTTGATATCAGTATTATACATTCTTTCCACCTTGCTATTTAATTTATATATCAGTTTCTTGATATGATTTCTTATAAATCAGTCTAAAGACTCCAAGGCTTTTCCATTCCTAGTGATACACCAATTTATCTGAACAAACAAACAATGGATGTCATACGAAGAGAATGACTGAAAATAGAGAAGAGATTAATCTATTTTGCCTTCTCTTATAGATCCAGTGTGTATTTTGTAGAAAAGGACTTCCTACTTAGATTTGGAGATATGTATTTTTTTATTTATTTACCTATGTGTATCTTGCCTTTCTCCCAATACAAAACAATGCTAACTAAAAATAAGATTTTAATACAATCCAAGTTTTAATGCAATTAAAAATGTTAATGTTTAACTATTTTAATAACGTGAAAGGTTTAATTATTTTTAAAGTTGTTAAATTTCTATTTACATTGTTTTTAGATTTCTATACAAAACAATCTTAAATAGTCTAGATGTTTTACCTCCAGTGACTAAATTCAAGATATTTTTTGCAATTGGAATAACTTTGTCGCCCAAATGGTATAGTTTGAAACAAGTGGTTAACTTGTGGAAATATCACCACTGGAGTTACTGAGTTTCTACCCAGCCATGATAGGTTCAATCTGTGGCACTATGTCTGGGTCTGCATCCAGATTATCAGTTTTGAACAAAGTTATATGGCAGTTTTGACTCATCTAATCCAATTCAAAGCAGGTAAACTGGATTATCTGCTTTTATAATTGGAATATATGGCAGCATAGATCCAGCCTTGGTCAGCTTTCAGTGAGGTAAAAGCTCCTCACTTCCAGTGGTCTGTCACTGCTGTCACCAGCCATGACACAGGGGGAGGAGACAGGAGGGAACAGCTACCCTGTGTCCTTGGGCTGCCTGATCTTGGGAAGTTGGGGTGGCTGTCAAGACAGCTGTAGCCAGTTCTCCTTAGGAACTGCCTTAGCAGTTCCAATCTCACAATTAGGATTTCCCCCAGTTTAAGTTGGATCAGCTCTCATAGGATGTTAATCTTCCCTGCAACTCATCGTACTTCACACCGACCCAAGTGTTCAGTGCAAATGTGCACAAAAATGCTAGTCCACATCAGAAGAAGTTTTTTCATATGGCCAGACAGCATGCAAGAAACTAAAGTAGCTATTCTGCTAAAGGAATATGAACAGGGAGTTAACTCTGAATTGCACTCCATTTTGGAGTTCAGCCACTTGTTGATTTATTATCATAACTATGCTAAACATTTCATCATCAAAGAGCCTATGTGGAAATTGACAATAATGATCTTTGACATTCAACACCTGGAACTTTGTATACCACATACGGGATGGTTCCATATTAATTGCTATAGTCCATGCTATGACAATCTGTGTTTTGCAGTTTGGAGAGAAGTATTTAGAATTCTCACCCAGAGAGTTGCTCTAACCACGTGAAAAGACCCAGTGTTCCACAGGATTCAGCAGTGTCAATTACAGTGAAATGTGTAGTCTTTAGACCAGAAAGCAAGGTAAGTAAGTGTTCGGTAATTGATCATATTAGTAACTAGAACTTAGAAGAGATAAACCCAAGTGTACTCTCAACTACTTTATTTTAACATTTAAGTGAACAGATAAAACCTAATCTATATACAACAAAAATAGCTGTTCAGATTAGCAGTTATGCTATTTTGCCCTGGTTGAGGTTTCACTGTGTAGATTTGCAGCTTGGAGGTGTTGATGAAACTGGATGCCCAAGTGATGGTAATAACTAGTGAGTGCATCTAAGGTGGTAACCTTCTCTACCAAAGAATACTGCCAAAAAGGGTTGGTGATACACTCACCTGTGCCAATGCACTCTCAGCATGGGTGGGCATGGGCAGTGTCCTGGATGAACAGGTTTATTCTGGGTTAAAATGCATTAACCTGGGGCATTGTTTGGATGCCATATGCTAATGCCCCCTCTAAACTGGATTATCTGTCAGTGTAGATGGGTCCTTAGGTTTTTGTGTTTTTTTTGGGAGGGGGGGGAGGAGTGCCAGTTGCTCATTTCATTGTGATATAGATGGTCCATTAACCAGGTTTTTTTTCTTTCTGGGATGCCAGCTGCTCCTGTTCTGGGAAAGAAAGATGTGACTATGTGTCAAGCTGAGCTCTGACTACTATAACACACTTTTAAGTGTGGTTATTCTTTAAAAGTGTGTAAAAACTCTAATTCATGAGAAATGATGACACCAGTTGATTATTCTTTAAAAGTGTGTAAAAACTCTAATTCATGTTTTTAAAGAAATGATGACATCCAGTTGATTGGCAGGGGGAACAAATAGGCTTTACTAGTACTACATTAGAACACATCATCGACTTTCTTTATGCAATTGTAATATACTAGTACTACACATTTAACCAATAAAATTTGATTTCATTTTAATTTTTATAATAAAGTATGGTTTCTTTAATTTTCGGCTAGTTGCTTAAGAGTTCTGGTAGCTTGAATTCTGGTTAACTGAGAGTGTACAATGCTATAGTTCGATATTATTCATTTAGAATCGAGTCATAACAATAATTAAATACACGTACAATTTATCTCATCAAAACATGTCATCTCAATGAATATACACTGGGGAAAATCTTGATAAATATACACTAATTATTCATACTAAGAACTAAGAAAAGAGACCCTCCCTCAGTAATCATAGAAAAGTGGCAAAAGCAATATAACTTATTCAAAGGGAAATCTGCAAACCCTAAACAGGTCCTCACCCTAACATTCCCTAAGCAAACACACCTTTAGCAGAATTTTTTTAAAAGGTAGAGTCAGTTTGGATTTTTCCTCATGTAACATGGAAGTTGTTGGGAAAGAAGGCAGGTACTGGACTATAATTGCAACTCACAGCAAGATAATCCCACTTCCGTGGGTATGCGGGCATCCTTACACTATGGGTGGAGTAGGAATCAGGTGCTATTGGAACGTAACTCTCAGCATTCCTCACTATTACCGGTACTAGCTCGGACTGGGAAAGCTTCAGTCTAACCATTCTAGAAGGCTATCAAATTCCCACCACAATTCTATGGTCTGAGAATCAAGCCCAACAAAAGTCAAGAACAAAATTAATTATCTCCCTCCCTTTGCGTTATTTGAATTTCATGGTGTGTACCATGTGGGGAAATGGCTAGAATCCCTCAGAAAATCACAACAGGGTGATTCTAAGGGAGATTAAGTCATTAAATTGTTCCAGTGATTAAAGTAAGGCTGCTTAAACAGAAGTGCAAATTCCCAGTTGAGCATTTGTTGTAGGAAAATAGAAACCTACTGATGCTGTGTAACCAAGCCTTATTTCCATTTTCATCACCCTGCAAACTGCCAGTGTATCTCAGAGCCCAATGAGTACCATGCACTACTACTGTGTTCTCATTTGGAAAAACTAGTTCAATAAATTGAAATATTGTTTTTAAAGTGCATCACCAACAAGATACAATACAATAAAAGGAATAAAGGAGAAAATCTTGACTTGTGCCTTGCCGATTGCTTAATTCCCCAAGTGCTTGCAATCTGAAAGCAATTGAAATAATTCTACGATGTAGGAGTAGCACAGTTTGAATTCCAAGATCAAATCTTCTGATAGATGCTCATACAATGGCAGAAGATGATACATTTACATTATCAAGAATATTCCACAGTTTTATGCAAGATTTCATAATTTTGATGGAACACATTTCTTTTTTAAAAAAAATCAAACTTAATATTAGGTGAAAGTGAATGGACTTCTGATAAAGCATCATCTATTGCTGATTTCCTAAAAGCATGGAGGGGCAAAGAACGACATCAATATAAGGCTTGTAAACACTAGCCAAAAAACCAGGGCTTTCCATAAATAGAAGGTTGGCTGTCTTCATTGTGTGTACCTACTTTTGGTGAGTATCCTAGAGATAGACAGAGTTTAAAGTGGTTTCTCCACTTCAAGTAAACTTGGAGGTTACTTCAGATCTTGTTTGAAATGCCAGAGTATTACAGTTTTGGAACAGTCTGCATAGCTAAATTAGACCCAATTTAGCCCAATATGCTGTCCAGATAGGACACTGGCACCATCACCCTTTCCCTGCATTCAGTGTTGGAAAGGGGGATGGATCACAGCTGTGTTTCATCACTATTCCCAGATGCCCACCGAACATCTGCAAGTACTTGCAATGGTGTGGAATTCATACAGATGTCCAAAGCAAGCTAGGAGGAGCAGTGGCGACACAGAGAAGGTAAGATGCATGCCACCCCAGTGGAGAAGCTGCACTCACTGACAAACATGTTGAATCTGGAACTGCTCTGGGATGCATTTACATTGGGTTAAACTATCCAGTGCAGTACAACTTAGATACAGGAAATAGTACAGCATATATAAATAATTTTAGATTATATTTTCCAGCATCTATTATATAGCATGACCACGAAGATGTAATCCAACTAAGGTCCTCATCCCATGAGAAGGGAAAAGAGAGGAGGGGGGTCGTCTTCTTTACTATAAGAATTTGTTTCAGTCCGTTTATAAGAAAAATGGATAATATATTCACTCTATCACACACAATGTACTTTTGTCATTTCTATAGTAATCCTCTGCATTCTGAGCTATTATACAGGTGAGTGCAGCTCCCGCCATATGGCTTTTTCTTTTTAATTAAAACAAGAGAAACCTGGAATTGTAGAAGTTCAAAATCTAGGTCTAAAAAAGGGAAACAGTAGCTATAGTGAACTGATAAAATATTGTGCAATTTACAAAATTACCATAAATTTTTCGTGCAAGAGGATTAATGGCAAGAAAAAGGACTATCAAAGCACATTTTGAGACCGGCCACAGGAATACTCACACTTTGACATCACTCCAACCATCTACAACAGGAGAAACAGACAATTCCCATCTCATGTTAAAATAAGTGCCTTTTGCCATTTCTGCAGAAATTGGGAGCTCTAAAGACCTTGGTCACCGATTCCAAAATCCCCTGTCAGAAGTAGTCTAGTGCTGTAGAATGGGCTCCATGTGGCTTTAAACTGTTTTTAAAGTATGTGGAAACAGGAGGATCCTGAATCTGATGAAGTCCTAAGTAATTTTACGAAGTTTCAAAACAGAATATGCAAGTCTAAACAAAAAAGGAAACCATATGTTTGGATACTCAAAAAATACATTGGATTGTTTTTTCATAGAGCAACATTTCAGTTAAAAGCTGCAATTATTGTAAGTCTTAGCTCCACTGGCAAAGAAAAATCAAAAGGGGGTTTTGTGTGTGTGTGTGTGTGTGTGACACAAATGACTTCAAATGAACTTTGGCAGAAATAGAGTGCACTTTTATGATATCTTTGGGCCTCCCAGGCCGTGTGTGTGTGTGTGTGTGTGTGTGTGCGCGCACAGAGAGAGACAGAGAGAGGGGGGAGGGGCTGAATGGAAGCCACTTGTTCACTTCCTGTTTCACAAAAAACTTCTCCTGGACTTACATTGGTTTGGGGGGCAAGCAACTTCCATGGGATAAAAAAGAAAATGAGTATACTTGTGAAGTTCCCCATGAATTATCCTTCACATCCCCATTGTGATCCCAGTTCAGAACCTGCAGACTTTTTTGTTGGCACCCTCTCTCATAAAAAGGTGGCAAAGCTAATATCTGAGCCTCTTCCAATATTTGAAGGGCAAAATAAGTACAGACAGGTGTAATTTCTGTTGTCCATCTCGGAAGTGACAGGAAAACATAAGAAATTAATAAGAACACAGATGAGCAACTACAGAATCTGAAACACAGATGTCAACAAAAGTTTACCCCGATTGAAAGACATTGCCATAAAAGTGTCTTGATTTATCACCATTAGCACATAGTTATAGCTAGTGGCTTCCATATGACTTAATAAGTAAATTTACTTTGAATTTCAATCTAAACTTTCAATGTATTAAAACCTATTCCCAAAACATCTACAGCACACTACACAGATATTTTAAAGTTGCAACTAAAACCCAAAACAGAGTCACCACTCCACTGACATAGAAGCCACCAAATAGAAGGCATTGAGGAAAGAGTAAATTATTTTGATTGAGAAGATGGGAGTAACTGAAAGACAACACTGAAACTTTGCTTCTACTGGTGATGCCTACTGCAAGAGCTGAAGGAATATGGTAAGCTTGGTAACAAGACACAGTGGTGTAAATAACACTTTCCTCCTGCTCCAAGAATTTCCAATTTAAATAAATACCTTATAACGTATGGGATGCTATCACATCCTTTTGCAAATTACTGGCTTTGGTAAAGAGCAACCCTATTAACTTTCTTAACTGGAGTGATACTGGTTGCCTTCATGCTAATATTGGAGGAACAACACTTTGATTGTCCTGGATTTACTGACTTGAACTGCCCTTCTTCCAAGAGTGGTTTATAATTTGTCAAAGCCAGGATGCCTCATGAAATGAGATATTCAGATGCAGCAGAAATTGATATATGCTTCAGTGGTTGACTTCCAAGAACTCAGTCCTACAGGTTAACTTACATAGGATGATGAACAGAAACATGTGGCTGTCATTGATGAAAGAAGCTGTCTTCTTTCAAATGCTGGAAGCAAGCCAAAAACAGGGGAATGAAGAAAACTGAGGTGGGATGAGTGGAGGAAGAAGTTTTAAGATCATTTGAACCATTAAGCTCCAATAATAAGGAAATCAGAGATCATATGTCTGTATGGGAATGAAGTAATGCTACCTGGAAAACAATGCTTTCCACATTTACCTGCTATAATGTTCTCCTTCCTTATATTTCAGCAAAAGTAGTCTGTTAATTCCAGTCTGGGATGAGCTTGGGTAGACAAAAATGTTTGCGTGTTAGCTCAACATGTTCTTGAATAGCTTCGACCTTGGCATTCAACACTCAGAGCCTTTCATACCACATACAATATGGTTCCACATTAACTGTAATAACTTCATTCTATGGAATTTTGAGTTTTGCTCTTTGGGGAGTGGCATTTAGAATTCTTAGCTATAGAAATGCACTAACCAAACTAAAAGATCAGGATTCCACAAGATGGAGTCATGGTAGTTAGTGAAATCATAGCACTATCGCAGTGTAATGTGGAAGGACCCCTAAGTAAGCTTCCTCCTTCTTATGCACGACACTGGACCAGAAAGTGAGGCAAGTAACAGCTCAGTAACTGACCAATTAATAACTAGAACTTAGAAGAGACAAACCAAAGTGTAGTCCCAACTACTTTGCCTTAACATTTTGATGAGAGATAGTATTGCCCTGGTGGCACAATGGGTTAAACCCTTGGGGCTAGCAGGACTGCTGACCGGAAGGTTGGTGCTTCGAATACATGGAGCAGGGTGACCTCCTGTCTGTCAACTCCAGCTTCCCATGTGGGGACATGAGAGAAGCCTCGCACAGGATGGTAACACATCCGGGTGTCCCCTGGGCAACGTCCTTGCAGATGGCCAATTCTGCCACACCAGAAGTGACTTGCAGTCTTTTAAGTCACTCCTGGCATGAAAAAAATAGTATCAGTTTGTATAGCCTTTTTACTTGTCTTCAATATTATACCTGCTAGTTGAATTCTCATCATCACTTTAAGAAACTGGGTGTCACTTGTGTATACAACAAAAAAGCTAGGGTTTTTATATAGTCAGACAGAATGCAATGGGTGTTGCAAATAGAAAATGATTCTATTGTGTTGTTAGCAACCAATTCTTCTAAAGATATAGAATTCAAATCAGACACTCCTCTGTTAATCTTGGTGGTTGGGCAGTGTGAAAAAGATGAGCTATAAATCCAACTACTAATTCCAATCACAGTAGATTCATCGAATCAATGTGATTGTGTTGATGACTTACCAAGTATCTGTTGAGTTTCTCTATGTGGGGCTATAGTTTCAAGTAGCAATTGTATTTGGAGTATAATTATTTAATATTTTGGAGGCTTAAAAATCATGATTCAGTACTTCAATCTGTGTTTAGAAACAACCCAGAAGCCAATTCCTAATCCAAACATGAGTCAGACCAGTTCAGGCAACTGTGGTAGACAAAACTACCCCACATTTCCCAGAGACAGTATGATAATGTCATGTGTGGGGTGCCATTAACATGCATACATCATTATAATTCAACAGAGAATTCTTGGGGTGAACATCTTTCCTCATTCATTCTCCCAGAAAAGACAGGAGCATATTTATTAACTCACCTAGGCAGGAGTCAGTGGGGTTTGTCTGTCAACAATATTCTTCAACTGTCATCTTGCAACATTCAAGCTTCCTCCTATGACCATTTTTCCATTATACTGCACAAAGTTTCTGTGAAAATCGAAACTCTGTGCAGATTTTCACCTATATAAATTGCTCTAATAAAGATGTCTTGTATCCAAGTCCACACCACTTGATTACAACTGGCAATTTATAAAAACAGCATAAAAGAATCCTTAAAAGGTATAGTAAGTCTTTACAATCATTCACATAAGATAATGGATTCCATTTTTGAAAGTAAAAATAAAGAACTGAAATAAGATCTCTGGATATTTTATTGTTCTCCTTGTACATTAATGGTGTAGTTTAATATTTCCTGCACTTATCGATGAAACCTTGCATCTTCGAAATACAGGAAAGTTTAAACTCATGATTTCCTTTAATATCTCAAATTAGTTGGCTACCATTGCTTTATGGGGATTATTAATGCATCTGTTCTTGGCATTTTGCCCTTCACCATTTGTCTTTAAGATCCTGCTCCAAATTCAATTTTTGCTGGATTTTAGTTACATAAAACTTCCAAAGAGCACTAACTCTTATTTTCCTCATACCCTTCTCTTTAGGCACACAAAGGCCTTTGAAAAATGTACCCCCATTCATCAAATGGCATGTTTAATTTTAAATCCTGCTAGATGTAAGCACATCTTAAATTATGGCAGCAGTGGCCAGTTTGCATATGTTATGTTCTATCTGAATGTTATGGGAAAGTATTTCGGTTACTCCAAATACCATGGAACCACTCTATGAGATTGTTCCGCATCTGAATTAAAACTGTAAATGTTAGGATCAACGTTACAATCTTTTTTAAAAAAATACTCAATGACTCTCCTAATAAAATTCCATTAGCCACAACAACAATAACCAAATAGTTTCTATAAAATTGTAACCTTGGCAACTGGTTGTCCAGTGTTGATGGATACTTTTCCATCTGTGCAACCTGAATATGTGGACAGGATCCTTGGAGACATGTGAACCATCACATGTGTTCTAGATGATTGCCTAGAGGGGGACTGGTATAGTGGTGAAAAGGTGTTGTCATTGTCTTCTTAGACATTCTTAGACATTGGTGAAAAGGTGTATTCAATGTGTTCTTAGAATAAGGCAGAATTGCAGCTTGCTTAAAGGAGGCAGTTGGGAGGCATGTGTTAAAAAGACAATTTCCGAACTCCTCTATTTCCGAACTTGCCTAGAGATGTCAAAATGCCCCCGGTCGTCTTTTTTATTCATATAGGTTTTTAAAGTTCTTAAGGATGAGCCGCTGATTGTGTGTCTATGTATTTTAGGATATATGATTATTTTAACCATTTCTAAGCATTCCAAAGGATTTTAATTTTAATTGACTGGTTTGAAAATTCTATTTCAATATTTGTATGTCATGATTTTTAACTGCGCTGTTTTTAGTGTTGTGAGCTACTTCACATTTCAACTGAGGTAAAAGCTGGATTATAAATAAATACAATAACAACATCAATAACAACAACAATACATTTGCTTCAAAATACTACTCAGAAAAATCTGATAACTCCTTTTGTCTGCCCACCCCCGAAAGAAGACACATGACAACAGTGGTTGGGTTCAAATTGGGCAACATTTATTTGAATTGTTACCTATTTAACTGTCCTTAACCTTAACTCAAGGGGTGTCACGAATTTGGTGTATTCAATTCAGGTAGCCACCCTACCTGTTTTCGATGTTAATTTGCGAGCAAAACAACTGTATTCCTTGACAACCAGCCAAGGCAACCCGTTAAAGGGAATGGGAGCGAGCTCTGGTCCCCAAGATATTGAGACCAGACTCGTCCCATTCGAGGCCATAAAACCGAACTTCCCCGACCAACTTGAACTTTGATTATTAACATGATGGCCTTCACCCCCAACGGGTGTCATTTTCCAGGGGTCACGAAGGCTCCTCTGTTAGCCCCGTCCCCTCTTCGAAATGGCTGCCAGCCCCTGTGCCAGCCAAGCAGCCAGGCACTCCAGGTCGTCTCCTCCTCCCCCCCTTCTCACAGGGCTGGATAGAGTTAGGAGGAGGAGCTTAGAGGCAAAGGCGCACAAGGGAGAAGGTGCACCAGCTTATGTTTGGGTCAAGCCGGCAGCGGAGCCTGGAGGTGCGGCTCCAAAGCCGGCTGCCCATGGAGGAGGAGGACAAGCGGCAAAGGCGACACAGGGGACCCCAGGCGAGGTTCCTATGCCACCGCTCTTCCTGACCATCCTCCTCCTCCAGCTGGCCATGAAGGAAGGAAGAAGAGGGGGAAGAAGAGGAGAAAGCGAGGAGGCCGCCCAGGGGCCGTTGCCACTTTTTCTCCTCTTCCTCCTTCTCCAGCTGGCCATCGAGGAGGAAGAGAAGGAAGAAGAGGAGAAACTGCAGCAGCCCACCCCAGTCCCTTCTCTTTCTCCTCAATGGCCAGCTGGAGGAAGAGGAGAAAGAAAAGGAGAAGGGGTGCTGCTGTTGTTTCTCCCTCCTCCAGTTAGCCATCGAGAAGTAAGGAGGAAGAAGAGGGGAAAGGGCAGCAGCACCCCATCAAGGCAGGCAGGGAGGCAGATGGTGGGTCGCAGGAGGTGGGGGCGCCTCCTCTGTGCTTTCATTCCCCTCCTGCGATCCACAGCTGCCTGGGGTCGCCGCCTCTTCCTCTCCCTTCTGCCCCGAGAAGGGAGAACTCGAAAGCAGGGAGGGGAGTGGAAGCGTTGAGGAGACACCCCATCCTGAGAACAAGCAACTTCCTCCGTGCGTTCATTCCCCTCCCGCCCCCCTGCTTTCCAGGTCTCCCTTCTGGGGGCGGAAGGGAGAGGAGGAGGAGGAGGAAGCAGAGCAGGCAGGTAGCTGCCCCTCTGCTCCAGCAGGAGTTCCCTGAATTTCTTGCAAAAGCAGGTAGCTCTCCCAGACAGCCCCTTCCAAAGACCCAAAGGAAGAATCCCCCACCCACAATTTCCCTTCCCAGTCCTTCCCCCTTCTTCCCTTAGTTTCCCCCAACTTTTCCAGAACCCTTTGCCCACCCCAGTCTTCCCTTTTCCCAGTTTTCCCCCTTCCTATCCCAGCCTTTACTACTCCCGTCCCCAGCCCCTCTCTCCACTTTCCAACCCAGCCTTTCCTAGATTCCAGCTTCTCTCCCATTCCAGTCTTGCCCCCTTTCCATCCCAACCTTTCCCACCTAAAGCTTTCCCCCTTCCCCAGTTGCCCTCTTCCCATCCCAATTGTCCTAATTTTCCATCTTACCCCCTTTCCACTTCATTTTCCCACTTTTTCAAACACCCCTTCCCATTCCAACCTTTTTCCTGTTTCCAGTCCTTCTTTCCAACCCCCTTCCCAAGTCAGTCCTTCCCACTTTTTTATTTATATACACACAGCATTTCCCCAAAAATGTATACTGTAATTAAACTATAGTGATTATTGGATTATTATTGGTTTTGTTGTTACATTTATTATTTTACTCAATTATTGTTATTACATTTATTATTTTACTCTATTTATTGTTATTGTTATTACATTGATTATTTTATTCTCATTGTTGCTATTACATTTATTATTTTATCTTATTTATTATTATTATTATTGGAAGGATACATAAGCACATTTACATTGAAAAAGGTTAGAATAATGGTTTCATCAGAGTTGGACAGTCTTAACTTAAATTACAGTTTTATGTAAACATTCAAAAACATTTAACCTACTGATGCCGCAATTAATGTAATTTTATTGGTATTAATTTTTATTTTTATTCTTGAAATTGACCAGAACTAAACATCCCAGCAAGACCCAAATGCCAAGGTCTATTTTCCCCAAATCTCTCCAGTCTTTTATGTTGGTCATGGAGTTCTGCAGGCCAAGTTGGGTCCAATTTAATTGTTGTTGGATTTCAGAATGCTCTTTGATGGCTGGAGAACTAAACATCCCAGCAAGACCCAAATGCCAAGGTCTATTTTCCCCAAACCTCTCCAGTGTTTTCTGTTGGTCATGAGAGTTCTGTAGGCCAAGTTGGGTCCAATTTAATTGTTGGGTTTCAGAATGCTCTTTGATGGCTGGGGAACTAAACATCCCAGCAAGACCAAACGCCTTCCAGTATTTTCTATTGGTCATTTGGGGTTCTGTGTGCCAAGTTTGGTCCAGGTCTGTAATTCGTGGGGGTCTCGGTGGTCTGTGGAAGTCAGAGCTGCATCTGTGTCACGATGCACGGACTTGACCGGCCCCTTAATCACACACAGAGAGACAGACTGAAGGCTAACTACTTTATTGAATATAAAAACAGTTCAAAAGGTATACGTGGCCGAAGCACTGGGGATTCGTTCCCACGGATCCTATACTTAATCTTTCGGCCGAGGTCCCCGACGCTCTAGGCCTTGTCGTCTCCAATCTTTGCTGACGGACCTCGGCCTGTCTAGGCTGCGGTGCCATCCCCTTCTGCTGGACTCAATGCTACTTCTCCTATCAAAGGTTCAGCCTTGTCTCTCAGCAGCTGGGTCCCTATCTCCATGAGAGCTCTCCTCCCTAGAATCTTCCCAGCCGCTTTCTTCCATGTTTTCACTCAGAAGCTCCTGTGAGCCTCTCCCACCCGGGTGTTCATAACTTTCGTTATCACTGCTTTCCATTTGCACCTGGTTATCATCTATGTCTGCATAGGGGTCAAGCCAACTTTCATCCCAAGCCAAGCTTTCAGTGGGAGAGAGAGGCCCAGTGATGGGAAACGCTCCTTCAGGTAACCCTTCCAAATCCTCTTCAGAATCTATCTCTGCTGGTGCAGGCCCTAATGCTAATGGCACCCCGGTCCTGTTTCCTGGCCCCCAGGCACAAACGAGAACTGCTGTGCTACACTATCCCCCCCCCTCAGGGCCCCTCCGAGGCCTCCCTCGAGGCTTGTGTTTGTCAGGGTACTTGTGGTGAAACCGAGCAACAATGTCCGGGGCGTGAACATCTCGAGCCGGCGTCCAGGAACGCTCTTCCGGCCCAAAGCCTTTCCAGTCAATCAAATACTGCAACTTCCAGTATCTGATGCGCGCATCCAGGATGTCCTGCACCTCAAACTCCTCCTCGCCGTCACGCATCACAGGGGGAGGGGGCGGCTGCGTCACATCAGGCCGCACCCTATTCGTCGGGCGGAGCAAAGAACGGTGAAACACAGGGTGGATCTTCATGTCCGCAGGGAGTTGTAGTTTGAAAGCCACAGGCCCCACCTTCTCCAACACCTTGTAAGGGCCCAAAAACCTCGCATCCAACTTGCGGCTAGGCCTCTGCGTGGGTAGGTTCTTGGTAGACAGCCAAACGGTATCCCCCACCAGGATCTCAGGGCCCTCCTGGCGCCGCCGATCAGCCATCCGCTTGTAATCCGCCTTGGCCTGGTCCAATTGAGTACGTAGCAAATCCTGAAGCGCTGTGAGCTCCCGAAGCCAATCTTCTGCCGCCGGCACTTCCCCAGCGGGGGTTGGGGTGCTGCAGAAGCGGCTGGGTGGTGAACAGCTGCTTTAATTTGCGGAAACCCACGTCCACCTCCGGTGTTCACCGGAACGGCACCTTTCCCCGCAGGCACTGGGTGATAGGATCAGCCCACTTGGCAAAGTCAGGAATGAACTTTCTGTAGTAGTTGGCAAAGCCCAGGAATCTTTGAATGTCTTTCTTGCTGGCTGGAGCCGTCCAGTCAGCCACAGCTTGGAGCTTGGTGTCATCCATGGCAATGCCCGTAGGTGAGATACGGTAGCCCAGAAAGTCCAACTCACGCATATCAAAAGCACATTTCTCCAGCTTGGCATAGAGCCCGTGGGCTCTCAGTCTCTGGAGCACTTCCTTGACATGGAGGTCATGGGTCGCCTGATCCGGAGAAAAAATCAGCAGGTCGTCAAGATAACGATCCAACAGGTCTCGGAAAATGTCATTCATGAAATGTTGGAAACAGGCTGGGGCGTTGCACAAACCGAATCCCATCACCAGGTATTCGAAACTTCCCCACTTGGTCTGGAAAGCCGTCTTCTATTCATCGCCCTGACGAATCCGCACCAGATTGTAAGCACCCCTCAAATCCAGTTTAGTGAACACCTTGGCTCCCCGCATCCGCTCCAACAGCTCGGGGATCAGGGGTAGGGGGTAGCAGTTCCGAATCGTGATCTTGTTGAGCTCCCGATAGTCATTACAGAGCCGCAGTTCCCCCGATTTCTTCTTGACAAAAAGGATGGGCACCCCGGCCGGGGACTGAGAAGGCCGAATGAAGCCCTTCCGCAGATTCTCATCCAGGAACTCTCAGAGAGCCTGTTGCTCTGGTTCCGAGAGAGGGTAGAGTCTCCCCCACGGGATAGGGCCCCCCGGTTCTAATTCAATGGCACAATCGTAGGGCCGGTGCGGAGGCAATAGTTCCGCCTCCTTCTCACTGAAGACATCCCAAAAACCAGCATACTTTTTGGGCAACGTGGCAACGTTTTCCACCTCCTGGGCCTGGCAAGCCCGGGCCGTCATGCAGTGGCTCTGGCAATGGTCGGAAGAAAAAATTAACTGTCTCTTGGCCCAGGAGATCTGTGGATCATGGAGTGAGAGCCACACAATGCCCAGGACAATAGGGAAATCTGGTAACTTGGTCAAAAGAAAGGAAATGTCCTCTTTGTGGGAACTGGTCCACATCTTGGTAGGGGCTGTATAGTGAGTCACAGCTCCAGTTTTTAAAGTTCTCCCATCAATAGTCTGCACACCCTTTGGCTCTTGGAGATCAAGAAATTGTAATCCAGCAGACCTGGCATAGTCTACATCGATAAAGTTGTTGGTAGCCCCTGAGTCGATCATGGCATGGACCATCATTGGCCCCTTCTCTGGCGACCACAGGCTGACCATCACTAAGAACAGTTGTCCAGTCTTGGGTTCAGGGGGAAGATGAGCGACGTCGGCCGAGTGAGCGAACCCTCTTACACCCGGCCGGGCCCTTCCCCCGTCGCCTGGATTGCTTCTTCAGCCTCTGGAGCCCCTCCGAGGGCGGCTGAAGCTCGAGGAGTCTTCCCCCGCGGCTTCTGGGGGCATTCTCTAGAAAAATGTCCAGCTCCTCCGCAATACCAGCACAGATTTAAGCGTTGACGGCGTGCTTTTTCTGCCGAATCCACCTTAGGGCGCACCGTCCCAAGCTGCATGGGCTCCGGCTCATCCATGGGTTGGGGAGTCGGGGCAAACTGTCGGGGCAAGAACTGGCTGGCCCCAGACTCCTTCCTCGCCACCGGTTTTTCCACTGCCCCTTTGTCCCAACGCCTCCGGGTCTGCAATCCTGCTTCCACTCGTAAGCTCAAGGTGATTGCCGCCTCCAGGTCCGCAGGAAGGCCATGCCCTCTCAGCATCTCCTGTTGCATCTCTGATGACAACCCTTTGATGTACTGGTAACGGAGGGCAGAGGGGTTCCAATCCACCTGGGCAGCCAGCACACAGAAACGGGAAATATACTGGGACAAGGACATGTCCCTCATTGATAGCCGGTCCAAATCCCGCTCGGCTAACTCCGCATTCACTGGGGCTCCCCAAGTCGCCTTGATGGCGTTTAGAAAGTCTCTCAACGTGGCCAGCTGGGGGGATCTGGCCCGGAGCAATGTAGTCGCCCATGCTGCCGCCGTTCCTTCCAACAAGTTGTAGACAAAGCCCACCTGGGCCCGATCGTTGGCAAACTCATTGGGCCGCAGCTCCAGGTACATTTCCACTTGGCCGATGAACACCTCGACTTGAGCCGGGTTGCCTCCGAATCGGACAGGCGTGGATACTCCGGGGTGCCGTCCGGCCCTGGTTCTTAGCTCCCCCAGTTCTTGCTGCATCTTGGCCACTTGGGCATCCGACGGCCGAGTCATGGCAGCCACGTTCGTTGGGCGCTTCTTGCGGCGTCCCGTGATGTGATAAGGGGTTCTTGGAGTGCTTCTGCCAACTGTAACGATGCACGGACTTGACCGGCCCCTTAATCACACACACAGAGACGGACTGAAGACTAACTACTTTATTGAATATAAAAACAGTTCAAAAGGTATATTGTCCATAAGAATAGCAAAGTAATCCAAAAGGCTTGAAGCAATCAATGTCCAAAACAGCTTGGCAAGGTAATCCAAAGGCTTGAGCAGGGCTCCGCGCAACAATGTGGATTCAGGAACAAGGCAAGGTAAATGCAAGGCAAGACTTGGTGGCCACTAGCCGACTTAGCTCCGTGGACCCACTTCGCTACACGTCTGCTCAGAAGAGACGTGGCCGAAGCACTGGGGATTCGTTCCCACGGATGCTATACTTAATCTTTCGGCCGAGGTCCCCGACGCTCTAGGCCTTGTCGTCTCCAATCTTTGCTGACGGACCTCGGCCTGTCTAGGCTGCGGTGCCATCCCCTTCTGCTGGACTCAATGCTACTTCTCCTATCAAAGGTTCGGCCTTGTCTCTCAGCAGCTGGGTCCCTATCTCCATGAGAGCTCTCCTCCCTAGAATCTTCCCAGCCGCTTTCTTCCATGTTTTCACTCAGAAGCTCCTGTGAGCCTCTCCCACCCGGGTGTTCATAACTTTCGTTATCACTGCTTTCCATTTGCACCTGGTTATCATCTATGTCTGCATAGGGGTCAAGCCAACTTTCATCCCAAGCCAAGCTTTCAGTGGGAGAGAGAGGCCCAGTGATGGGAAACGCTCCTTCAGGTAACCCTTCCAAATCCTCTTCAGAATCTATCTCTGCTGGTGCAGGCCCTAATGCTAATGGCACCCCCGGTCCTGTTTCCTGGCCCCCAGGCACAAACGAGAACTGCTGTGCTACAATCTGTTGAAGATGATGGGATGCAAATCCCATCATCTATTGTCCATACTCCCCCAAACATATTGTTTTTGTGGTTAATCACTATGCTTAATTATGTCAATTTGTAAAAATGAAAATACACCCTGAATATCAGACATTTGTATTACAATTCATAAGAGTAGCAAAATTATCGTTATGAAGTAGCAACAAAAATTCGGTTGGGGGTCACCACAACATGAGGAGCTTTATTTAGGGGTCACGGCATTAGAAAGGTTGAGAACCACTGGTCTAGAAGCATTCTTTCCTGATGTTTCACCTGCATCTATGACAGACATCCTCAAGGATACCTGCCATAGATACAGGCAAAACATCAAGAGAGAATGCTTCTAGAACATGGCCATATAGCCCAAAAAAGCTACAACAACCCAGTGATTCCAGCCATGAAAGCCTTTGACAATACTTTCTGGTGCAGCTTGAGAGATGTATCAAATATATGCATTAAAATATTTTTTTCTTCATGAATATGTTATTTCTCTTTACCCCCAAGAATGTAAAATTTGGGTGGACCTTGTTTCCTTTTTATGAATTTTCCCTATAAGTATTTTAGTCTTCTGTATTCCCAATCCATCATTTGTACAAAGATCCTGCTCTGTTCAGTCTTGTACCACAGCTAGAAGTAGGTCTGTTCCTAGCCAGATGGAACTCAATCCCTGTAGCCCCTTAGCACACACAGAGTGGCATTGGAGATAGTGGGTGCTAGGGATTCCCGTTTTTGAAATAGATATTTCAAGTCTTGATTTCTTTCAGCTGTCTGGGACTACCTATCTCTGTATGTGGACCTAAAGCCTCCTCAAGGCAGAGTAACATATAAGGACTTGCTCAGTGCCTTTATTCTTGTTTTACCTCAAGCTACTAAAGCATCTGGAGCTGTAGCCAAACTTCATGGGCATAGTCCTCCAGTCTAGGAGCGAATTTGCACTAAGGCAAATGGCAGGCACAAAGATCCAGTAGTTCAACTTTAACAGATGATTCAAAGAGGTAAAATAACTGACTTGGAGGCAGTGGTGGTGTGGGGTGGATGGCAGACACACTCCTCTCTATTAAAACAGAGAAGAAACAACGTCCCTTCCAGATTTGCAGTAAGAAGTGAAAGTCACAGTATTCCCCAAGGATACAAAAATTTCAAAGACCAGTGCCAAGGAACACTGCCAGATTCACTTCACAAAAATGTGATGAATTGCCACCATGAGCATTGACTTTGCGGATAAATGGCCACAAGTAGACTACTTTTATGCCTCAGTGGAAGGAGATAAATTTCCCTTTTGTTTGAGAAGGGGAATGTTGTTGGTCATTCCTGTTTTCAGTGGACATAAAATGTATTATTGCAATGTGCAACAGTCTAAATTTAATTTCAGGATATTTAAACAAGTTTAAATATGAATCATAGACTGCATAATGGCATGTCCACCCTATGGGCTCAGGATAGAAACCACAAATCAGGAAAGGAGTAAATGATAGTTTGGTGCTAGTGTCATAAACCCCAGGCATCCAAACTGGAATCTACATAATATGGCACTGGGATCCTTGACATGGATGTAAAACATAGTGCATGGATTTCAACTGCTTTCATTCCTGACAATGGACCATGCAGGCTTGGGCTGGTGAAAAATATTAGCGCCCTGGTGAGGGTGATGGTAAGATTTCAGAGTCTTTTGGAATGAGGAAAACTGTTCTGGAGAGCCATAAAAGAATAGCCCCAGTCCATATGGCAAATAGAACTGGGCTGAAACTTTCTGCTTATGGGTTTTTGATAATGGAGAAAGGGGCAAAATCCACCCAAATAGGCAGGATAGATGGGCTCACTGAAAATGTATTTTATAGAACTATTTACCAAAATTTGTATTTTATGACAATAAACACTGAAAGAATGTGATTTCCAGAGTTGTGTGATGCACAGGAATTACACCAATATCTTCACATAAGTTAGAATACATTTCTGAGAGATCTTTTGGAGGGAAAGTTCTTGGCTTGTCTTGTCTCACTTTTAGGGTTAATGAGGCTGAAGGCCCTTCCACACAGTCCCTATATCCCAAGATATAATCCCAGAATATCTGCTTATCCTAGGTTTTTTGGCAGTGCAGACTCATATAATCCATTTCAAAACAGATAACCTGGGATCAGATCATGGGATAGAAGGATTGTGTGGAAGAGCCCTGAGGGAAGTTCTTTCTTGTTAGTGTAGAAAAAGAAAGTTACATTATCTATGGAACCAACAATCCAGCCCATGCCATGGATATTTCTGAGAAATTTCTCTTGTCAGCAAAACTTTTGTATTGGGATGCATGGGGATCTTGACACAGCTTTACCGACACCTAATTCCAAACAATGGGAAGGGGTAATAGTCAATATAAGCCAGCTATTTCGATAGTATCCCCGTGACATGTGAAATACACTAATTGGTTCAAGGACTATTCAAATCAGTATCACACATAAATACTTATCTCTCACTCTTACACACACACAAACACACACATTCTCCATCCTTTTAGTGAAAAGGTAATGGCTGAATAATATTGAGTAGGAAAGTATGTAGGCACTAGGCAGGTTTTTATGTGGTGGATGGGGTTTGTGGTGGATGTTTAAAATCAAAGGCTGCAACCAGAGTCAAACAGCAACAGGAAATGGAGCTCAACCCACTGCCTGCTTTCCATTTCCTTTCCTCCTTTCAAATTTGGTTCTCCTCTACAGCTGCTTTCCTGCTCTTTTGGCAGGCAAGGGAAGACAAACAGAGTCTCCATGTTGTTTCCCTTTGGGTAGAAAAACAACATGAATAATAGTATATCTTGAGATAACAAATACTGGAAAAGAAGTAAGCCACGCCTCCCATATCATATATTTCTCTCCTGATCCCAGGTTCTAAATACTGCTTTTTTGGGTTTGAAAAAATGCCTTGCCTGAAGACTAATCTCCCACTTCCCGTCTAGTTAGCAACTAACAGTTTGAGTTTGTGGGATTATTTGGGAAAGAAGTAGTCTAGCAGCCATTTCATTGTGTCTATAAATGCTAAACATGTTATTCTATATACCACTCAGCTCACATCTCAAAATCTTAACATTATTTAAATTGAAAAGTAGATTCCTTCACAACTTTTGACCCTTATTCCCTCTGTGAGTATTTTCCAGAGCCTAAATCCCTCTAAACAAATGAATTTTATGTTTTAAGAAATTTGCTTGGCACAACTTGCAAACTGCATATTACCACATTTTTAACTGGCACAAAATCTAAGCAAAGCCTTGAGGTGCAAATGATCTGCAGTCTATTTAACATCATGGCTATTTATTTTTATGGGCTCTCATTATTGCTCTTTACCCTAAATTATAGGTACATTCCTGGCTGCAGTTTCCCCGCTCTGCAAATTCTACAGAGCTTTTTTATTTAATTTCCAGATCATTGTTAATACCTTGTCTGTCAAAATTGCATGACCACAAATAATAAAGGTTCAATCAAAAATATAGACATTATTCCACTTGTATTCCACATTCCCCCCACAAGTAGGACTCAAGTTACCTTACAAAGATTTAAAAAAGCACACACAGATACAAGTTAAAAACATGAAAATAAATTAATACTCTGTTAAAATTCACATAGAATTAAACCCTTAATATACGAGGGTTGGAACTTTAATAGTGGCAACTATTTATTTACATATAATACAAAAGTGATACATGCCACCAAATTTTACAGTCCTTCAATATAGTCACCAACATTGTGTACAACCCGTTTCCAACGACATGGAAGTCATAGGACACCTGTTACCGTGCTTGTTCTGTTGATAGTTCGAATGGAGCAGTCTACTCCCACAAGAATCTCTGGAACAGTTCTGAAGCTAATGCCACGAAATGGTTCCTTCATCTTAGGAATTAAGTCGAAGTCACAATGGCTTATGTCTGGGGAATATGCTGTGTTTCGGGCCAGCTCACGAATCGTATGGTGTCGATCACTGTCTACGAGTGCGGCAATAGCATTCACTTCTGCTTCGCTGACACTAGGACGACCTGGCTGATGCATGTCTCCCACATTTTGGTGTCCTTCGTTGAAGGCTTTTACTCACCTTGCCACTGTTCTATAAGGCAATGCAGATTCCCCACAAGCCTCTTGAAGACTTTATCCAACTCCTTTGTCCTTGTTCTGAAAACATCGTGACAACACTTACTTTAGACCGCAAGCTAATACGAGGCTCAGTTCTTTGCGTCACGTAGGAAGGGCGAGTCCTTTTGCTCAGAGGTAAGGTCAATATGTAACTAACATGTGGTATACATGACATTCTTTGGTTTTGTTGCGTAGTGTCTTTATAGCAGTGTTGCCACTATTAAAATTCCAACCCTTTTGTGTGTGTGTGTGTGTGTGTGTGTGTGTATGAAGGAAAAAATCAGTCAGTAAAACCACACAATAAAATCCCTTGCAGTTAGTTTCTAAAAGGAAAAAAAGTTAATGAAAGAAGAGGAAGGAGCTATCCTAACTTTCTTCCCTTGGAGCATCCACCATGAAGGCCCTATATCATGTTCCAATCATGCTTATGAAGATGGCAGAACTATGAGAAGGGTTTCCCTAAAGACCTCCAAGTGCAAGAAAACTCATATGAGAAGATGCAGGCCACTAAATATCCTGGATCTGAGCTATATAATATCTGTTAACCACAAAGTCATTATTCATGTTCTGAGTGGATGCTATCTTCTACCTAATCAATCAGTAAATTTTTAATATGCCACCCCATTCTTTCAGCACTGTGTCACACTCTAGGAGAGAAACCAGGAAAGTTTTCTATGTAGATTTTGAGTCATATTAGCTAGCATCAGTTATCCCCCAATCTCTTGGCAGCCTGTGAATACCTTTGACTTGCTTTGTTTAAATGAATGGCTGCCATTTATTCTTATGGAGCTATGGAGGACAGTCATGGAAAGGCAGGAGCAAAGAACATAGTGAACAGAGGAGAGGAAATGTCAGAGACTGAATGGAAAACAAAACCATTTCCTTTTAAAACAAAATGATTTAAAATACAGCACTTACATACTAGGGGTGTGCAAAACTTCATTTTATTTAGCAAGTCATATCTGATTTGTAAGTTTTGTATATACAAACAGATATCAAGAAACATGGTGTGGGTTTCCCACACAAAAACTTAAAAATCAAAACTCACCCAATACCTTTTTTGTTTAAATTATGTAATGCTAGAAAGCCTAGAAAGCAGCAGAGTGGCATGAGCTGAGTGAAAGAGACTGAGAGAGCACAGAAGTCTGGGAAATGTAAATGCAGAGAGTTCAACAGGCCCTGCCCTAAACTACATTTCCCAGAATTCTGATCAGCATCAGACAGCTCCAATTAGGATAGGAGAGAGATTTGTCCCTCCTAGCAGCAGCCAGAGTATCAATAAATTGTTGAAGCTGCAAAGAGAAGGAGTGACTGATACTTCAATACAAGTAAGTAAATCTGTGCTAGGAAGAAATTCCTAAATTGAAGTTTTATTGCTTAATATGAGAGAAATTCAATGAGATATGGTAACTGTTGTGGCTTTAAAAAAAACCAACAGTTTTTCAAAACTTTGAAAAAAATGCCAAAAATTAGTAGATGTATGAATATTTCTGAAACTTGGGGGGAATGACCCCCTCTTATCTTGTGTCATTGTATAGAAAATTCAAGGAGTTAGCTCTTGTTCTTTTAAAGTTGTCTGTAAAAACTTTGAACATTCCCCATAAATCAGTGGATGAATGAAATGTTCTGAAACTTGATGAGCTAACAATGGTAACCGTGTTATATAATTTTAGCAAGTTTCATGTCAACAGCCCTAATAATGAGGGAGAAAGGCGCTCTTGAAGTTTCCTCATTGGCACAATTAATTACTTAACGAAAAGTAATGAAAAGTAATTATCTCATTATAGTTATGATACAGACCCCATCCAATTTCAGAAACACTTTAAGAAACAATTTCCTTCCCACACACTAATTTCATAATGAGTATTGAAACATTTTAAAATTGATCACAGGCTTATTACATACAGAAAAAGTAAAACTAAACAAAAATAGCACATGGAGCTCAACATCTCATGCTCAAATGAGAGAAAGCAATGCCCTCAAACTACATTCCCTAATCATGTCAAACTGTACTAGCAATATATGACACAATCAGTTTGGTGATGATGCCACAAAACTACACAATACACAAGGGAGTACTTGTCAAAGACACTAGAAAAATGAACAGCACAACCCAAAATATACAATAGAATATGACCGCTATGACAACTGTGTGATTCTGGTAACACTATAAATCTAATGGTGACATCTAAGGCTAATGTGTCCTGACCCCCCATGCTACTGGATGCTGCACCCGTGGATGCGAGTGGCGCCTCAATCTGATCAAAAGGAGCTCTGCTCAAAGTGAGAAAGGCTCTGAAGGATATACATGGAAAGCCAAAAGCCCTATTACACAATGCGCATATAAACAATGGATATGGATGAACTAAACAGACTGGGACACGTGGAAGTGATTCGGCCGTGCCTTCGCCGAATCCATTGTTTATATGCGCATTGTGTAATAGGGCTTTTGGCTTTCCATGTATATCCTTCAGTGCCTTTCTCACTTTGAGCAGAGCTCCTTTTGATCAGATTGAGGCGCCACTCGCACCCATGGGTGCAGCATCCGTGGATGCGAGTGGCGCTTCAATCTGATCAAAAGCGTGGGGGGTCAGGATGCATTAGCCTTAGATGTCACCTTTAGATTTATAGTGTTACCAGGATCACACAGTTGTCATAGCAGTCATATTCTATTGTATATTTTGGGTTGTGCTGTTCATTTTTCTGATGCCACAAAACTAACATCACACTGAGGTACATTGGATTTGCTAAAATTGGTATTTGCAAATTTTCTTGCCATCGATGAGAACAATGTTGAAAAATTAGCAACTTCTGCAATGTGATAGTGAAAACATATGCACAAATACTTTCCCTCAAATAAATACAAACTTGCACAAAATTAATCTTGTAAACAAAAGGAGTAAACCGAGGACAGCATGACTGATTAAAAAGAAGGAAACGAACCCTTTCAATGCTCCTGCTCTTAAAACGTCCATGTGACAATAGTAGGTTGCGGAAAACATTCCATATGTACAATGTATGCCAATGAAAGTGTCAAAGATGTGAAAAGCTCTTTGGACAATGCACATAACCTTTATCCATGTCATGGAGAAGAAAGGAAAAAGAGTGTTGGGAACTTCAGTGTCTGCTCAATTCTTGCCAAAAAGCAATTTGTGTACATGAGCCCATTTTTCCACTTTAGTTTCCAAAACAGGGCGGCGGTGCAATTTTACAAAATGCCTTACCCCCAAAGGACAACATAAACCTTTTAATTGATTTGCTGGTTTTTTTAAAGAAAGCCTCCGCCCAATATTTTAAAACAGGACCTTTGCATAAAAACTGAAATTTTTAAATACCACCATTCTTCTTTCATTGTGGATTAAAAGCTGAACTAGTTCTGTCAAATTAAGAATAGAATGCCATAATTTTGAGCAAATCTTGAATGCATGCATCTTTTTTTCCACCATGGAAACTGACACTCATGCCTATTTCTTCTGTCACATAAAATGCCCATGAATATTTTGATAAACAGCCATTAAGCTTCAGCACTTTGGAGCTATAAGATCCACAGCTTTCGACTTAAAAAAAAAAATTTAATGACAGGGCACCACTAACAATCAAATAAAACTTAATTATTTGCTTTTAACTCCAAAGAAGCATAATATGGGCAATCTGAATTTCAGCAAATATGATAACAAATACTTGAAAAATGGAAGGCTAAACTTGAACAATTCCCACCCTCTAGTTTATCACTGATATTCTGGAATGAATCCGGAATTATGCCTAAAGGCCCTTCCACACACTCAAATAACACAGAATATCAATGCAGAAAATCCCACAATATCTGCTTTGAACTGGGTTATCTGAGTCCACACTGCCATATATCCCAGTTAAAAGAAGAATTACAAGAAGCAACATTTGCTCTCAAGCTAATATGTGAAGCTAACAAGTGATCTATCTCACCTCCAAATTGAAATTATGTAGACCTATCCACAATGAACTCCAATCTATTCTGACAACAACATTGCCATCTGAAAGGCTCCTGGTGATAAGACTTACCATAGACAGCCTTCCAATCTGAAACACTTGCTTACCTAGAAGAAGATACGAAATGGATACGGAAAAAGGTACAAGGCCTTGCGAGATATCCAAATGCTCAGGAAATGTCACCATAGGATCTAAACACACCAACTACAATGTTATAGGTACTTTCATTTGATCAACCTGTAATGTTACATATGCCATCTACTGTCAATTATGCCCGACAGAACTCTACATTGGGCAAACAGGCCGATCTCTGTGCCAAAGGATATTTGAAAATAAATCATACATCAAGAATGGGGATAGACAAAAACCAGTGGCAGAACACATAAGCCTTTGTAGGTATTCCATCACTGACCTCAGAACAGCTGTCTTTGAATGAAAAAAAGCTGCAAGGAAGTTTGGAAAGAGAAAAAGCGGAATTGGACTATATCCACAAACTCTAATCCACCAACAGTGGGTTGAAGAAGGACAATTGTTTCCTGGCATATTTCACATATTGTAACACTAGTTATCCAGTCTCATTGGGACTCTTTTTATTTCATCTCCTTTCTGATTCCCAGCCAGCATCACACTATGTTCCAACAACTCCCTCCAGCATTTCTATGGTTATCTACACATTATGGTTTTAGGCAACATCTTCCCTCCTTTGTCTCCCAATGACCTTAGTTAGTTAAAAACTTCACTCCATGAATCAGTAGACTTACCAGTAGTCTATGAAAGCTTGTGCTATCCATTTCTTTCTCTCAAATTGTCTCTAAGGTGCTGCTATATCTCTTTGCCTATAAGATTCAATTTTGTCATGGCTCCCCAAGTTTACAGCTGGAAACATTGTGATGTTCTGGAAACATTGTGATGTCACTGGGAAAGATCAGGAGTGGCTTGGCTTCTGTCAGGTGACCTTGTGATGACTCTAAGTGTTTATAAACAGTTATAGAAACCTCCAGCTGTGGGATGTGGAAGATTATTTAACTGGTTTTTAAAAAGCAGGCAATATGTGGTATTATACTTAAAATTATTTCAGGTAAATAACAGATCAATGACCTTTCCATGGGATAATCACCAGTTGAGAGCATTGCCTATGTGGATCAGTAGTCATACTCAGAAATAGCCTCATGTATTTGTAATAATACTTTTTTCCCCTTTAAACATATTTTCTAATTTGACTATTTGTACTATATTGGGTGCACATGTGAATTTCTGTTATATGTGCTGCATGGGCTAAACAACTGGATTTAATTGTGCTCCATATTTTTAAGATGAAGAAATTATGACCATGTGTGTGGATTCTTCACCAACAATCTGTCAAGACATTTAAATATAGATGATGGAAAACAAGTGAGAGCTCCCCCAAGCATTAACTTTATGTTCCTTTCATTCTCTATGTTTTGAATCAAGTCATTGCCTGAATTGAAAAGAGCAAGTCATTTATATTAATAGTTTTGGAAATCAGCAAAACAGTTGAAATCAGATGTCTTCTTTCATTCTTAGACCTCAGAATATCAATGAGCTTTCAGAAATCCATTGGATGACTTTGAAAAGTATTTCACAAAAAAACCTTCTTGCATTTGTTCTGAAATGGACTTGATACTGTGGGTACACTCTAGGTAACTAATGGAACCATGAATTTGTACATTTTTGGTGGATGAGTCTCTGTTCAACCTATAGATATAAGCAGGTTACTTACAGAGGTGAGCCCAATCATTTGTTAAACCTTTGAATGCAACAAGTTCTGTCACATGACACTTGTCCCATTGTTCCAGTAATCCATTTGATTCCATCTGCAAACATTGCAGAAACGGAGTGATTGCACGGGGA
Source organism: Anolis apletophallus (assembly GCA_030556195.1). NCBI lineage: Eukaryota > Metazoa > Chordata > Lepidosauria > Squamata > Anolidae > Anolis > Anolis apletophallus. The sequence goes on along the minus strand of JARBWK010000004.1, from coordinate 137,689,535 downwards.
AATCCATTACATGACACATTGCAACTTCCGGCAGGACTCTGTCTTAAAGGGTAAGGCAAACCAGTGCGTGCTGCTGCAGTGTTAAACACTGGAGGCCTTGGTTCAATGGGTGGTCACTCCCCCCTCCCCCCAGAATGGGGATGTTGGTGAGTAAGGCAATGTGGGGTGTGGCCAGACAGGCATCCGTGGCGATTCTGTGAAGAGGTCCTTAATACAGTTCCGGGGCATTGTTTTTACATGCGATCTTAAAATCAGTATGCATTCCATCAATTAAAATGTTGTAAGAATAGTAGTTTGGGATTTCCAGGCTACATCACTTTACAATATTAGATTTATTTTTCAGTGATGTAGGAAGGCATTCGAATGAATGAGAGGAGTCAATGTTCTGTGATGTGGTGAGTTAAAGTAGATTAATTTCAAAACATAAGAAAAGTGTGTGATGGTATTTGTATGCATTCTATGTGTATAGAATATGCATCTAGTCCTTTAAAAAAAACCAAGAGGAATACTGATTTAGTGTTTCTAAATGTTAATGTGATGATATCCCATGTCCATCCTAACCGGGACTGTGGCATAGCTGGCTGGGAGTCAGCTGCATTAAGATCACTACTGACTGAAAGGTCATGAGTTTGAAGCCAGCCCGGGTCGTAGTGAGCTTCCGACCAATTTGTGTAGTTTGCTGTCGACCTTTGCAGCCCAAAAGACAATTGCATCTGTCAAGTAGGAAATTTAGGTACCACTTATGCAGGGAGGCTAATTCATGCAAAATGCAAGGAATATAGCGATGACAAAGTGCAGTTGGCTATGCAGACTTATGAGATGGTAGATAAACACATTCGATGGCTGGATGCTGACTTGGCATGATTTGAAGCGGATTTGAAGGACAAGCTGGAAGGCAGCGACCTTGAAAACCCTGTAACACAACATTTGAATCTTTGCTGTTGTGCCGGTCTGAGTCCCTCGATGGAGGTGAGAAAGTCGGGGTACAAAAGTTTTAAATAAATAATTAATAAATAAATGATGCCATAAAAATCTCCAGCAAGCATGCAAAGAATGAGGAAGTACTTCATCAGTGTCACAAATGGACAGTGAAGCAACAGCTCCCCTGGTGGCCAGAATATCCTCATGAAAAACTGGAATGTTAAATAACCTCTGTGTGTCTGTCTATATATTTTGTGAGTCTATGGCATTGAACGTTTGCCATGTACATTGAAAGAGTTGAAAGGTGGAATTCCAAGACCTCTGGGTGAATCACCCATACACATCTTTGCTGATATAATGTTCACTGGGCCCATAGCAACATGCAATACTTTAAACTCTCTCCCTCCCCCCTCCTCTATATATGGCAAATTATGTACTGTATGTATGTATGTATGTTGGTCAGTTGGTTGGTTGGTTTGTATGTTTGTAGCACAAAGGCTCCTATATGACTTGATGGATCTAAACCAAACATGACAAACATATACTGCTATATTACATATACATATATACATATATACACACACAGTATGTATATATATATATATATATATAACCCACACACACACACACACCATTATATCTTCATGTTAAATCTGTGCTCTTAATATATTTTAATTACAGGGGAAACTCACAATCTCTTGTAATCAGTCAGAACTTTAAGCCCCCTTCTTTTGCTCACACAAACACACATTAGTTGTTCCCATGTTGGTGGGATGGCTAATCTGTTCCAGATTTTAATCTCAATTTTAAAGAGCCATGTGATTCACTCAATCTGGTTTGTAACAGAAATTGCATACTAATTTAAAATTTGCAGTAAAACCCTGGATGGATTCATTATTCCACTCACATGGTGTCGTGTGTACTCCCAACTGCCATTGCTGAGGTCAGCACTTCATGCATTTGGGGAAAAGTGGACTCTAGTCTGCACATATTTATTCTACAATTACGATGTGCTATTTTTTAAAGATATCACAGCCCTGTTGTTTCTTTAAAACAGAATAACTATGAGCAAAAAAGCACATGTAAAAACAAGGAAGTTTAAATCTAGTCAGAAGTTCTTTTTGTTTGTGTTTTTGAGAAATCTTTTGCTTGGTATGAGAGAAATAAGATTTGCAATATAATTTCTTCGTTCTTCACATACATTAGACTCATCTCAGCATTGTTTGGGTTATAAAAAGAACCCTAGCCATTTGTATAAAATGGGGCTCCTAAAATTAACAGGGAGTTGGGTACAGATCTGAACCAAAACAACTGTTAGGCAAAGCTAATTCTCTAATTCCAGTTTTAAACTCAGCACATTTAAAACATGAACTGGGAAATTCGCAGCTGGTAATCCTGCAGGACAAACTTCCACTCTGTTTGTATTGTATTCATATATACAACAAAACACTAAGAATGTGAGGGGTTACTATTAAATCATTTCGTGATGAGATTTAATTCCACCGTTATCACCACCCAGAAAAGACAAACTGGTGTTCAAAAGCTGCATATTGGATCTGGAGCTTTTGGAACTTATAACACTATATTTATGCAGCCCTGATAGATTTCAAATTTATGCATACTTTTATTTCAACTTCACTTCAAAACAAAGACTTATTCTGCACCAAACTCAAAGCAGGGGAGTACACACCTCCTTGTTTATCATTCCCAGCATCATTTGAATCTCAGTAGGAAATTCAAAGGACAATTTTCATAGTAGTTGGCTCTTTTGTTTTCTCAGTTTATCACACTAATTACATAAAGTGAATACAAATTAGAAAATCTATTTAGCTTGAGAAGTAATGCTAACATTCGTAAGTTTCAGAATAGAGAGCTTAAACGACATACACTGACGTTTTCCCCTAGTGCTCACTAATGTGACGGAAAGTGTCTGTTTTCCCTAGTGGCACGTAAGTACTAAAATTGCACTGCTTTGCATTTTGCTCTCAGCAGGCAGCAAAGTGCAGAGTCAATGAGTTGTTTTCCATTGTTTCTTTCAGGTTTATCCTGCCACAAGATGGAGGTAGGGTGAATGACAGTCTCAAGCGATTCCTTGAACCAGGCAGATACTTAAGAACCACCCTTGAGTTTTCTAAAAAGACACTTTTCAAGACACCAATATCACCAGTTGTGCAAGAGCTATGTGGTTCATTAATTCATCAATATAGGGCTATTTTCACACAAAATCAATGCAGCTCTCAAGATGACATTTCTTGGGGGAAGATGGGATCAAGTCTCACTTCTGTGGTTTAAGAAAGCAAAATATCCTTTTGCTGAAAATAAGGGTATTTTTGCTGGTTTACTGCTTTGTCTCTTTCAGAACAGAGACAAGCGAGCCCTCCCACAGCAAGAAGTACAAAAGTGGCCGCAATCTATTCTGCTGGCTAGCACACTAAAACTCACAGGAGGGGGTCGAATATAACAAAGCTAAAAGAGGAGCTGTGAAGGGAACTTTGAAGAACAAACATATCATTAGATCATGAATACAGCCTCTCATATCACATAACATCTAGACATGTTCCCCCACCTTACTTTCCTTGGACAAGACGGGGATAGGTATGAGAAAATAATAGATGTCTTTTCCTCTTGAAAGACAAACGGAAATACAAACCAAAATGCATAACATTGTTCATCTTGCTACCTATTTTGAAGTATTCACACTCAGGAATATGAAGCAGCCAGCAAAGGAGGTCATGCTTTTTTGGCAGTATTTAATAAATAATAGTAAGTGGGACTTAAAAGAAAATATTAAAGTGTGGAGTACCGCTGTTCACATTCCAGCCATTCCTTCCATTCTCCCTGTTTGGATGTCTGTTTGAACAGTTTTCTACAACAATGAGCCAACATTCAGTGCCTACTTGGGCATATTTAGACCTTGTTGGCTTGTTTTTGTGGACTCTTACAATTTAGAGTTTTTTTTAAAAAAAATCTGTGAACTTTGGGTTTCCTCAAGTCTGTAATCTCTCCATCATAGCTTGACAGTGATATTTTAGTAACATAAGGAAGTGCACGTGGAGAAAGCTATGTGATGAAAAATATAATACATACATACACACATACATACACACACACACACAGAGAGAGAGAGAGAGAGAGAGAGAGAGAGAGAGAGAGAGAGAGAGAGAGAGAGAGAGTTAGCTCTCAACTTTTGTGAAGGTTAGAGGTGCAGGATCTGTCCATTAATAATTTTCATCTTTTTTTTCTGAACAAGTGACTATACTGTGCTCTCCTTCCTTAATTAAATAACTTCAAAACAAAAGTTCTGCTTTCCGGGCATAGATTACTGGGAATTTTCATGCTTATTTTGTGTTCCAGATTTATCCTTTTTCATTTTTTTCTTTCAAAAAACTTTAATTTGACCATGCAGTCATTTTTACAGCCTCGCTGGAACAAATAAACAAACATCTGGAATCATGGGGTATATTTAATTTAAAAGGGTTCATTTGGCCAAAATGGTAAAATCATGAAAAATTGCCTGTCTGCAAGCTTTGAAAGACCAGATGATGAAGCTATTTGGCTACAGACTTTTACAATCAATTGAAATTTATTGAAGTGCACACCTGCTACAGTCTCCCTACCCACACATTACACCCATCAGCATTAATGATTAATTTTTCATGTGTTCTAACAGCAACCATTGTTTCAGAAAAAAAGATGCATTTGCTCATTAATGTTTGAATTCCATGTAGAGGGTTGCTATGTTGAAAGAACACACCCTTATAATAGAGGTATTCTTGGAAAGAGAAAGTGGTCCATTCTCAAGATCCCAAATTTGCATTATTAAACTACACCATGTTTCTTCAAAGGACATGTTTTACAAAATTCATTTTGTAACGTAATACAGATTAGGTACTAAAAACTACAGTAGATCAGAGTATTACTGCCACCCTCTTCTAATAACCACTCAAACTTCTTTGAAGAACTATACCTGATTCTAGAATGAATTAAGCTAAATAGCAGCATCAGATGTTTTGTTATGTAACAATTAATCAACATGTCTGACTTTTAGGAACCCATAAGCACTCAACCATTTAAGATGAACCAAGAAAAATACAGATATGACATTGATTGAGAATGTTTGGTATTTTTCTGTCTGAATCTCTCTCTCTCTCTCTCTCTCTCTCTCTCTCTCTCTCTCTCTCTCTCTCTGTCTGTCTGTCTGTCTGTCTGTCTGTCTGTCTTCCTCTGTCTTTCTCTGTTCAGATTCACTCAAAAATGAATTGGACCAGGCAACTGATTTTCAAGGTTTGGGCAGTTTGGATGCTGATGCGATAGACTATTATTTTAAGGTGTTCGGTTCTATGGAATGTAATTTGTCTATCTTATTGTAGCACCCATGGGTCCGTTCGTGCCACTGGGAGGGAGTGAGGCGCCGGGGGTCCCGATGCCATTGGGACCCGCACATGCTGAAGGGGACTCGGAGGATGAGTTGGAAGGCCCAGAGCAAGATTGGTCAGCAGTGCCTTTGCCCAGTTCACCTGTAGAGAGTTTAGCATGGGATCTCGAGTGGGAACATTCTCCCGGGGAAGGAGCGGACCAGGTGGAGATGGGAGGCAGCGAAGCAGATAGCGAAGATAGTTATGAATTCCCAAACGGCCGAGGTTCCCAGGAGCTGGCCGAGCAGCAGATGGAGGCCAGCGGCTGGGAAAGTTCGGGGGAGGCTGCTTCTCAAGGAGATAGCGATACTGGACTGGAAGAGCGGGGCCGTTCCCATAACAGACGCAGGGACATAGAGCAGGGCAGGAGGAGCTGGCATCTGTCCCTAGACCGTCGCCGTTCGGAAAGTAGAGACTGGAGACGCCGGGCCCTAGATCGTCGAGGGGCCCGGCCGAAGGATTAAGAACGGCTCCGTGGGAACTGATCCTCAGTTCTCCGGCCACGTCTGATCTGAAGGGCGTGAAAGCGGAGTGAATCTCGGAGCCTAGTTTGGCTCGCCTTGGACTAAGACCTTGCCTTGTTATTGATTCGCATTGCTGCGGAAACCCTGCTTTGTTCCGGAGTCAATCCGGAAACTTGCCAAGCTTTTGCCACGTTTGCTTTGGAACTATCTTTTGGAACTTTGCTTTCTTAATTGGACTTCAGCTTTGCTGATTGCTTTATTCTTTGATCTCTTCAAGAGAATTGCCTTTTGGACTTTTTATATTCAATAAAACTAGTTAGCCTTTGCTACGTCTCCGTGTGTGTGTTAAAGGGGCAGTACTAAGTCGGTGATTGTGACAGTTGGCCGGAGAACTCCACGAACCCCTTTTTTGCACCACGGGACGTACCAGGAACCGCCGGCTGCGTACCAAGGCTCCCATTGTCTCCACGGCCGCCATGGCGAACTTGACGGGTCCGCAAGTGGTGGCGTTGCAACAGGAGGTGGCGGAGCTGCGAACCCGAGCGGGGCGGCACCCGTCGGTGAATGCCCCGGCTCGTTTCAATGGACATCCGGCGACGGTGGAAGTTTTCATTGCCCAGGTTCGGATGTACCTGGAGTTGCGGCCCAATGAGTTTGCCACCCCTCGAGCCCAGGTGGGGTTCGTGTTCAACTGTATGGAAGGGATGGCAGCGGCGTGGGCAACTCCCTCCTCAATGCCGCGTCTCCTCATATGGCGACTTTGGACACTTTCCTAGATGCGATCCGGGCGACCTGGGGACCCCCCGTCCATGAGGACCTGGCGGAACGGGATTTAGCACGGCTGACCATGAAGGACATAACCTTGTCTCAGTATATTTCCGTTTCAGTATTGGCCAGCCAGACCAAGTGGGAAGGGCCACCCTTGCGCTACACGTATCTAGCGGGACTCTCGCCCGAGATTCAGCAACAGATGTTACAATTGCGCGGCCGGCCGACCTGGAGGAGGCCATCGCCTCGAGTTTGCGGGCGGAGGCGCCGCGCAATACAAGAGAAGGTGGGGGGCCGGCACGGCCGAGAAACCACCGACCAAGCGGGAGGCCGGGACCGGCCAATTTGTGCCCCGCCAGATCCCTGCCCCCACCCCTTTCGTGGATGACTCTGAACCGATGCAACTGGGTACGGTGCGGCCCAAAGTAGATGCCGCCGAGAAGGCTCGGCGTCAACGACTTAACCTTTGTTGGTACTGGGGGGGCTCGGGTCATTTTTCTCGGGATTGCCCCCAGAAACCGCGGGGGAAGACCCTCGGGCCTCTGCAGCGGTGGCCGGCCCTCCGGAGCCTGAGGAAGCCCTCCAGGCGGGGGGAAGGGTGCGGCCGAGTGTAAGAGGGTTCGCTCACTCGGCCGACGTCGCTAACCTTCCCCTGAACCCAAGACTGGACAATTGTTCCTTGTCATGGTCAGCTTGTGGTCGCCCGAGAAGGGGCCGATGATGGTCCATGCCATGATTGACTCGGGAGCGACCAACAACTTCATTGATGCAGACTATGCCAAGTCTGCGGGATTAAAATTTCTTGATCTCCAAGAGCCCAAGGGTGTCCAGACCATCGATGGGAGAGTTCTGAAAACGGGGGCTGTAACTCAGTATACCGCCCCTACCAGGATGTGGACTAGCTCCCATAAAGAGGACATTTCGTTTCTTGTGACCAAGCTCCCGGATTTCCCCATTGTCCTGGGCATTGTGTGGCTCGCGCTCCACGACCCCCAGATCTCCTGGGCTAAAAGACAGTTGATTTTTTCTTCGGACCATTGCCAGGGCCACTGCATGACAGCTCGGGCGTGCCTGGCCCACGAAGTGGAGAATGTGGTTACCCTGCCCAAGAAGTATGCCGGGTTTTGGGATGTTTTCAGTGAAAAGGAGGCAGAACGCTTGCCTCCGCACCGGCCCTACGACTGTGCCATTGACTTGCAGCCAGGGGCCCCAATTCCGCGGGGGCGCCTCTACCCTCTCTCGGATCCGGAGCAACAGGCTCTCCGAGACTTCCTGGATGAGAACCTGCGGAAGGGGTTCATTCGGCCCTCCCAATCCCCGGCCGGGGCTCCGATTCTTTTCGTCAAGAAGAAATCGGGGGAGTTGCGGCTTTGCAATGACTATAGAGAACTCAATAAGATCACGATCCGGAACCGATATCCCCTGCCCTTGATCCCCGAGCTCTTGGAGCGGATGCGGGAGCTAAGGTGTTCACTAAACTGGACCTGAGGGGGGCTTACAACCTTGTCCGGATCCGCCAGGGTGATGAATGGAAGACAGCCTTCCAGACCAAGTGGGGCAGTTTCGAATACCTGGTGATGGGATTCGGGTTGTGCAACGCCCCTGCCTGTTTCCAACACTTCATGAATGACATTTTCCGAGACCTGTTGGACCGCTATCTGGCGGTCTACCTGGATGACCTGCTGATTTTTTCTCCGGATCAGGCGACCCATGATCGCCATGTCAAGGAGGTCCTCCAGAGACTCAGAGCTCACGGGCTCTATGCCAAGCTGGAGAAATGTGCGTTTGATCTGCGTGAGGTGGACTTTCTGGGGTACCGCATCTCTCCTACGGGCATTGCCATGGATGACACCAAGGTCCAAGCCGTAGTTGACTGGGCGGCCCCCGCCAGCAAAAAAGACATTCAAAGATTCCTGGGCTTCGCCAACTACTACAGAAAGTTCATTCCTGACTTTGCCAAGTGGGCTGATCCGATCACCCAGTGTTTGCGGGGAAAGGTGCCGTTCCGGTGGACACCGGAGGCGGATGTGGGGTTCCGCAAGTTGAAGCGGCTGTTCACCACTCAGCCGCTTTTGCAGCACCCCAACCCCCGCACCCCTTTCATCGTCCAGGCCGACGCTTCGGATGTGGCGGTGGGAGCGGTCTTACTACAGCCTCAGGGTACGGATTTGTTGCCCTGTGCCTACTATTCCCGGCAGCTGACGGCTCCGGAAAAGAACTATACCATTTGGGAGAAGGAACTTTTGGCCATCAAGGTGGCCTTCGAAGTCTGGAGACACCTGCTTGAAGGGGCCAAGTTTCCGGTGGAGGTTCACACCGACCACCGGAACCTGGAGCATCTGAAGTCCCAGCGCAAATTGAACCAGAGGCAACAGAGATGGTCCCTGTTCTTTGAGCGATTCAATTTCCGCATTCACTATGTGACCCCCAAGCAGACCAAGCAAGCTGATGCCCTGTCCCGGAAGCCGGAGTATGTCCGCGGCGGGGAGGTCCTCTCTGAGCAGCCTCTGCTCAAAGCGGAGAACTTTGCGGCCGCCCGAACGGCCCCCGCGCCGGCTCCGGCGGCCCCGCCTGGCCCCGTGGATAAGCGGCCGTTGAGTGTGCGGGTCCAGGCCCGCAGCGGGACGACCCCTGGGTGCGCGAGCAGCTGTCCAAGGGGGTGCAGGCTCCGTTTCAGGTGCGGAACGGGGTGCTCTATCATCGGGACTCTGTTTATGTTTCTCCGGGCCCTGAGCGGGGGGGACATTCTCAAGCTTTGCCACGACTCTAAGGCGGCGGGCCATTTTGGGCTCTTCAAGACGCTGCAGCTGGTTCTACGGGATTTTTGGTGGCTTAAAGTGCGGAGGGATGTGGAGGACTATGTGGGATCCTGCCCTGTGTGCCACCGGGCTAAGAACCAGGGGGGCAAGCCGGCTGGCTTGCTCCAGCCCCTTCCGACTCCCTCCGCTCCCTGGAAGATGATTTCGGCTGATTTCATCACCGACCTCCCCAAGTCCAAGGGCTTCACCACGATACTGGTCGTGGTGGACTGTTTCACCAAGATGGGACACTTCATCCCCTGTGTGGGGGTGCCTACTGCCAAGGAGACTGCTGATATGTTTGTGCAACATGTGTTTCGGCTGCATGGACTTCCCCAGAGCCTGGTGACGGACCGGGGCACCCAATTCACTTCCCAGTTCTGGAAGGCTGTCCAGAAGCTGCTGGGGATTGATGTGCGGATGTCCACGGCTCACCACCCGCAGACCGATGGGCAAACCGAAAGGGTTAATGCCACTTTGGAGCAGTATCTGCGCTGCTATGTCAACTATCAGCAAACCAACTGGGCGTCCTTGTTGTCTTTGGCAGAGTTTGCTTACAACAATGCGACGCAGGAATCCATCAAAGAGACTCCTTTCTTTGCCAACTATGGACACCACCCTCGGTTCTACCCTCCGGTGGACCCGTCTGGGGACGTTTCGGAGGCTAAGGATTGGCTCCAGGAGCTCACTGCGCTTCAAGACTTGCTACGTACTCAATTGGATCAGGCGAAGGCCGACTACAAGCGGATGGCTGATCGGCGGCGCCAGGAGGGTCCTGCGATTCTGGTGGGGATAAAGTTTGGCTGTCCACCAAGAATCTGCCCACGCAACGCCCCCGCCGCAAGTTGGATGCCCGGTTGTTGGGGCCCTACACCGTTTTGGAGCGGGTGGGGCCTGTTTCCTTCAAGCTCCAGCTCCCTGCGGACATGAAACTCCACCCGGTGTTTCATCGCTCCTTGCTCCTCCCGCGAAGGGGGTGCGGCCTGATGTGACGCAGCCGCCTCCTCCCCCTGTGATGCGGGAGGGCGGGGAGGAGGTCGAAGTGCAGGACATTTTGGATGCTCGCATCCGGTACCGGAAGTTGGAGTATTTTATTGACTGGAAAGGTTTTGGCCCGGAAGAGCGTGCTTGGGTCAAGGCTCGAGATGTCCACGCGCCGGAGTTGGTGGCCCGTTTCCACCGCAAGTATCCTGACAAGCCCAAGCCCAGGGGGCGGCCCAGGGGGGGCCCTGGGGGGGATAGTGTAGCACCCATGGGTCCGTTCGTGCCACTGGGAGGGAGTGAGGCGCCGGGGTCCCGATGCCATTGGGACCCGCACATGCTGAAGGGGACTCGGAGGATGAGTTGGAAGGCCCAGAGCAAGATTGGTCAGCAGTGCCTTTGCCCAGTTCACCTGTAGAGAGTTTAGCATGGGATCTCGAGTGGGAGCATTCTCCCGGGAAGGAGCGGACCAGGTGGAGATGGGAGGCAGCGAAGCAGATAGCGAAGATAGTTATGAATTCCCAAATGGCCGAGGTTCCCAGGAGCTGGCCGAGCAGCAGATGGAGGCCAGCGGCTGGGAAAGTTCGGGGGAGGCTGCTTCTCAAGGAGATAGCGATACTGGACTGGAAGAGCGGGGCCGTTCCCATAACAGACGCAGGGACATAGAGCAGGGCAGGAGGAGCTGGCATCTGTCCCTAGACCGTCGCCGTTCGGAAAGTAGAGACTGGAGACGCCGGGCCCTAGATCGTCGAGGGGCCCGGCCGAAGGATTAAGAACGGCTCCGTGGGAACTGATCCTCAGTTCTCCGGCCACGTCTGATCTGAAGGGCGTGAAAGCGGAGTGAATCTCGGAGCCTAGTTTGGCTCGCCTTGGACCAAGACCTTGCCTTGTTATTGATTCGCATTGCTGCGGAAACCCTGCTTTGTTCCGGAGTCAATCCGGAAACTTGCCAAGCTTTTTGCCACGTTTGCTTTGGAACTATCTTTTGGAACTTTGCTTTCTTAATTGGACTTCAGCTTTGCTGATTGCTTTATTCTTTGATCTCTTCAAGAGAATTGCCTTTTGGACTTTTTATATTCAATAAAACTAGTTAGCCTTTGCTACGTCTCCGTGTGTGTGTTAAAGGGGCAGTACTAAGTCGGTGATTGTGACACTAATAAAAGGATTTACAGAAATGAGTAATGGTCATCTCTCTGATTTGAGCCTAAAATGCCATCAAGTATCAAAATCAAAAAAATCCGAATAATCTGATTTTGATACTTGATGGCATTTTAGGCTCAAATCAGAGAGATGACCATTACTCATTTCTGTAAATCTTAAGGGACAAACTCTTTATTACTAGAAGTGAGTGTGTTTCATTAGACAAAATGAAGAGAGTATATGTGTGTGTTTTAATGCATCTCACCATTCCAACTCAAACCAGATGTACTTGTTAAATTTGCAACACAGAAGTCATCTTTCTAAACTTGCAACATAAAATTACTATTAGACAACTAGGAGGAGACACGATCATTTATTCTCATGGGTTTCATAGGCAGCAACATGTATTAATCTCTTTCCCAGTTGAGACGCAGGCAAATTTATTGGAGAGCAAATTGTTCATGCAAGCAATGGGTTGTTATAAGTATTCAAAATTATAAGCATCCCCATCCCTCCTAGCTTTCACAAAGAAAATAAAATCATGGTTGTGGGTCCAGGCCTTTGCACAGTAACTACAGCACTTTATTTGGACGGACATGAAACACGGCTTCCGCCATTGATTGATTATTTGAATGTGCATTGTATAGATATAATTTTAAATGAACTGGATAGCTAATGTTTTAATGTTGGTGTTTTCATCTTGTTGTATTAGTGTTTTATATCGTGTATTGTTGCCGGCATCTAATTGTGCCTTGTAAGCCGCCCTGAGAAGGGCGGGTTAGAAATACAGTAGATAAATAAATAAATAAGCACAGCATGTGAACTTTCTCTTGGAATGCTATCATCACAACCATGAAAAACAGATATTGCTCAAGGCTAGGTCCTTTGATTTCTTTCTTTCTTTATTTATTCGGTTTTATATTCCGCTCCTCCCTGCAGGCTCGGGGCGGATCATAGCAACATTCGATAAAAACAACAAGATACAACAATGTTAAAAGACCACAAGGGTTACAAATTCTAAAACTCAACACATGGTCATACAATACATTTCCGGGATTAGCCAAAAGTGAGTGCGAAGAGGGCAGTCTTGCACGCTCTCCGAAAGGGAACAAGCTCTTGGATCGCACGGGTGTCGGGTGGAAGAGAGTTCCACAGTGTAGGGGCCACAACAGAAAAGGCACGCTGCCTGGTTGTGGACAGGTGGCAGGAGCGGATTGATGGAATTTCTAACAAGTTCTGCTCCTCTGAGCGCAGTGATCTCGGGGGAACGTACGGGGTAAGGCGGTCCCTCAGGTACACAGGCCCTAGACCGTATAAGGCCTTAAAGGTCAGAACCAACACCTTGAAGGCAATTCGGTACTCGATAGGAAGCCAGTGCAGTTGCCATAGGATGGGAGTAATGTGCTCTCTTACCGGTGCTCCCACCAGTAAGCAAGCAGTGGCATTCTGCACTAGCTTGAGTTTCCGAATTGTCGACAAAGGAAGGCCCACGTAGAGGGCGTTACAGTAGTCCAGCTTCGAGATGACCGTCGCTTGGATCACCGTGGCCAGGTCGTCCCTGGACAGGTAGGGTGCCAGTCGCCTAGCCTGTTGGAGATGGAAAAATGATGCTTTGCTGACCATGGAGACCTGGGTCTCCATGGACAGCAAAGGGTCCAGATGAACACCTAGACTCTTAACGAGGGATGACGGGCTAAGTTGCTCGCCATCCAGGGTAGGCAACCGGCACTCATCCAGCCCAGGGTGACTGGGCCACAAGATCTCCGTCTTCGACGGATTCACCTTCAGCCGGCTGGAACGCAGCCATCCAGTCATGGCTTCAAGGCAGTGGTGGAAACAATCGGGTACGGTGTCCGGCCTGCCGTCCATTCTCAGCAGAAGCAACTGGGAAAGGCTAGAGAGCACACGAGCTCCCAAGGATCTGCACCTACAATCAATAAATCAAGCAAGCAAACAAGCAACAAACAAACAAACAATTTTTTCAGAAGGCCTCTAGATATTATGTTGACATTTCCATTATGTTTTGTGTCTCAAAAAAGGCCTAACATGAACCTAAGCTAATGAGGTGGGACACAAAATGTGGTGGATATGTACCTCATGCCTTCTAGTGGGTATTTGGGGATCTTTCAGAGTGAAAAAATGTTTTTGAAAAAAAATTCAAAATTATTTTTTGATCCCTGGACAGCCCAAGAGGACTCTGAAACCTAGTAAGAATGCCCTTCACGCCTTCTAGGGTGACTGTTGGGGTATTCTGGAGCCTCCCAAAATGAAAAAAATGAGCCATAGTGGCCACAAAAATGGATGGGGCAGGATGACATGTGATCTGTGGTGATTATTTGCCCATTCCTTATCTAGAGGGATTGATTGTATTGAAAAATGCTTGTTTATGTGAGCCCCCTGCCCCGTAACCTGTAGTTGTATAGCCAGGAGAGGTTTACCACTACAAGGCATGTGCCTTAGCAGATCTCAAACAGTCACCTGCCTCAAGAATTTCAGGGAACAATTGTATTGGTGGGTTCATATTATTCCAGATAATATAATTTAAATGCTACTGAAGTGCATTTTGAAGTCTTGATGTTTCCTGCTTCTTCACAAAATTGTTATTGCACCCTAATAATCTGTGAGAATTACAGTCGTTTGTGACAGTATTCATGACTCTATACACTTAATCACAAATCTCAAGAAAGTCCATTAGTGGGCTTGGCAAGAAATCATGAATCATAGCTTTCTGGTTGCAAAGCCTCAGACGTATGGCTAAAATTCAGGATGGTAGATGACTTCACCAATTGAAAGCATTTTCCCATTTCAAATCTAATAACTGATTTTCTTTCTCGAGTGCCTCAAGAAACATTTCATCCAAGTTCTCAGCAAAACCTCTGAGAGCGTTTATGTACATTTTCAAGCTCGTTCACCCATCCTTCATTCCACATGACTGCCTGCTCCCATCATTATTATACACGAGACAGTGGTACATTTCTATGCCAAAGTTTTAACAGCCTACAGTATCCTGACAGAAATCCAACATTCCTTGGAAGCACAAACAAGAAATTGTTGAGCTTACAAAGTGACAGCAACATGAATCCAGTGACCCAAATAAATGTATGTTTTGAACCATATTAAGTCAAGGGTCAGAATCAAAACCAACTGCAATGTATTAAACATTCAGAAACATCTGTGTGGTTTCTTTTTAAAAAGGCAGGGAAAGATACAAGACTTTCGCTACTGTTGTACAAGCTGTGTTCAAGCAAATACTCCACTGTATGTAAGGGAGTGGAAATATACCACATTACAGCAGAAGATTTTCACTGGGGGGAAATGAAGTGATAAGGCTGAATTTCCTGCTAAGTACTTCAATAATTGTAATAAATGTTATTTCTTTGCTAGTCTTAAGTTTATATTTTATTTTCAGGATGTAATACATGTGTTCTGTTTTGAATAACAAAATAGGCAATATAAGCTTCAATACTTAGGAGAGAATTCAAAGAAGTTCAGGTAACCATCATATTGGTGATTGATACCAGTGACCTCTTCATATGTGCCACCAGAATTGTCATGCATCATGGTAAATACGGCAGTGCCCACTGGAAGGTAGTGGGAACCCATTGCCCTGTGCTCCGCATTGCCCAGCTTCCCACCTACCTTACCCATGGAGGGGAAGTATCTGCTGCCCAGCTTCCCCCATTGATCCCAATGTAACATAGAGAGCCTCCTGTGTTGCAGTGGCAGTGGCATATACTGGTTCCTCTTTAGTTTTGCCAGAAGTAGCTGCATGTTGTGGGATGAGAGCCATTGGGCTCCTTTGCAAAATAAATGAGGAACCAGCATTGCCGCCAAAATGTAACCTGTCTCATGAGGTTGTAGCTGTCATAGCATTTTGATCTTTGCTTCTGTCTGATTTCAAACAGTTTTGACTTATGACGACCCTATGAATGTGAGACATCCAAAGTCCCTGATGCACAGCCCTGCTCAGGTCTTACAAACTCAGGGCTGTGGCTTCCTTCAATCTAGCTGTAATGTGCTTTTACACTTTTCCTATTGTCTTCAGCTTTAGTGAGCATCATTGTCTTTACTAATGAGTCATGTTGCCTCACAGAATTTCCAAAATACAACAGCCTCAGTTTAGTTAGATTAGCTTCTATAAATCTTGGCCAATAATGCTTAAATACTTTCAATAAATAAACCAGCTATATTTCCTTAGATAGATTTCTAATTTTTTTATTATTTTTTATTTTTTAAAAAACTCCAAATAGTTTCATGCCTGTGGAGATTATTCTTGACAAAGTATAGACAAATGCTGTCAAAATCTCAAGTACGAAAAATGCCTGGCTTAGGGTAAATAAATACACAGAAAGATGGTGGGGGAGCGTGTTTGAGAAAGTTATGATGAATGATGAATGCTCTTTTAGTTGTGGAAATGGAAATGGTGCATTTCTGTTACTTCACTGGCCTGGAAACATATGCCTCAAAAAGTAATGAATGTATATCTGATTCACTTCCATCACATTCTTCCAAATGTGCAAAGGATCTTTTCCAGTGTTCATGGTCCTGTTTGATTCCTATGTTGTAGGTTTCTAAAATATGGCAGAACGGAATCCAAACTTTCACTCCCAACATGTTGAAAGACATGGGACCAAGTCATCAGAGCCAGTAAAGGTGGTATGTGAACTGTACATCTGAATAGGGTATAGGTGTCTTTGGGAAGAAACTTTAGAGTTCTACCTAACTTCTACTAATGCCATGTTTAGTGAAAGCGTGAAATCGTTACGCAAAATTTAGATAGGCAAAATATGCAAAAAAAATCCATTCACAGAATTTTGTTTTTCTTGGTTTAAAATTTGGATCAACTGTATGAAGGATTTTAATTGTACTTAGCTAGAAACAAAAACTGTACAATATGACCCCATATCCATGGGGGATATGTTCCATGATACCTGCCCTCCCATGGATACTTGACATCATGGATAATAGTATTTTGACTATATTGTGGCCAGAATTGCAACTGGGAATCACACATACTTCCAGGGGTAATATTTTTTGATGCATGGAGAAGTGAAATCATGGATGAAGGGGTCGGAGAGTACATCCAATTTGATATAATAATGGAATGGAATGGCCTGGATAAGGGGTTGGGGGGGGGGGGTGTTCTTGTTTTTAGCAAGAGTTTGATAAAAAAAAAGTTGGAGCCCCCAATGACACAGTGGGTTAAACTGCTGAGCTGCTGAACTTGCTGATTGAAAGGTTGGCAGTTCAAAGTCAGGAACCTTCCACTGAGCTTCCACTGTTAGCTTCAGCTTGTGTCAACCTAGCAGTTTAAAAACATGCACATGTGAATAGAACAATAGGTACCGCTTTGGCAGGAAGGTAAAGGAGCTCTATGCAGTCATGCTGGCCACATGACCTTGGAGGTGTCTACGGGACAACACCAGTTCTTTGACTTAGAAATGGAGATGAGCACCAACTCCCCAGAGTAAACATGACTAGCCTTAATGTCAAGGGGAAACCTTTACCTTTACTTTTGATTTAAACAAACCACTGCATTTTAAACAATATTGATTGGCAACAATATTACATAGCTGCTACTACTACATTTATAGCTTCGTGCCAGTTTTGGACACTTTATTGTCTTCTAGCTCATTGCCCTTACAATGAGGACAAAAGATCTGTATTGCATATACACTACAGAAACCAGAAAAAAGAACCTTTTACATGCATTGCAATTTCTGCCTGAAAGTGAACCGCAATATCTTTTCACCACTTATATTTCCCTCTTATTCATCTCATTGCACCATATTAAATGAGTTAAAGTGAGTACTTCCTATTTATAGACTCTGATTAAATGTATTTTATGATTCCTCAGGTTAACTAAATGATAAAAAACTACCCGCAGAGTTTTATATTTTGGATGGCACACATTAAAATGCTTCACAGAGATATACAGAAAAATCAATTGCTAAGCATAAAGTGCAGCTCACATTAAGGAAACTACAAACTCTGACTAATTATGATAAGTTGCTATGTAAATTACTCGGTGACATTCCCAGCAATCAATTTCAGGCTTAAATAGATGAAGCCTCTGGCTGTAAACTGGGATAGGAGCCTAACAACTGTATCAACAATAACCACCACAGTAAAGATTGCCAGGGATAACATGATCAGAATAATTATTTTTTCTGGAAACAAAGAATCTCTCTTTCTTCATTTAAAAATTAGTCATGTTTTGTGGGACAAGAGAGGAACACTACAGCCGAATCCCTTGTTTTGAGTTCAATTATTTCCTTTCCCGTATCACATTTGGAGACAAACCCTCAGCCTTATTTGCCCTCTACTGCCAGAGATATTTCTTGGCAATTGAAGGGTAGTGCACAGGTACACTACTTAGGGCTCTTCCAGACAGACCCTATATCCCAGGATATGATCATGGGTTTTCTGTTTATTCCAGATTATCTGTCAGTGGGGACTCATATAATGCAGAAAACCTGGGATCAGATCCTGGGATATAGGGCCTGTCTGGAAAGGCCCTTAGACTTCGCTATTTTAGAGTGCAGTGGTGCCATTTTACCCCCTTCCCCCCAGTGTTTAGTGTTCTTTGCAGATGAAACCCTTCTTTTTTCCAAGTGTATCCACACACCCCGCTCACAATCTTTGAAATCTTTATACAGCCCTTAGGGCTTATATTAGTATTTATAGTGATTCTGTTTCCCAAATTGCTTATAGCAGCTGCCTATGACAACAAAACCATTTTTCATGTATGGCCCCATTGAAATATCTATATTATAAGTTAGTGGCATCCATCGTATTACTATAGGCGAATTTCTTATTTACACACTTTAGGTTTTAAGATACTCCTCAATAAATATACAAACCACAACTCGCTTATTCTTCAAAACGCACACTTCAGAATTTTTCAGGGGAATCCTCCAATTATAAATACATGCACAAATGCATATATTAGGTAAAGGTAAAAAATACATGTGGTAGTGAAAACGCTATAACAACTCAGAAAAATGTGCAAGTTTGCCAGGATTGCTTTCAACAACGTATGCATCAGACAAAATATACACAAAATGTGTACAAAATTTCATACAACTCTTTCTTGAAAATCAACCTTTGGGATAAACTGAATTAAGACTGCAAAATAGAAAACACAATGAGACTGAAACTGACAGACACATCCCTCTATAGTTCCAATACTTTATACAATTTTTATCCATAGGAATTAATTATATACTTTTTGAGACATGGGTAATAGATGCGGGAGAGGGCCTTCTTGGTGGTGGGCTCCTGGTTCTGGAACGCCCTCCCCAGGGAACTAAGGCAAGTTCCCACACTACAGCACTTTCAGAAAGAGCTAAAAACTTGGTTCTTTCAACAGGCCTTTGATAACATTGAAGATAGCAGCCAGACTACTATCTTTAGCCAGGGAAGGCTAAATTGATTGTATGGATCCTTTAATCAATGGCTTTTGCCATATTTTATTGATTCTATTGCTCTTGCTAATTTTATATGTCTGGTTTTAAATGTATTGTTCATTGTAATGCTGATATATTGTATTTTATATTTTTATGACACAATTGTGTGCTATTTGTAAGCTGCCTTGAGTCCCTACAGGAGATGGTGGCGGGGTATAAATAAAGTTGTATTATTGTTATTATTATTGCTATTATTATTAATTTACGGACACAAAAACATAATATGTCACAGCAAACAAGATATATATGCTGGAGTTCGCATCACAAAATCACAATTTGAACTCTTCCCAAGCATCTAGGACTGTGTGATGTATTTTCAAATGGTGCGTGCAGATCCAAGTAAGGTGGCCTTTTGAGTTGACAGATCATGATTTTGTCAATGTTTATTGTTTCCAAATGCCGGCTAAGATCTTTTGGCACGGCACCCAGCATGCCAGTTACCACTGGAACCACCTGTACTGGTTTATGCCAGAGCCTCTGCAGTTCAGTTTCGAGGTCTTGATAATGGCTGAGTTTTTCCTGTCGTTTTTCCTCAATGCGACTGTCACCTGATATGGTGATATCAATAATCCAAACTTTTTTTCTTTTCCACAACCATGATGTCTGGTGTATTGTGTTCCAAATCTTTGTCAGTCTGGATTCGAAAGTCCCACAGTATTTTTGTGTGTTCATTTTCCACTACCTTTGGATGTATATGATCCCACCAGTTCTTTACTACTGGCAGGTGGTACTTGTGACATAAGTTCAAATGAATCATTTGGGCCACAGAATAGTGCCTCTGTTTGTAGACTGTCTGTGCGATTTTCTTGCAGCAGCAGAGGATATGATCAATGTTTTCATCCCCTTCCTTGCACAATCTGCATTTTGGGTCATCAGCTGATTTTTCAATCCTGGCCTTAATTGCATTTGTTCTGATGGCTTGCTCCTGGGCTGCAAGAATCAGGCCTTCTGTCTCCACTTGTGAGCCAGAACAAGTCTTCTCCTTATCAACTTTTCCTTCAATTTTGTCAAGCAACTTCCCATGCAATGCTTTGTTGTGCCAACTGTCAGCTTTGGTTTGAAGTACAGTTTTCTTGTACTGACTCTTTGTCTGCTGTGCTTTGAGAAGTTTCTGATTATTGACTTCAATTAAAGCAGGTTCTTGGCTTTCCTTTACATATTCTGCGAGGGTGAGTTTTCCTCTTCAACTGCTTGTTTGAGTTGTAAAAGATCACCAGATCTTCTAGGCAGATAGAGCCGGTCAACATCACTGCGAGGATGTAGTGAATTATGAATGGTCATGAATTTTCTTGTTTTTATGTCCAAATTGTGCAGTTCTGCCTGGGTCCAGTTTATTATTGTTGTTGTTGTTGTTATCATTATATAAAGCTGAGCTTGCTAAATATTTCTGAAGGATTGGCTTTTTTCAGTTAGTGTAAAATAGGAAAAAGAATTCATGTTTCAACAAGAAATGAATTGTTATTTGAAATTAATATATATTTGGATAACACTGTATATAATTACAAGCTGTTGGGCTGAATTGAGAAACACAGATTATAATATATCATTGTGTCTATTTTCTGCAGGATTTCCTTAGCATATGAAAATGCGTATTGTAGTTGAAGATGAGGTACAGGTGGCTAATATACATGGAACCTTTACAAGTTTTAACAAGGTTGCTGGTTTCATGAGCAATTAACCTTCCACCCATGCATTAAAAGGAAATATTGTATTTCAGTATTTCTTTTTTTACAGAATTACTGTAACAGAACTGCTGATAAATATCAGAAGATATATATATTGATTTTTTAAAATTTTTCAGATATGACAAACAACTTCCATTTTTATGGGCACCAAATATATAAAAAACATTTTTTTTTAAATGTGAAATGTTGAAAAAATACTAATTTACATTTTAACACAATCTTTCTTATGTTATCAAATAATGAAAAATGATCACAAGAGAGGGCATAGCTACCTGGCAGAGAATTACTCATAAGACTCCTGCAATCTCTGTGTAATGGGGGAAAAGCAACTGGCACCTTGAAACAGAAGTTCTTTCAGATGTCAATATGAATTCATTGAATGCATTTGGAACTACATAGCTAAGCATACCTCTAAAACTAGTCACACGTCTACCTACAAGCCCAATACCCAATGTTCAGTTGAAAATGTAAAAGTATAACAAATTATTCAAAGGAGGGAAAGGTGGTTGCTTTCTTTCTTAGGTTAGAGCAGTGGTTCTCAACCTGGGGGTCGCGACCCCCAGAGGGGTCGCCTGGCAATTTTTGAGGGGTCGCGGGACTACCTCGTTTGGCCCCGCCCCCTTTGTGTCCCTGGAATGGCTGCCGGGCAACTTCTGGCAGCCAAAGAGCCAGCCAGCACCCGCGCCTGAAAGAGAAGAACGTCCCATAGTCTGCAAGCGGGGCTTGGGGGACGGAGTATGATGGGCCTTCTGGCCTCCCAGCCTCCTTCATGGCGGGCCCAGTTCAACCGGCGCCAGTCCCTTCTCTCTGCTGCAAATCCGGGGTAGTTTCCCATCCCCCGCCAGGCCTCGCCTTCCCTTGCCTGGGCGCTGGTAGGAAAAAAGCCTTGCAGCCCTCGGACAACCAAGACTGCCGGGGGGGGGGGGGAGGCGCCCCCTGGCAACGGCAGAAAGAACAAGGGGCTGGGAGCTGGGCGAGTGAGGCCCGCTCCGCGCCGAGCCCAGCTAAGCCGAGGTCTGCAAGATTTCCTTCCCACTGGCGCCCAGGCGAGGGAAAGCAAGGCCTGGTGAGCGGTGCCCGCACGGAGCAGCCGCCTGCCTATCTTGTAGGAGTTGAAAGAAGGAGAAGGCGTCCCTGTTTGGTGGGGCTGACAAAGGCTCCCCAGTCCCCCCCTTGCCTGGTCTCTGCACCTGCTTCTGCTGGCAAGCAGGGGGGAGAGGGGCTTTAGAAGCCCACCCACCATCCTCCTCCTCCCTCATCTGAAACAGCGGCAGCGGAGACAACCACGGTCAGCCTAAAGCCGCGCCGCTGCTGCTTTAAAACTGAGGAGCAGGAGGAAGGGGAGGAAGAGGAGGAGGACGGTGGGTGGGCTCCTCAAGTCCTTGCCTTGCCCGCTGCCAGCAGAAGCAGCCTTCTTCCTCTCGGCTGCTTCCTTCCCCGGCTTTCCTTGTCTCCTCCTCCTCCAAGATGCCCCGGAGGAAGCAGCAAGCAGGTGGGAGGGGGGAGGATGGGAGAGAGACTGCTCCCTTCGTCGCCAGCTCTTTCTTTCTTGCCTCCCTTCCTTCACTGCAGGAAGGAAGAAAAGAAAGAGGCAGAAATAAGTTTTTAGTTTTGAAGTCTCCCGTTCCCCTGCTGCATTCTGTGCCCTTCTTTCTCCTCCTCCAACTCATTCTTTGTTTCCTCCCTCCCTGTCTTTCCTTCCCTCCTTCCTTTCCTTCCCTCCTTCCTTCTTCCCTTCCTTCCTTTCCTTCGTCCTACCATCGCTTCCCTTCCTTCCCCTTCCTTTCCTTCTTTCCCTCCCTCCTTCCTTCCCTTTTTCCTTTCCTTCTATCCATCCTTCACTTTGTTCCTTTTCCTTCCTTCCTGTCCCTCCTTCCTCTCCTTTTCCTCCTTCCCTCCCTTCTTTCCTTCTTTCCCTCCTTCCCTCCCTTCCTTCCCTCCCTTCCTTTCCTCCCTTCCCCTTCCCTCTTTCCTTCCTTCATTCCCTTCCCTCCTTTCTCTCCTTCAGTTCCCTCCTTCCCTTCCCTTTTCCTTCCTTCCTGTCCCTCCTTCTTTTCCATCTTTTCCTCCCTCCCTCCCTTCCTTTCCTTCTTCCTCCCCTTCCTTCCCTTTCATTTCCCCCCCTTTCTTCTTTTCTCCCCTCATGGCTTCTCTCTTTTTCCTGTGGCTCCTTCTTGTTCAACTCATTTGTTGGGAGGGTTTTAATTGTGTTCCTTTATGACAGAAGAGGGTTAGACTGGTTGGCCTTTGGGGGTATCTTCCAACTCTAGTATCCTATTATTATTATCATCATCATCAAGCAGAAGCAGACTGGCCATCTGTGAAGAGTGCTTTGATTGTGCATTTCCCTTATGCAAGAAGGAGGTTGGATTGGATAGCCTTTGGATGTCTCTCCCACCTTAAGATTGTGTTGTTGATGTTGTTCTTAAGCAGAGGCTGAGTGGTCATTTGTTGGGAGTGCTTTAATCGTGTTCCTTTATGACAGAAGAGGGTTGGATTGGATGGCCTTTGTGGTCCCTTCCAACTGTAGGATCCTATTATTATTATTATTATTATGCATAGTCTGAATGGCCAACAGTCAGGTGTGCTTTGATTGTGCTTTTCTTGCATCAAGGCAGAAGGGGGTTGGACTGGATGGCCCTCGCAAGGTCTCTTTGAACTCTAGGATCCTATTATTATTATTATTATTATTATTAAGCAGAGGTTGAATGGCCATCTGTTGCGGGGGCTTTGATTGTGCTTTTCCTGCAGGAAGACAGAAGGGGGTTACACTGGATGGCCTTTGGAGGTCTCTTGCAAGTCTAGGATCCTATTATTAAATCACTGTGAATTCCTCCCGACCCCCTCCAGTATTTTTCGTAGGTCATTGAGGTTCTTTGTGCCAAGTCTATTCCAGATCTTCATTCATTGGGGGTCAATGATCTGTGGAAAACAGAGCTGAATCGGTTGAAAGTATTGCAAATCCTATTATCCATACTCCCCCAAACATATTGTTTTTGTGATTAATCACTATTCTTTAATTATGTTCAATTTGTAACAATGAAACTACATCCCGCATATCAGATATTTACATTACGATTCATAACAGTACCAAAATTACAATTACGAAGTAGCAACAAAAATAATTTTATGCTTGGGGGTCACCACAACATAAGGAACTGTATTAAGGGGTCACGGCATTAAAAAGGTTGAGAACCACTGGGTTAGAGTATTGTGTGGAAAATACAAATCCAAAGCAAATTGGGCTCACACAACTGATCTAACGTAAAAACTTAAAAGAAAAAAAAAGAAATAGCTTATTTTGTATCCTTCCTTTGTTCTAAATGGGGGAGAGGGGAGTGGAAACTGTGAAATTGTAGTAAAACACAGATGAGGAAGGTTCTGTTTCTTTACTCTTTTAAAGCCCCAAGCAGAGTTAATTTACAGCTGCATTAAGTTGCTCACAAGAGATTCAGACTCTTGTAAACAGGTCCCTCTGGAGATGAACAAAGGCAGTGGTCATTCTCTTCCCTAGCTTCAGGTTGAATAGAATTCCCTTCAAGCTGCCAATATTTACATATGCAATAGCTGTTTCAATCTTTTATGCGAGATTGAGACCATTCAGGGAATAGAAAAACCTTAGGAGTGGGATTCCAAAATGGCATGTTTATGTGTTTCATTCTTTTCTTGGTACACTCTTGACTCCAATTAAGAACATGTGAAAGTTTTTGAGCCCAGAGAACTTTCTTGTATTCTAAAGAAAAAGCTGATGATGGCTCACATGCAGACTTCCAGCAGGATGTTCCAAACTCAATTCACAACACCTGGATTTCTGGAGAACATCTCTTAATTATTATTTCCTTGAGGATATGCATGTTAACATCAAAAATGAACAAGCAGTATCTCATTTAGAGCTAATGTTAACCCCTCTCCTTTTGAATAATCTACGCTTCTATTCATGTAAAATGCAATCTGGCCAAATGGAAATTCCCATCACTGGGGCTTGCAACTTTGAAAACTTGGCTGCCAAGTCTATTTCTAACAGAGTAAAAAAAAACACCAAGGGACCATATCAAATCTATCTTTATGATCAAATCATGCAAGCATTTAAGCACCATCTTTACTGGATTACTTTGAATTTAATACTCCAGAGTATCTGCCCTTTTATTACAACTTCTCACCCTCTAAATGGCTTGGAGCTCAAATATCTTTCCACATCAAACTTTCCATGCAGAAGAAGATATGCTGTATTCCAGTTATAGGGAAAATGAATTATAATTATATGGACAAAAGTGAAAATCTTCAATGTAATAGTACCTTCATTGTAGAATGCGATCTTGGGGGTTACATACTCAGTTACAACACTTTATTCCAATGTCATCTTAGACACTTATATTTCTCAAAGTTTTAAAATCATTGTATTGTATTTTCATTTAGTTCCATCTCAAATTTATTGTAGTGTTTTATCCATCTCAGATTTCTTTTATTGCTGTTTAATGTTTTGTGATGCTATGACTCTTTGAAGAAATCACAGTTTATACATTCTTTAAAAGAATAGAAATAAACCAAGTCCCAAGTCTGAATCTTGTCTCTTTCCAAGATCACCAGGTGAGCTCAAGCAAACCATAGTTTCTGAAGGCTGGGATAATAATGCTACGACAATACTGTAATCATGACAACATAAACTATATGAAGCACTTTGGAGCACTCTAAAGTGCTAAGCATATGTTGAGTATCAAAGTGCTGGCTTTGGCTTATAAAGCCCTAAATTGCTCCAGTCCAACTTACCTGTCCGAACGTATCTCCCTTTATGAGCCAACTAGAGCTTTAAGATCTGCTGGGGAGGCCTTGCTCTCAATCCCCCTCCTTTGCAATTGTGATTGGTGGGGACAAGAGACAGGGCCTTCTCAGTGGTGTACTCTCAGCTGTGGAACTTCTTCTCCAGTGACATTAGATGGGCCCCATCTCTTCTGGTCTTCAGGAAAAAGCTAAAGACATGACTCTCTACATAAGGCGCGTGAACGAAGATTCTTAGGAAGGACTCATCCCACGCTTTCTACAAGTGTGTTGATGACTAAGGAGGTTGGATGTGTCCTTCGAGCCTGTGCAATGGATTTTTCTGGTGGAGCGCAGCATGCAAAGAATTGGCCTCACCCTTTAAACCAAAGGTTCATCTGCCGGGGCCTAGCAAGCTTAGGACGGTGGCAGCGATGTCCTCAGGTCGTAGGTTTGATTTGAGTTTACTTCTCTATTTATTTATTATTTATTATTTATTTCCTCAATCTTGTATACCGCTCCTTCCAGCAGGCTCGGGGCGGTTTACATATAGCTGAGATAACCGTCCTTCGGCAAGATTAAAATTGCATAAAAGCGCAACAGTTACATAAAAGCAGTAAAATACTTTTTCAGCTTGTGTATCCAATTAATTCATAAGATATCCAACAAGAAAACCGACAAAGTGACAATTATATATTATGAAGAAGTAAACAAATTCTTTTTTGTTCCATTAGTTTTAAATTACTGTAGATGTTATTTCTCATGGTAATCTCATATGCTTTTCTGCAAATACTAATCTTTTCAAAAAAAATCTTTAAAAAATAAATATAAAATCTTTCTCCTTCTTTTCCTTACTTTCATTGTAAAAGGGAATGGCAAAGAATAAGTGATATATAAATGTGTAGTGAAGCAAAAACAAAGCAAAACAAAAACTACCTCTCCATAACTTAAACTGTTAAACTGCAAGAGAAATACATACATTTTCAGTATTTTATATATCAGTATATTTCCAAAGAGCCATGAAATCATCAATGAAGTATGCAGTTGTCTACTTAGCAATATTTGGGTTGATTTCATTGTTGTTGAAGTTGCTAAGTATTATTTAATAGATTCATTTGTTTCCCTAGTAGAGTACCTCTGGAGCCTGTTTAATATGTTTAAACTCTAATTTTGCCAAGTGTGCTGTTCTCATCAAGAGCTAAAAAGAGTGGTGAATTCTCTCCAGAGTGCCTGTAGAGCAGTAATGAACTCTAATGGCCATAAAACAATGTTTTCACCTTGTTGTCATTCATGACAATATGTTTTTCCATGTGTATGTCTTTGTATTTACCCCTGTGGTTGGTGAGGTCCCTTGATCCAGACGGCAATGGTGTATAGCTCATCTGAGGAGAAACGGAGGCACCATCAGTTGAGACCTGCAAGACACATAAATTTGGTTATAATACCCAGATAAGACATTTATACAGATGCCACAATGCAAGGCATGCACTGAACTACTTTGAGTTTCACAATGCCGACACTAAAAAGAAAATATAATTAGATATGACAAAGCATAACTTTAAAAATGACCCACATGGTTATGAAATGTACACCTCTTTCTTTTATTCCCCTGCCCAAAGGCCTGGATTTTTCTCATTAGATATTCAGTATCTTCCTTTGGTTAGATCGTCATCCCATCTTCCTCCCATCTCTTGACTCTTCATATACAGTATTATGGTTGCATGATCCAAAAGTTGTTTTAAACTGTTTTTTAGGCCTCGATCGTAGCAGTAATAATTTTACACATTCCTGTGTCTATGCTAAGGACACATCTACTCTGACCACTTAGGGCAGATCAGTTTCATGGCTAAATCAGTTCCATGGTGACCAAATGCTGTGCATAGCTAATCTGGGGTAACTCAAGGCAAGGCCACCTTATTGTAGCTTTACATCACATTAACTAAAGTCAGGGAATAGTTCAAGTTCTGGCCCAGAATTTGGACAATCCCTCAACTTTGGGCCCATCTGAATAGTTGGGCCAGATCCAGAGCAGAACTAGCCACAACTGTTCCCACTGCCATTCCATGTTTCCTGGGCTCTAGTGTCCCAGGGACACGAGACGGCAGTTAATAGCCTCTCCCACTCTACATGTTTTGGCAGTCTCCAGCTGTAATACAGATCTTACCTTTTGACTGTCACCTGTAGTGATATTGGTTGGAGTGATAGGATGATCTGGGAAGAGAGGTGCAAGGGGAGTGGGATTCTTCTTCCCCTCCCTTGTTGTCCCAGATGACAGCTAATAGGTAGTATCTATGCCACAGCCAGAGACCATTATGACACAGAGGGAGTGATGGGATGGTAAAGGTGGTCATCCTGTGGCAATGAACTGTGCTCTGCCTCTGCAGTGTCTGAGAAGTGCATGTATGACCCATTCTGAAACTGATCCATTGTATGTCATGCTGGATCAGCTCCATTTCATTAGGTCAGTGTAGGTGCTGATGGGATGGAATGTTCCACTACATACACACATAATATTTCTCTTAAAATGGTTGTAGTCTATCTTGCTTTCTTGCTTGTTTTGTTTTATATAGTTCAGGGCTGTCCAACAGGCACCCCTGGGGCAGTACATGGCCCCCCAGCCCCTTGGCTGTGGCCCCTTACCCTCCTGCAATAAATAATATATTTTTAAAAATATTTTTTTTAAAAATTTTCAATTAAAAATATTATTCTTTTTTATTATTATTTTTTGGTCCCGCCTCCTTGGCTTTCTATTGGTCGCCTCCTCTTCTCCTGAGGGAGGGGGCCAATGGGAGGGAGTGACGTCTCTCGGGCCCCGCCCCCTTGGCAGCAAACAGGAAGAGCGACCCGGCCGCATGGGCGCTCCATGTGGCTCGGCAGAGCTCCTTCTTCCTTCTCATCCTCCCTCCCTTCCCAGGGAGGAGTTATTGCAAGGAAGCATTCAGCGTTATGGTGAGCACATTTCTTCTCCCTCCCTCCTTCCATTCCACCCTTTCATCCTTCTTCCTTCCCTGCCCCTTCCCTCTCTCTCTTTCTCCTCTCGCTCGCTTCCTCCTCCTCCTGCTGCTCCGTGCGCTCGGAGGCGCTCGGAGGCGCTCGGAGGCCCTCAGCACACTCGCCTCCATCGCCCGTCCTTCTCCCCCCCACTTCCCTCTCCCTCTTTCTACTCCTCCTCCCTTTCCTTCCACTCTTTCCTTCTTTCCTCCGTCCCTCTCTTTCACCTTCTTTCCTTCCACCCACCCACCCATCCACCCACCCTTTCGTCCTTCCTTTCAACTGTTCTCCCTCCCTCCTTGCCCCTCTCTCTTTTACCTTCCTTTCTTCCTTTCCTGCCACCCTTTTATCTTTTCTTCCTTCTCCCTTTCCCTCCTCCCTTTCCTCCCTCCATTCCCTTCCATCCTTCTCTTCCACTCCTTCCTTCCTTCTCCTGGGGTTTGGAAGCAGCCAAGCCCCCAGAGGCATCTCCTCCCTTTCCCCAGTCTCTCTCGCTTGGGAAGGGGACTTGGAGAAAGGGAGGAAATCTCAGGGGCTGGCTGCTTCCAAACCCCGGGTTTGGAAGGCCCCGAGAGGCATCTCCTCCCTTTCCCCAGTCTCTCTCCGCTTGGGAAGGGGACTTGGAGAAAGGGAGGAAATCTCAGGGGCTGGCTGCTTCCAAACCCCGGGTTTGGAAGCAGCCAGGCCCCGAGAGGCATCTCCTCCCTTTCCCCAGTCTCTCTCGCTTGGGAAGGGGACTTGGAGAAAGGGAGGAAATCTCAGGGGCTGGCTGCTTCCAAACCCTGGGTTTGGAAGCAGCCAGACCCCGAGAGGCATCTCCTCCCTTTCCCCAGTCTCTCTCGCTTGGGAAGGGGACTTGGAGAAAGGGAGGAAATCTCAGGGGCTGGCTGCTTCCAAACCCCGGGTTTGGAAGCAGCCAGGCCCCGAGAGGCATCTCCTCCCTTTCCCCAGTCTCTCTCGCTTGGGAAGGGGACTTGGAGAAAGGGAGGAAATCTCAGGGGCTGGCTGCTTCCAAACCCTGTGTTTGGAAGCAGCCAGGCCCTGAGAGGCATCCCCTCCGTTTGCTTGCAGGGAGCCTCCCAGTTCGCGGCTACACCAAGCCCGGGGGAGCCACAAACCATGCTCTCGGCTTCCCCCCGGCTCCTGTTTATTTTCCCCAAACTCCATCTGTGTTCACTTTTGGGCATATTGAGTATTCATGCCAAGTTTGGTCCTGATCCAACATTGAGTCCAGAGTGCTCTCTGGATGGAGGTGAACTACAACTCCACAACTCAAGGTCAATGCCCACCAAAGCCTTCCAGTATTCCCTGTTGGTCATGGGAGTTCTGTGTGCCAAGATTGGTTAATTCCATCATTGGTGGGGTTTAGAATGCTCTTTGATTGTAGGCGAACTGTATGATATGATAGCTCTGTACACACTGATTTTGGTGCTTTGCCTCAGGTGCTTGTTGCTCCAGACTCTTTTGTGAAGCCTTCCAAATGCACTGTATGCCTTTCCTAATCTGTGATCTATCTATATATGGCAGGAATGGAATAATAATAATAACAAATATATTTTATTAGAAATAAAGGGGAATATGAGTTTGTGAATATATACATGTGGCAGGAATTGAATAATAGTAATAACAAATGTATTTTATTAGAAATAAAGGGGAATATGAGTTTGTGAATATATACAGTGGGCGGAGCTGGGGAGGGGGCGGAGCCGGGGAGGGGCGGACCCTTAGGCCCCCCAGTTGATCAGTGTCTGGTAATCAGGCCCCAGGGTTGGTAGAAGTTGGACAGCCCTGATATAGTTTATTGCAATTTCAATTTGAGTGCATCTAGAAGCAGAACTTTGAATCATATTGTCTCTCTTTCACCATTTCCCTACCACCACAATTGGAGCTAAGTGAAGCTGCCATAGCATAGCTAAGAAACTGGTCATCCGTTTTGAAGAACAGCACATTACATAATTCAATCTGGTATATCTTACCATACGTAATGTATTAGCCCCTTGTTCCACACAGAGCCCACCTCTCCTAGCTGCAGGGTTGACTACTGGATGTGCCCCCCACTGCCTTGATAGGAAAGGATAACTAACCATTCTCAAAATATACAGTGCATGCAATATACTAAATAAATTATAAGAAAAGTATCATTTTCAAAATAATTACCAAAGTCTGTGACAAAGCTTAATTAACCATCTTCTTAAAACTGAAATAAAACGAGTCTTACAATAACAATTTCCAATGACATTTTTTTTTAAAAAATCAGACATATAAAATGATTTCCCACTGACGAAAGAAAAATTTTGACCTTATAGTACAGTATTTATTACAAAGCATTATTATGAGTAATATCTTGATATTATCAACATTCATTTCTAAGGCTCTGAATGAGTGTTGTTAGTGAATCTGTATTACACACACACACACATCTTTAAAACAAGTTTTAACAACTGCTATAGCAATGCTTTCAGCCTTCAGCAACTAGGTGAGTGTTAACCCAGCAAAACAACTCACAGAAAGATAATTGCTCCTATTGATCATTAAAACCATTGTTACTTATGGAGAGAAAGCATGCATTTAAAACAAGACCAAAAAGAAGAACTGGTTCAACACAACAGCGTCTTTTCTTATTCTATTCGTTCTTGGTTAAAATTAGGTGTCTCAACAGTCAAGCGACTCTGCCAAGAAAACCAGAAACATGAGCAAGAGTCTATATTTTAGAATGTTACCTGGCAATACATGGGGTGTACATGTATATAAACATACAATATTTCCCCAAAAACAAAACAACAGGAACTATGATATATCAGAGATACAGATCAAATAGTAGGGATATTCTAAGGGACAACTAGAGCACATGCTAACTTTGATTTTTGCCAAGCTTAGGTGTATCAAAGATATTTCACTCATCCTGGTTTGGGGACTGTCCAGAAGCCAAGTCAGGGCTTTCCATAGTGAATCTAAAATGGTATGCAAAGCACACCATTGCATCCACTACAGTATATTTTGACTTTGTCTGCAAACCCAGGGTAGTATGTTTAAGCTTTTGTCACTTATTTAAAGAATGACCTAGCGCCCCCACCATCTCCCAAGTTTTTCCAACAGATCAAAAAAGATGATGCAGCTCCATTTTAGACCTTTCAGATATTTTCTGTCTGCTCAAGGGCTCTTAGCTGAAACCCTGATAATAGCAAAGATTTCTCTTCAGTACTTTTAATCTCAATTTAGGCTGTTGACAGTTTGATGATAGCTTTTCTTAAAATTACTGGAAGGAAACTCTGCCTTTTCAGCAAATACCACTGACAGATCAAAATTCAAGAACTTCTAAAAAGGATACTGGAGTGAAGGGACAATTTAGCTTTATTTTCCATGTTAGAAAAGCAAGAAGAGAAGGGATTCTTACAGGCCTTTTGCTGCTTTTCTGTACATAATTCCCTGTCAAGGATACAAGAGCCTCATTATCTCCCCACTAAGTGTTCAGTTACAAATGCTAGCTAATTCCACATTAAGAGCCTTTTTCAAATCTGATGCAACTGACGGAAAAGAGAAATTATTTCAATGGAGTAAGTGTAGTCTGTACAAAAAAAGGAGCAATACTGGCTTTTCATTTTTAAATATTGAATGAGTCTATGCCCTTACTAATTTTTCAAAAATGTATTCTAAAGAGGAATTATAATTCTGTAAGATTTGCCACAATATTTTGATATTGAAAGGATTGACACGTGACAGCTCATGTCTACAGAGCTGTTCTGACAGCCACCTATCAAGTTTCAGTTACACTGTAGAAATGACCTTGAATGGATCTTGATGACAGATAGAAGCAGGGAGGGAGACATATGCTGGAGGGATTGCAAACAAATTAAAAGACATCCCTTATATCTGAAGAAAACTGACAAATGCTAGTCATTATTGATGGGTAAATTGCCCTCCGCTCCTTCCAAACACAATCCAGAACAAATGGATTATTTCCTCCATGCATTCTAATGTATTCCCAGCTAGTTTATGATCCCTCGCTGCCACTTCGGTGCCGCCTCCAATGAAGAACATGAAGACAGGAGCGCAAAGAAGGTCTGTTTCTTGAAGATGAAGGTTGAACTGCCACACTAAGGCCTTGACTTTCTTCTGCTGTGGATGAGATAGGATATATCTCAGAGCAAAATATGAACAGTGAACTCATGAAGTGGATGTGAAACACTGGACAGGGCTCCCATATCTAGAAGTTTCAAAACCTGGAGAGCTATAAAGGTATGTCATGGAACACTATGCATCATCTCTCCTTTCCTTCTCTCATTCACCTCTTAATAGATCTCCTTCCTCTGCCACAGCCATTTACTGCTCAGTGAAGACCATCTCTGTGTGTGCAGATATTTGTGCAGCCATGTTTCTATAGCTGGATGCATAGCACTGATCCATCCTTCTGTGGTGTGTATCCCATTATAGGGACACTCCCCCTTTCAGCTCTCTTGTTTTTGCTGTTGTATGTCTTCAAGTCATTTCTGACTTACGGTGACTGTAAAAACAAATCTATCTCAGGGGTTTGTCTCAAAGAGGATTTGCCTTTCTTTAGGGTGGGAAGAGTGTAACTTGCTCATCATAACCCAGGGGTATTTCTACAGCTGAGTGGGTATTGAAACCATAGGGCCAGTCCAACTCCCAAACCACTACATCTCACTGGCTAGTAATGGGCCCTGTTGTGAGTGGGGAGCTGGTGGCTGCAGCAAATGGACAGTATGGGCAGAAATATTTATTTATTTTATTTATTATTGAGGCTTCTATGCTGCCGACTCCCGGGGGCTCGCGGCGGCTCACAAAGCCAGAGGCATAAAACAGGATTAAAACATAAACAATTAAAAACATAAAACAATTAAGCAATTAAACAATTAAACAATTAAAACAATAGCAGGACAAGGCCTACTACAAGCGGAGCAGCAACAGGTGCCAGCACAGTACCTACTCTCCAAAGGCCTGCCTGTACAGATGGGTTTTACAGGCCCGCCTAAATGGGAGTAGATCTCTCAGGGCCCTAGCTTCAGCCGGGAGGGCGTTCCACAGCGTAGGGGCTATGACGGAAAACGCCCTCTGGCGGGTGGATGTCAGGTGTGCCGACTTTGCTGATGGTATTTCCAGGAGGTTGGCATCTTCTGACCGTAATGATCTCGCTGGGCAATAAGGGGTGAGGCGGTCCCTCAGATACGCTGGCCCCAGGCCGTACAAGGCCTTAAAGGTAAG
This sequence comes from Anolis apletophallus, assembly GCA_030556195.1. Classification (NCBI taxonomy): domain Eukaryota; kingdom Metazoa; phylum Chordata; class Lepidosauria; order Squamata; family Anolidae; genus Anolis; species Anolis apletophallus. The sequence goes on along the minus strand of JARBWK010000004.1, from coordinate 137,655,928 downwards.
AACCAACACTTTGAAGGCGATCCGGTGCTCAATGGGAAGCCAGTGCAGATCCTGCAAAACAGGTGTTATTCGGCAACCTGCTGGCGTGCCAGACAAGAGCCGGGCGGCAGTGTTCTGCACCAGCTTGAGCTTCCAGATCGACGACAGAGGAAGGCCAACGTAGAGCGTGTTACAGTAATCTAGCCTAGAGATGACCGTGGCTTGGATCACCATGGCCAGGTCATTCCGGGAGAGGTAGGGGGCCAGCCTCCTTGCCTGGCGGAGGTGGAAAAAAGCAGCCTTGCTGACCATGGAGACCTGGGCCTCCATGGTCAGCTGGGAGTCCAAATGGACCCCTAGGCTCTTCACAGACGGCGCTGGGCACAGCTCCGCACTGTCCAGGGTCGGAAGCCGGGCACCCACCCTGCCCAGGTGACCCAGCCACAAGATCTCCGTCTTCGCCGGATTCACCCTCAACCTACTGGCTCGCAGCCATCCAGTGACGGCTTCGAGGCAACGCTGGAAATTATCGGGGACGGATTCTGGCCTGCCCTCCATCCTCAGAATGAGCTGGGTGTCATCAGCGTACTGGTGACAGACCAGCCCATAACTCCGCACCAGCTGTGCAAGCGGCTGCATGTAGATGTTAAATAACAGAGGGAGAGAATGGCCCCTGGGGAACCCCACAGACTAGAGGGGAGCCCCCGGAGATCACCCCGCCCCTCCTCACACACTGAGACCGCTGGCGGAGGAAGGAGGTCAGCCAATTAAGGGCAGTCCCCCTCACTCCAGCCATGGCCAGGCGGTGGATCAATAGATTGTGGTCGACCATGTCAAACGCTGCCGTGAGGTCCAATAACACGAGCAGCACAGACCCGCCTTGGTCGAGCTGGCAGCGGAGTTGGTCTGTGATGGAGACCAGGACCGTCTCCGTCCCGTGCCCCGAATGGAAGCCGGACTGGAAGGGGTCTAGCCACGTTGCATCATCTAAGAAGGACTGCAATTGCTCCATTACTGCCCTCTCAACCACCTTGCCCAGGTACGAAAGATTCGACACCGGGCGGTAGTTGGAGGGAACCGCGGGGTCCAATGACAGTTTCTTCAGTAATGGAGCTACCACCGCCTCTTTCAAGCACTCTGGAAAGACTCCTTGCTCAAGGGAGCTGTTTATAATATTCAACAGAGGCCCACGTAACCCCTCCAGGCAAGATCTAACAAGCCAGGAGGGGCACGGGTCGAGGGAGCAGGTGGTAGGATGGGCTGCAGCCACTATCTTATCAACAGCGTCTGCGTCCAGTGGCCGAAACCGGTCGAGGGTGGGCCCGGCAGAGGGCCACGGAGTCTCGAGCTCTCTTACTGTATCAACTGTGGCTGAAGTTCGGGCGGAGGCTCAGTATCTTATCTGTAAAAAAAACTTTGTAAAGCATCGGCAGTAAGGGCCTGATCACTATTTTTTGGGACGGTAGGGACCGTCGTCAAAGACCGAATTACCTTAAACAATTGAGCCGGGCGTGAGTTGGCAGACGCTATCAGGGCGGAGAAGTGCACATTTTTGGCCGCCTTGACGGCATGCTCATAAGTCTCTTTAAATAGCTTATAAGCTGATACTGAGGCTCCGTCACGGAGTTTCCTCCACTCGCGCTCTAGCCGTCTCCTCTCCCGCTTCATGGCCCTCAGCTCCTCTGTATACCAGGGGGACCAATGATTGCGGGGTCGGAGAGGACGCCTAGGGGCAATCTCATCGAGAGCTCTAGCTAGTGAGGTGTTCCAAGACTGGACAAGCTCATCGACTGAGACGCTGATAGACTCCAGATCCCTCAGAGCATTCAGGAACCTTTCGGGTTCCATAAGTCTCTTTGGGCGAACGAAAATCTGTTCGGCGCCCTTGCATGGGGGGGCGGTTGCTCAACCCGGATCCTCAGAGCACAGTGGTCCGACCATTGCAAAATTCTGTCTGGCAGATTTTTATACTGTGCCAATATCTAAGAACTATTAAATATGCTGTCCCATATTCAACCTGGTGAATTCATATAAATTACCAGAAAACATCCAGGAGTATACCAAGAGCTCTCCCACACCATTGCCACATATTAAAAAATATTAGGTTGGAGTAGGAAGAAGACATGCTAAGTTCACTCTGGGGTTTTGTGTGGTTTCCGGGCTATATGGTTGTGTTCTAGCAGCATTTTCTCCTAATGTTTCACCAACATCTATGGCTGGCATCTTCAGAGAAGATGGTGGTAAAGCAAGTGGAGTACATATACCATGGATTGTCCAGGGTGGGATACTCTATACGACAGCTACTAAGTGGCTTGTGGCAGATCAACAATTATTTCTGATTATCCCCTTTTAACAATAACAAATGAAAAAAGCTCATTCACACTGAATTAGGTTGGCATAATGAGCAGTGGTAGGACAGAGGGACCTGAAGTGAGTCTATGAGTACAAGAACTGTGCATTCACCCCAGATCAACTGCAGAAGCCCCCAGTGGCACAATGGGTTAAACCCTTGTGCCGGCAGAACTGGACTGACAAGTCAGAGGTTCGAATTCAGGGAGAGCGCAGATAAGCTCCCTCTGACAGCTCCAGCTCTCCATGTGGGGACATGAGAGAAGCCTCCCACAAGGATGTTAAAATATCAAAAACATCTGGGCATCTCCTGGGCAACATTCTTGCAGATGGCCAATTCTCTCACACCTGAAGCAACTTGCAGTTTCTCAAGTCGCTCCTGACATGGGAAAAAAAACCCTGAGAGCTGATTTAAACATTCAGGAAAATTTTATAAGTTACAAGGATGTTCTTTTTAAAACAAAAGGAAAAATAATTCCGAGGTCTGAAGCACATGCAAACATGACTGTGTAACAATGCAAAGTGATTAAGAACAACATTTATTGAATTGCCCACAGAGATGGGAATGATTAAGGACCACTGATGTGCATGGCACACTCTTGGCACCATTTTCTTATTGGAATGTTTGGCATCCCTTTATGTTTTCAGTAGTTTTACTTGAAGAGTGCTGTTATGACCAGGAATGTGAAGACTATTCACAGCATTTCTCATTCTTGACACATTGAGACACCTTTCATGAGAGTTCTTGTCTTCAGCATGAGAACAAGACAAAGACCACTTTGGGAGAATCTGGGTTTTGCACAACATGCTATTGGTGAAAAACTAGTGCCTTTTCTCTTTGTAAAGCAAAGCATACTGTATGTGCACAAATGTGTACCAGGCATGTAGCTACTGCCACATTTATCAGTGCCATGTCTCCTTCGCCCCCACTTCTCCTTTTGTTTTCATTCATAATAAGACAACACTGTTTGCAAAGTTCATCATTCCACAGAAACTCACACTAGGCAAAATGTAACATCAAGTGTTTTGTCTTAGTAAACCTTAATGGAGGGAAAGGGAGAAGGAGACATTTCAGCCGCAGTCCTATCATGCAGTTCTACTCTAAATATAACAAGCAAATTAAATTCTAGCCTTAAACAAATAGTCTCTCAAATGGCTACTTTTTTCAACAAGCCTGCAATATCGGAAATGGAAATGCCCTTTAAAAATGTAGTGATCGTTTTATTTTCACTTCACCATTGGCAATTGTGTATGAAAAGTTAGCTTCTGTCAAACCATTTGTCTTGCTTTATAGGATACAATGTTTCTGTATTCCAAGGAGACCTGTTAATGCAGGTATCTTTCCATGTGCCACGGTTAGTCGTTACGCTGTAGCAGTGTTCCCCTACCTTTGACTCTTTAAATATTTATCTAGGATATGTGAGAAATGGTGCTCATTTCTATGGTGCGCTATAAATTCTTCACACATGCACACACATCAATAACTATAATAGTCACTAATATATTGCACCTGACAAAATTTTACAACACAGGAAGAAGAGCTGTAAGTCAACATCCCTTTTGAAAAGGATTCAGAGCATGCAATGAGCACTTAGAGAAAGGACACTGGAAATCATCAGTCACTCACACAAAAACCATCCCCATTTCCAATGCATATATTAACAATGGCATACTTTTAATTAGAGCCACTGTAGTAGGATGGATAGTGTTAAACTTCCACACCTGATCTGCTGGTAGCTCTTAGTCAGAGGTTCTGGTTTTGGAAATGGCACTGGAACTCCCATTTCAGGGGACTGGATCCCCTCCAAGTTTTAGTTCAAACTTTAAAGGACTTAACACCGGTAGGAAATACACTCCTTAGATAGATTCAGTGCTTTGGATAGTATATTGAAAGAATGAACTCAACTACAGAATATTGGATAATAATATTGGGCAAGCTATAAAAGGAAGACTGAATTTCAGGATGTATAAAATGTTATTCAAATTTGAGTCACCAGCTGCAACAGAAATGTGTACACAAAGTTGAGCAACCTGCCACTGAGTAGACACAGAATAGACTTGAGGTGAAGGAAGGCTGTGCATATCAGCCGAATGGATAGGCAGGCTAATACGAATTCTAGATATGTTGCCTTCTATCTTTACTTAAGATAACAGAATTACAACAATACCACAGGCCCCGTCTACACTGCCATATAATTCAGTTTCAGAATGCAGATTAACTGCATTGCATGGCAGTGTAAACTCACATAATCCAATTCAATGCAGATCAGTCTACACTCTATGAGTCTACACTCCTGGTTCCCAGTGTGGGGCATGCATCCCACAGTGGGGGGGGGGGATTTGATTTTTAAAGGGGGAGATTCAAGAATGAGTTATTAACAGTTATTTTTTGCATTTCTTGTGGTTCTTGGGGCCTTATATATTGTGACATACACGTTTTTAAAGTAAGGAGTGGTGAGAGCTCAGATTTAACAAGATAGTATATGAACACAGAAAAGGGAGATCACTTTCATTCCAAACACCCTACTTCTTTCAGTGTTATTTTTTACATTACCAGCTATACAAAATTTGGGCAAATAGTTACCTCTAGTTACTTCATAAGACTCTGATAAAGAACAGTCATGACTTATAGCATCCGTGTCAGTGAAGTTGTGAATTTGTTTTTGGGTTTAGGAGCTATTCAAGGGGTTGTACACTGTCACCAGAACAAATCCCCCATTCCACTGACATGGAAGCTAGTGCTACTAGTCCCCACTGATGAAGGGAAAACAGGATAATCCTAAACTAGCCTTGATCTCTTCTTGTGAATGTCAGGTAAGATCTGAATATTAAAATAAAAGTAATTAAAATACTATTTTGTCCTTTCCTACTAGCGATAGCACAATTGAGGAGGTATATTATGGCCTCTTCTTCTTTTGTCTTATTTGAAGAGCTTTAAAAATCTTGTTCTAGTCAGTATTTGGGAAACTTTATGGTATGTTTTGAAGAGTTATCTGCTGATATTAATTTCAATGCTGGCCTATTTTTTTACTTTTAAAATAATCTAGAGTTTTATTATACTGTTGCTGTCACTGAGAGTAGATGATCTGAAGGGTAGGATTCAAATAACTATCAGATAAATAAATAAGCATGTCCAAGAAATTAAGACAATAAGAATAGCTGGCCTATTTAGAAAAGGGAAACATGAGACTAGTTCCAATATAAACATTTGTCTAGAAGCTAAAATATTGTGATTAAGGTAAACAAGTGTCCTACAAGACAAGAGTTTCACAATGCATTCGAACTTGCATGCCACCTGCTGTGCATTTATGTCATATTTGCTCATTTTTAATGTGAATACTCTGTGCGAGGACTGCAAATTGGAAAGTCTTCTGTCTAGTTTTAGCAGCATGTAGTTTTTCTATCATTAATGAAAAACAAAGAGAATCTAGACTTTATCGCTTTGGAATAAAATAATCAATGCTGAAAATTTGCATGCTATAGGCTGGATCTAGATTTAGGCATGCTCAGCATATATCTACTAAAACCATTTTGTGAATAACTTGAGGTTATTGTATCTCCCTCCTCCTCCTCCTCCTCCTTCTCCATTAATACAACACTAATATACCACAGATACATCTCTAATACACCACTAATACACCTTTGTATTAGTGCATTAGTGGTGTAATAGACGTGTATTAGTGTATCATTGGCACATTGACAGAATCATCATCATCACCATCCTCATCATTATTTTATTTTATTTATTTACAGGATTTATATTCTGCCTTTCTCATCCCGAAGGGGACTCAAGGTAGAACAGAGAACACATACACAGCAAACATTCAATGCCATTAAACAGACAGGACACACAATAGCTAGAGGTATATGTTGGAATTTTTCCCAACTTCAGTGTTTTGGAGTTTGTTCTTGATTCCAGTGACAGGGGGATGCTGTCTCGCCATCCTTTATGATGAATAGCCCTTCATGGCAAACTTCCTCCTTTCTTTGCTTGCCAGTATTTTCTGGTATTTCTTTTTTATGGTGCTGTAAAATACCTCCCCACTTAAGCGGTACCTAATTCCTCTATTCATAGCTCCCATCTGTTTTCAAACTGCTTAGGTAGACAGTGAGCTGGGCTGAAGATCTGAAGGTTGGATGCTAGGCTTGTTTGATCCCAAAAATTAGTTCAAAACCCTTTTTGGATGTAGGGGACGCTGGTGGTTCGGATCTAAAGTCAATTCAGATTTTCACAGAAAAAAAAGTTCAAAACTTTCAAAATTTCCGAGACTTCCAAATCCTTCGTTAATGGTTTCAAAGTGTTGTTTGCTGTTTCATTGGGTGGTCTTTACTTTGAAAGTAGTTGTTTTACTCCAGAGGGTGGGGGGAAGCAAAGGGAAGAAATCCATCCACTCTGGTTAAAACTGCTTCTCTCGCTTAAGACTGCTTTAAACTGATGTGGATCCATTCCATCCATACTGGTTAAAACCGCTTCTCTCGCTGACGTGGGAGGGAAAGGAAAGAAAGGGAATCCATCCACACTGGTTTAGAAGGCTTCTTTGGCTTGAACCGAGGCCAGGGAACAGAAGCAGGCGGAAAGCTGAATCATTTCCGACTCACTTACTGATTCATAAGACAAATGGCAAAAAAAGCTTCAGAAGCGCAAAAGGTTCTTTAAAAACTGCAAAATCGCTTTAAAAAGGAAATCTTTCCAAATTTATTCTGAATTATGAAGATTCCAAACGAACCTAACCATGCCTATTGGATGCTTACCGCAGCCTGGGCTTCAAATTGCCAACCTTTCCATTGGTGTGATCTATTGCTGCTGGTTATTAAGCAGTGCTAAAGCCCTTCATAATGATGACATTGGAACATTGGTACATTGGCAGAATAATGATAATTTAAAAGAATGATTATGATGGAACATTGATATAATTATAATAATAATGACGTTGGAACATTGGGTATTGCAATAATAATAATACTAATAATAGAACATTGGCAAACTAATAATGATTTTGGAAAATTGGCACATTGGTAAAATAATAATGATATTGGAAAATTAGCAGATTGGCATAACAATAATGATAATGATATTGGAATATTGGCACATTAGAATAATAATGATATTGACACATTGGCCCATTGGCCTTCATATATCTCAACACACTTTAATATGCACCTAATACACCCTTAATATGCTCTAATATGCCCTAACGTATTGATCAGGCATGGCCCCATGTAAGCCACACTGAGTTGTTGTTGTTGCTGTTGCTGCTGCTGGTATTAATAATAATAATAATAATACACCCTCTAATACTGCTGTAATACACCACTCATACACATTTGTATTAGAAGCATATTAGTGTATTAGTGACATATTAGTGTAACATTGGCAGATAGCCATAATCATCATTATCATCATCATTATCGCAATCATATTGACAATGTTGGAACATTGTAAGAATAAAAATAATAAAGATAGTGATGATGGTGATTGAACATAGACACATTTGCATAATAATAATACTTTGGTACACTGGAACAGCAACAACATTGGCACATTGGCAGAATCAGCATAATAATACGTTGGAACACTAGCACATTGGAATAATAATAATACACCCCTATTACACCTATAAGATCCCTTTAAATACCCAATACACCCCTTAATAGGTCTGAATACATCCCAATACACCCTAATACATTTTTATTTTCTTCCTACTTCTCCACGAATGCACCACTAATACACCTGTAATACACCTCTTGTGCTCTTCCTCCTTCTCTACTAATACACTACTATTAAATCTGTAATACACTTCTTATTTTCCTCCTCCTCCATCTCCTCAGTTGGCACCCATAACACGACCAACATTGAATTCTGACAGGATTTATGGGGAATTGACCTACAATGTTGGGCATTATAGTTCAACTGCAACCAGAGAGAACTGTGAACCCCACCAGTGATGGATCTGGACCATACCCATCATGATCAGCTTTAACTATTAGGCATGGTTTAGAACCCAAAAATAGCAAATTGTAAATCTAATGGGGGGGGGGGGGTTTATTAGTAATAGGAAGACTTACAAAAAAATTCCAAAAAGTTCTAAAATGTAACTTAATTACTAACGGAATTCGTTAGTAATTCGTATGCCAGAGCATGCGCATTCCAGATGGTTTTGGCCTACAACTCCCAGAAATCCTAACAGCTGGTAAATTGGCTGGGATTTCTGGGAGTTGTAGGCCAAAACTTGAATAAATCACACTGAATTCTAGATGGGACTCTCCAAATAGGAAGGAGGGAGGGAAGGAGGGAGGGGTATTCTATTCTTGGAAGCAGCAAAAGAAAAGGAGGAGGAGCCCCCGGCTCCTCGCTGCCTCTCTCACCCCGATCCCCAGGGAGCGAGGGCCCAAGTTTGCCCAGGCTGGTCATATACCTACATTCTATGCACATGCAATAATACAGCAGTAATAACAATGGGTATAAGAAGAGGTAAAATTCAAACCGAAGTATTCTGACTGGTCCCTGCCTCATGCGGTGCAAACGGGCTCTTCTCTGTGAGCCCGGGAAATTAGCCCGGGAAAAGACAGCGTTTTCTGCTTGGTGCACACACATACATATTTGGGGGATTTGCTGCAGAATCCCGGCCTCATAGAGAAGATTCTGCAGCAAATCCCCTCCCAAGAATATGTATGTGTGTGCTCCCAAGCAGAAAACGCTGGCTTTTCCCCCAGGCTAATTTCCCGAGCCCCGTTTGCACCGCATGAGGAGAGACCAGTCAGAATACTTCGGTTTGAATTTTACCTCTTCTTATACCCATTGTTATTAGTGCTGTATTATTGCATGTGCATGGAATGTAGGTATGACCAGTTGGATTACTTATAATATTAGGCAGTGGCACTTACAGTAGCATTCATTGTATTATACATTAGGTTGGTTTCTCACCCCAATACTCTTTGATGCCTTAGATCCTGGCTGGCAGGCAGGAGAGGCAGGGAAGCCTGGAAAAAATGTAAACAGAGAGGATTACTCAGAAGTAAATCCACAAAGGAGGGCCCTTCATCCAAAGTGCCCTCCTTTGCAGATTTACTTCTGAGTAATCCTCTCTGTTTACATTTTTTCCAGGCTTCCTTCCAGCCGAGCGAAGGAGCGAGTTTAGGGCTTGCCTTGCCATAATATTGGCAAGGGAGGCGGGAGGGTGGTGAGAGAGAAGGAGGGTGCCCCCCGACCTAATAACGACACTTAAGAAAATCCTGGCCCCCAGTTCGAAAAATTAAGTCCACTTCCTGGTTGGCGTTCCAGGTGCGGAAAAGCTCGAAAGTAGCATTTCTTACGAATTTCTTACGAAAAGGTTCATTTTCATAACTTTTTTCTCATGCCTATTAACTACTGGTACAGTTTGGGGTCAATGATAGATGATGATGGGAGTTGTAGTTTACCCACACCTTTATGCATTATAATGGGACTATTCAAATCTGATTTGAATAGTATTTAAAATCTGACCATATCAAAAGCCATGAAAATTAATATATATAAACTGAGAAGGTCTATGGCATTTGAGATTAACATAGCTTTTCCAGTTCCAATACTAGAATTGCCAGGTCTTGAGGTACTGAATGAAATCTAAGGGAGTTCTCCATGTCATCTGAGCACAGAGCCAAATCTCAGGCAATGTGCTACTGAAGAGCACAGCATCCAATGTTCTTGTGTGTGGTGGCTTTAAAGTATGGGCACCTATCTGCTCCTCAATTCCTGCTAGTACCAGAGTTCCAAGAGTATAGGAAAGGATGCTTGCTTCTGTATTGCACTTGCACAACATCAAAAAGATAGAACAAGTGTGCCCATTGTACCATTTGAGCAACAAAGTGAGCAGAGTTCCAGCATCACAGCTCAAGAACCTTCTGGTTTCACAAACAGTGGCATGAGATCTGAAAAATCTCCCCATAACTTATTTCTATAGGTAAAGCCACATGTGATGGAGCCCCTAAGGAATGGTAGCTAATAGGCCTGGGTAGGTTCATCCGGATTATTCTAAATACGGAATAAATTCAGATCAAATTCCTTTTTGAAGCGATTTCGAAGCGATTTGGGGAACCCAGAAGTATCCTTACCATTTTGAAGATTTTTCCACCATTTCTCTTCTGATTCAGTAAGTGAGTCGGAAATGATTCAGCTTTTCAAACCTGTATGGATGGATTCCCTTCATTTCTTTTCCCTCCCATGTCAGACCTGGGGCGAGAGCCATGTTTAACCCAGTTTGGATGCAGCTCTCACCCCAGGTCTGACGCAGGAGGGAAGGACATTCAATTAACCCAGTTTGGATGCAGATTTCCTTCTCTCTCTCGCATCAGTCCTGGAGGAGGGCCATGTTTAACCCAGTTTGGATGCAGCTCTCACCCCAGGTCTGACGCAGGAGGGAAGGACATTCAATTAACCCAGTTTGGATGCAGATTTCCTTCTCTCTCACATCAGTTCTGGAGGAGGGCCATGTTTAACCCAGTTTGGATGTGGATTTCATCCCTTTGCTTCCCCCCCCCTTTTTTTTCTGGAATAAAACAACTACTTTCAAAGTAAAGACCACCCAATGAAACAGGAAATAACACTTTGAAACCATTAACGAAGGATTCAGAAGTCTTGGAAGTTTTGAACAGTTTTGAAAATCGAAATTGACTTTAGATCCGAACCACCAGTGCCCCCTACATCTGAAACGAGCTTGGAACCTTTTTTTTTTAATCTAAAAGGCCTTAGTGGCTAATACTGCTTCTGTTTATAAAATTCTGCAAAGGATTTTCCCCCTACCTCTGAATGATGGTTACATTACACTGCTTAGGTAAATTTCAAGTCATTGTTGTGCCCTGGATTCTCTCTCATGTCTGTTTCCAGAATGGCCTGGAAACAGCTCCCACCACTGTCTATCTCTTAAGATGCCAGCTACAGGTGCAGGCGAAGCATCAGGAGAAAATGCTGCTACAACATGACCATACAGCCTGGAAACCATACAACACCCCAGTGATTCTGACTGTGAAATCCTTTGATAATGCATACAAGCTTTTTTATCCTAAACGGTCATCTACACACACTGAACTAAAAAAAAAAGGTCCATAACTATGAGATTTTTGGGACCTTTATGTAAAAGGATATTATGCAAAATGCAGTATACAATGCTGTTATAAATCTTGCATAGAATCCTCTATTTCCTATTTATCACCTCCCATGTTTTTGCACATCTCCTTTGTTTTTCATAAAAGTTGCAAAGCACAATATACATCAACAAGGAAGTACAGCACTAATTTGACTTCATCTTGTGAAACCCCCCTGTCTCTTTACTGCTGAATGACTGGTTAGACCTTGGATTTTTGAGTTGAGTTTGGATCCGTCTTACTTTACTTACTTTATCCTTTGGGGTGGGGGCTTTGTTTGTTTGTTTTTCCCCAACCTCTGATTCCTTGTTTGGGAACCATTGACTTATAACCTCATCATAAAGGTCCATGAATTTGCCCCACATTGTGGCAAATCCATGGGCTTGTGACGTGGTGTGTGGAGAAGCCCTTGCTCTGCATTGCATGAATTGGCCCCTCAACCTATGGGGGGAAGTGTCACCGCTTGGCTTCTCCTCATTGCTGGGAAGGCTCCCATGTTGCTGTCGCAGCAGCCTGCACCGCTTCCTCTCCCTTTTCGTCATGGAGCCTGGCTGGAAGTACCTATGTGTTTTCCAAAGAGCTTTGTGCTGAAAATGAAGGGGAACCAGAGTATGATGGGCAAACCAGCCTGTGTGATGAGATGGTTAGACTGTAGATCTTACTGCTGGACCTTGCTGGGGTGACCAGCAAGGCCCAGAGGAACTAAAAGAGGAAATAAAAGACAAGAGCTTCTGTTTTTTTTTACTGTTTGTGTAGTTTGTGTAGTAGTGGGCATTTCAATAGGTGCTTCTTGTGTGACAAGCTATGCCTCTTCTTTACAACCATTAAAAAAACAGAACTCCCCCTTCAACTGGCAACTGGATCTTGTCCACCTTGGAACAAATCTGTGACTGGTAAAGAAAGGTTCACACTATTCTTACAACAAATATATTTTGTTCTAGATAGAACGGTGAGAGAGCAGGTTCTGTTCATTGCATTTAAAGGACTCCTGACCATATATTTATTCTTTGATATATCTCTGCCAACTGAGGATCACACTTCCTGTATTTGACAAAATGGGCTTCATTCACAAAAACGTATCTCACAATAAATTTGTTAGTCTTTAAAATATCACAGGTCTCTTGGCTGCTTTTGCTGCAAAAGGCTAAGATGGCTAACCAGCTGAAGAGCTATGATATAAATATTATACGGTTGACAATTTTATTTATCAGCTTGCAAGAAAAAGGAAGAAGGACTTCTGCTTCTTGAGGAAGGTACATCGATCTTGTCTTCTGCCAAGCTACTGCAAACTAGGTTTCAAGTAAGAGGAAGGTCAGAGCTCCAATGTGATTTATAACAAATGACTGTTATGTTTCAAAGGATCCAACAGGTGGCATGCCTTCACTATCCAGTCTATTCTGAGGACTTGGTTTGCTAATAGCCCCAGGAGTTTATTTTTCATTCTAAACACTGTAATGGCTCCGTCCACTTTGGGGTGCATTGTGGGGGAAGGAATCTGTTGATGCTAGACTAGCATAAATTACTCATAAATACCCATATTAATTGGGAAGAAATACCAGCTGTGTGGCATTATCTCACAAGTGGCCCAAAACTTTACTAGCTTAATGAGATGACCTGCTAACCTCACATAGAAGAGCAACATTTCTAAAAAGTGGGTTTTTCAGAGATATGACAAAATCACCAAAGAACAGATAAGAATTTCATTCTGAATGGAGGGGTGGGGGAGCCTTACATTTCACTTTATCATCCACACATATGCTCAGGATGCACCCTAAAGTGACCTTAATGTTGCTATCTGCTGACTCTTGCTCAATTTATTATAATGAAATGTGTGAAAACAAATGGAAACAATATTAATCTTAAAGGGACAATCAACAATGGGAAGATTAATCTTTGGATTGTCCTGGTAAATCATTAGCAAGTATGCTGTAAAGGAGTTTTCTATTGTTACCACTAAAGCTTCATCAGTCCAAGAGACAATGATAATGTTAATAAAAACAGCCTTAAAAATCTTTAGTTCCTGCTATGACAGCTTTTTCCGACTCTGGAGCATTACACATGAATGGCCTTACAACTCATATACTCCCCAGGCATCATGCCCACAGTTAGTAAAGTGGGACAATATATTTTATTTCACAATCCAAAGAAAACCAAAACCAGCAGCAAAGTGAATTAAGGCAACATAGGGCCCTTCTACGCAGCAGAAAATGCACATGGAACCAGTTTAAACCTTTGGTTCTGGATGCATTTCCTGCTCACACCAGGGTCCAAAACTTTACTTTTTTGGCAAGGGGGTGGCCAAACACACATCCATGCCAAACCAGTGTGGGCATGGGTGGGCAGGGCCCCCACCCGTTGGTATCCTGCCCTCACTATCCCCTTTTGAGGCTTTAAGGGGTTAAAAAAGAACCCCTTATCAAGCATGGAGGCATCTAAAGACTCAATTTCACATCTAAAGGACATGGCACATGGTGACCTCAGGAGCAGTCTCTATAGGCATCACATCTCCAAAAAAAATATAGACCTTACTCCTCATGATAATGTACCTCCTACATTGCATTTTAGTGTCATGTAGATGGGGCCTCAGTGATCTTTTCTCAGAGACAGGATGAGTGAAGAAAATTCAAAGCTTCAAATATATGAATTTGACCAGACAACTTTGGGTAGCTGGTCCCTCCTATGGTACTTGTTGTCTATCTTTGCAGGTGGCCTATTGCTCCTTTTAGGGTCATTGTGATAGAGAATATGGGATCACTCTCATGTAAATTGCCCTGATTCTCTTTGAGGACAGATAGACATTTCTAGAGAACTAGCTCGTATAACCAGTGTTGATCAGGTTAGTATATTCTTTTTGGCTCGTCCTTGTTTTCCTCCCTTTCTATGGAAATACCTTCTCCCTGTCTCTGTTCTTCCTTTCTTCTCTTCTTCCCTTGCTTTTCCTCATACATCTTCTACCCTCTTTTCTTTCATTCCTTTATCTTCCATTTTCTTTTGCGTTGTTTTTTCTTCCTTCCTTTCCTCCATTCCTTCTCTTCCTTTCTTTTTCCTTCTTTCTATTTCTTTCTTTTCCTTTCCTTCCCTCTCCTACCTTTTCACCTTTCCTTTCCCTTCCTTCCTTTTTCTTCTCCCCTGCCTCATTACTTCCCCCTTCCTTTCTTTTTCTTGATTCTCTTCATGCTCATGAGACTTCATAACTATGCTCAAATAGATGAGTTTCCACTTGTCACCTGTGTTCCAAAAGAATAGAATGACAGATTGCCTAAATACTCTCAAAACAAGTAAGCACTAGGCTTGTGCATTTCAGCTGAACCTCAAACAGTTTCTACTGGCCGGATTCCAGTAGACCTCTGTTTTTGCATCACTTCCAAAAATAGGCGGTTAGACAGATAGCCATTTTTGTTCTGCAGCCAAAAAATATGGTTAGATCTGGCATTAGTGGCAATGGTCAGGCCTCCCAGGCTCCCCTTTCCGTTCCTGTTTTCCTTTCTTTTTTCCCTTCAAGGGAGTCTGGGTTTCAACAACAGGTTTAAGAAAGCACCCTTCCAGGGATCCTTTCCTTTTTTTCCCTTTCAAGGGAGTCTGGGTTTCAGCAACGGGGATAGTGAGCAGGTCACTGTGTGATGCCGAATGGTGAGGAGGAACAGCCAAGATTGGCTGCTACATGGTACTGTAACAGAAAGAAAGCATGATGGCTGGACCCTATCTGTTATGGCCATCTGACCCAGTAGAAGAAGCCAGATTGGCCGAAGGGAAATGGCTAAAAAGGATCTGCGCAAAGTCTAGTAAGCACTCTAAAGAGGCATTCCCCAGATGTTTGAGAATAGTAAACATTTATTTGTAGATACAAAACAATGACAAAATAAACAAGCTGTGAACTTTGTATCATATCCTACAAGAAAATGCCTTCTACTGTTATTCAGCTGCCATTGGTCAGGGCCTGTCACAAGCATACTGATATTTGATTATATTGAAGGCTTAATAGAATGTGAATTATTTGTTTGTTTTATTTTCTGAATTCGCTATGCATAGAAGCAAAACTTACTGCTAAATGCAAATTCCATGTCAAGGCAGGATATATCTTACATAACTGCCACATCCCCCCCCCCCCATTTGTAGGGACCAGTGGTTAAGAATAACACAGAGTGGGCCTGTTATGCTTGGAACCCAACTGTGGTTCCTCTTAGCAAATCCCCTTTCAACCAAAGTTGTTTAAAAATAATAATATAAAAATACCAAGTCTTAAATGATCTCTAATCCAAATGAAATAGCATTTTTTTCTATGCACTCTTGTAAAACCTAAATGCTAGTATAAACTAAACATTTCTAGGTAATTTATTTCAGGATTTAAAGAAAATTACAGTTCCAACATTTCAGGCATTCTACAGTTTAGTGAATAGCACTATTGTTTTGCTTGTAATCAATAGTGTTAATTTTACATTTTACAAGTATGGCGATAATTCTCTAAACTTATTTATATGAGAAGCTACCATATATACTCTAGTATAAGCCGACCTGAATATAAGTTGAGGCACATAATTTTACCACCAAAAATTGGGAAATCTTATTGGCTTGAGTATAAACTGAGGGTGGGGAAATGCAGTAGATATTTATTTTCAAAATAAAAATAGATACCTATAAAATTACATTAATTGAGGCATAAGTGGATTAAATGTTTTTGAATATTTACATAAAACTGTAATAAAACTGTAATGTGCTTATGTAGCCTTCCAATAATCGTCATAGTTTATTTTAACTTTACATATTGGGGAAAATGCTGTGTATATATGAATAAGGAAAAGTGGGAAAGACTGATGCTGAGAGATGAGGAGAGGAAGGTGCACACTACACTGAGAGAGGAGAGAAAGTCATGCACTGCGTGAGAAAGGAGAAGAGGAAGGTGTGCACTGTGCAAGAAAGGATGGGAAGGAGAGATGGGTTGCTGTGTAGAGGTAAGGGTCTTGGCAGGAAGACATGGGGCTGAAAGAAGTCCTTCTTTCAGCCCCACACCTTCCTGCCAGGACCTCCACCCTAGTATAAAATGAGGAGGGATTTTTCAGTTTAAAAAGGGCTAAAAAACTAGGTTTATTCTCAAGTACAAGGGTTGAATGAAAAGTAATGCCTCCATCTTCGTTACTTGGTGTTTGGATGGGAATATTTTAATAAATCAAACCAGAAATAACCCTTAGAATGTGCTCTTTAACTACCTCTATTCATTTTTCCACATAATCATCAGACAATTGGATACATTTCTGCCAATGATAAACAAGTTTTCTGAAGCTGTCACAGAAGAAGTCTGTGCGCTTTCATTCAGGCGTCAGCATCCTGGGTACCCATCATGCACAGATCTTCTGATAGCCAAGCAAAGCAATAATGTGACCCACACGTTCATGTGAAATGCCAATTATTCTTGAAATTTCTCTCTGACTGATACGACGATCTTCCTGAATCAATCTGTCAACCTTTTGCTTGTGAAACTTGGTGGTTGCTTTTCACAGGATGTCCAACTCTTTGTCTGTCACACAAGTCAGATGTTCCCACCTCAGCATTTGACTTACTCACCCAATGGCACACAGTACTCACATCAACACAATCACCATAAACAGCTTGCATTCTCTGATGAATCTCGTTTGGGGTGACACCTTCTGCTGTCAAAAATTCAATGACTGCACGTTGCTTGAGTTGCATTGACCGACCGTTTGTGCAGGGTTCCATACGTCACACTTTAACAACACAATCATTCAATGCTAAGGCTTCCCACCAAAATGGAACTGTAGAGGGGAGTCAACTGAACAAGCCAGTATCTGCTGCATACCAGTACTGCTATCTGTTGAGGAGTTACGAAGGTGGAGGCATTACTTTTCATTCAACCCTCGTATATACAGTACTTTCAAATCAAATTTCAGCTGATTTTTTTGAATGAGGAAGGACATTTTAAAGGATTTTAAAGTATTTAATTATAAACAATATGCATAATTAAAAGGAATCTCTGTGTGTGTGTGTGTGTGTGTGTGTGTGCATGCGCACAATGGGAAGAATGTGACAAGCCTGTTAGATAGATTACTCTTTGATCATAACTTTTGCTTTGTATGCCAGAAACACTGAAGTATGACAAACTTTGTGGTCATGGACAGAACACTCTGGATTGTGCTGATTTGGGCCTTGATATTCCTCCTACACAATGCAACCAAGGAGACAACATGGTATTTGGACTGCTTGGTACTAGCAGAAAAAGTAAGAGACTTTCCTTGTGACTTTGTCTGTTTGGCATACATATATTTTGTCATATCTTGGGGACTGGCTTCTCCAGCTAAAATGCCCAGGAATCCTACACTGGAGAACTCACCTCCTTTTTCTACTTTTTGACAAATAACCCATGGATTCTGACATCATGTGTTACAGTGAGATATGCCATGTTCAGTTTCCACATCTAGGACCAAAGGAATATTAAGAATTCTATCAACATCTGAAGAATTATGTAATAACAATGAATAAAATTGACAGTGACCAGTAGGAGAAAAATTAATGGATGTAGACAAATGTCATATTTCTAAGCCTCTGCCAGATGTTTGAGGAATTTCCAATAATTGCTTGTAAATCTGAACATCTATTCAGTTAAGGACATCCACTTTCTTGATCAGACAATTTACATGGCAGAAGTCTGTTCTTGCTGGCAAAACGGTGCTCTGAAAAAACCCATGTAACTTCTATTACCTTTAATTCACAGTTTCAAAATTAGAATGACACCCCAAAGTCTTAATATTCATATAGAAAAAAGTGTCTCTAACTGTTGAAATTTTCTATTTTCTCCCTTTCTTCTATGTTGCAGAAAAAAAATGTGAGGCTGACAGCTGGGTGTATATGGATCAGAAATGTTAATCAAGCCAAGAGTTCTTATTCATTTAAGCTTAATTGACTGAAATCAATAAGTGGCTAATGTATGAACATTATTTTGTGAGACTCCTGAATGCCAAAAAATTATGAGCCAGCAATCTGCTTTTGTGAATCAAACCTTGAAATTCCACCTAAAAGTAGTCTTGAATTATGACTGGAGATAAGGTGTAAATGTGCAAGGGGATTTTATCCATGCTTCTCCCATGAATCATAAATTGGAAGGGGGGGGGGGGGGAATTACAGCCTAAATTGCACTTAAAAGGAATAAAGTCTTTTCATGTCATACATGATTTATCAAAATGATCTCATTTTAAGGGTACTGTGGTTATCTTGATTAATAACATTAGCAAGCATGATGAATAGCTTCTTTAATGGTAACATAGAATATATCGACAAACCTCCCTTACCCTTTTACCAAAAAGAGTAGGAAGTGAAATATACAAAGGATCATTTCACTGCAGATACTGCTTGAATAACCTTTCTGCAAATGTGGTGTGTGTTAGAAAGAGGCATGGGTAAGTTGTGTGGTAGAGAGAGTGTGTGTGTGTGTATACACACACACACATACATATACATATACATACATACACACACACACACACACACACACACACACATCTTGCTGGCTATGAACAAACTATTGTAAATCTTGTTTCAAAATAAATAATAAATATTACTTTTTGTAACAGACAAACCTCTGTGCAAGTCAACGGGCCACTGGCTAGCCACAAACATATTGGATTCTGACAGTACTTTAAACAGGACAAGTCTATACTGAAGTCCTGGGAAAGGGCCTATTTTGCCTTTCAGGGAAGTTACCCATCCCTACTTCTACTCTGACCTACTTCAGTCTCCTCTGCAAGGATTTAACTTAATATTCTAAATACTTCAATTCTAAAACCTCCCTTACCGAGGCCCCTCCCTCTTCACTTCCCTGCCACAATAATAATTTTTTAAAGCATGGTTCAGTCTGCCCCGACTAATTTCCTTTTAGACTGACAGATCAGAGGCCTTATTACCACTGTTCCTTTTAGTCCCACAAAGCCCTCCTCATAACCCTTCTTCTCATCCACAATTAATCTTTGCAGTTGCCACACTATTAACACTACCACCCACAGTCAGAGAATGCCTTTGCCTAGCTAGACCTCAGTACACCACTGAAGCATCAAAGATGTCAATCACACACTAGTCAGAGAGTTGTCTGCTGTCAACATCAGAGGTTTTCCTCCTCTTCTGCCCACTGATCAAACATTTTCCCCTCTCAGAAGATTCATTCAGAGTCCCCACCCATTTCCTCTTACCCCCTTTTCAGTTTATTCAATGACCCATCTTTCTTGTATGATAAAGGAAGTGATGAATAACAGAAATCCTTTCAAAACAAAAGACATGCAAAAATCAAATTTAACGTGCAGCTATCATGACTTCTGTCTTCTCCCTACTCACATTGCTAAATCACCTTTAACAAGTTTAGATTTAGCAGCTCAAATGAAATGCCACTTTTTGATCAAAGACCACAAGCCTTTGTGTGATCAGAAGGCAATGACTAACTGATTTGTTTTACTTTATATTACTGCATATTTATATTAATCCGAATCATTTTCTCTCTCTTCAATTTCTGATATTTTTACTTATTAACTGCCTTTCAGTCCCACCCTTAATTATATAAGCAACCCCCCTAAGGGTTCATTATACATATAGCATTATTATCACTTCTGACAACTGTTTTAGAAATTAAAACAAATGAAATGCTAATTGAAAGTACCCCTCACTGTACATGGTATTCACTGATTCCATTTCATTTTGTTGATTCCCATAATCTTTCAAGTCTTTCAAGAATCACATGGCATAGAATTAGATTGTAGGAAAGGTCCCAACTGATTTAGGATCTTAACCAAACTGTGCTAAGCATCGTTAATTTTGATGTGAACTAAGGACCTTATCTCATGAGGTACTTTTTGGCAGCATGTGCCACTTCATCAATACTTTTGTGACCGAGCCCACTGGCTCCCATCCCATGATGTAGAGCAACTTCTAGTGGGGCTTCATTGCAAAAGTATTGATAAACCAGTACATGCCACTGGGGCGGCAACACAAGAGTCTTCCCATGTTGCATTGGATCAATGGGGGGAAGCTGGGTGGTTGACGCTTCCCCCCATGGGATGGGGCAAGGGTGAATCAGGCAATGCACAGGTTCCCTGTGCCCCCGATGGGCACAAATCAAGTCTGATGGGGCCATCAATCACTTTGTCCTTTGTGAGTACTTCCCAAAGCCCATAATTAGGAGAATATGCTTCAGAATATGGGTAGCTAGCTATTTCAATAATTGAGTATCTTGTGTCTAGAAATGTTTCATATATGTTTTAAGTAACTTCTACCTAATGAACTTCCTAGGAATAAATCTAATTTTTCATGGGGCTGGTTTTTGCATTTCATGATTTGCAAAATTTTCTACCTGAGAATCACTTGAAAACCAGGGTTTTTGTTTTAACCTTTCTTCACACAATGCTAGCTTACAGTGCATTTACACCATAGGATTAATGCAATTTTACACCACTCCAATTTCCATGGATCAATGATATGGAAACCTCATGTTTCAAATATCCTTCTCTCCCTTTGCATTAAAGAACATATGACCATCCAGGCATTGTAATGCAAGGTATCTCCTTCTCTGATGGAGACACTTTCCAAGGGAAGCAAATTTCTGTAACATCAACTATATGGTCATTAAAATAGTAGGCACTTTTCCCCATTTCTTTTCAAACATTCCTCATTTATAACATCCCTACCCTCGTCAGGGCCTTTTAATGACTACAGAATGTTCAAGGGGTTGGCACATTTCAGTCTACCCTAAGGTCTTGCTAAGGTCTTGCACCATATGAATTTACCAAAACAGAATAACTGGGCTGTTGTGGCACCCATATTGCATTCAAAGCTGAAGATCAATTTAGATAATTTTTTAAAACCACAGAGTTTTGGGAGATTCTTAACAGTTCCTGTTATTTTTCTCTCTTCTGACATAGCAATGGTATAACACTAATCTACAAAAAATTCAGAAAATTAATGCTTAGTGATCAATATCTCATTATTAAGTCATGTTACTCTTTTGAAGAATGATTGGGAAAGTTAACTTTTGAAGTTTTTGTAATGGTTTTAGGGAAAGGAAACCATTGTACCTAAAACCTCTTGCCACACAGCTTAGTTAGCAGAAGGGGGTGCTGTAGTGTAATCTTTTTGAAGATGCAAATAGAAAAAAAACCTTCTTACATATTAAGTCTAAAATTTTAAACACCTGGCATGCTCAAAGGGATTGGAAAAGTATTCAAACCATAATCAAGTTGCTAATGCAAGTTTTTAATATAGCTTAGAACAACAATGCTAAATATGAATCAAGGACATTCTGAAAGATTCATTTGTACTGTTGATTCTCCAGGGCAATTTAGCTAGGCCTGCCTTCTGTGGGCATTTTTACTTGAAACTACAGAGGATCAAAATTTTTGCTCTTAAAATTTTGTTACCATCAATACAATTTCCAAGATAACATTGTAAGGAGTTTGCAATTAGATAGATATTTTTCAAGAAAGATAGGAAAAAAGAAGATATTTGCACAACTTAATGATTCTTTTGTTTTGTTTTACACAAAGAAATAATCCTCCCTACTGATTTAGCGAGGAAAATATTGTTTTGCCTCCTTTAAATCAGTCTCTAGTGTAGTGCTGGCAACTATTCCGTTATACAAGTTGGGTATCCTTTATCCCAAATGCCTGAGACCAGAATTATTTGGGGGCTTTCGCCCAATTTTGGGATACTTGTAATTGCATATATAAAACATAATATTGAATTTGTATGCAAGTCAGAACAGGTACATTTTAAAGTGTAACTCCAACTCCTCCCCCCCATACACACACACATATACATGCTTTGGATGGCATAGGGAAGGGTTAACACCCCAGTGCTGTTTGATTTGCTGTATGTGTCCCTGTTTAGAAAATTTCACCTTACTTTCGGTCTCTGTGATAATTGGACTTTGAAAAAAATGACTTATGGAAAGAAATCTTAAGCTGAGATATTTTTCCCCCCATAACTCTTTCAGGAGTGAATTTCCCTTCCAAGGGGTAGATTTCTCACTTTCTGTTGTCTCCCCCCCCCCTTTCTTAACTATGATTCATTTTAAGTTGGATGTTTGTAACTTGGGGACTGCCTGCGCATATAGCCAGAAGGTAATTCAATACAATATTTTAAAAATTGGGGAGCATGAAACAAAGTGTATGTGCACTTAACCACCAGGAAGCAAAAGTGTCATCACCTCAAATGCCCATGTGGATGATTTTAACTTTCAAAATTCTGGATAAGGGATGCTGAACCTTTATTAGATCTGCTATCTTTAATCCAGACATAGAACTGCCTTGATTTGGAGGATGCTTCTCATTCCACCTCTTCTTATACCATTATTCTGGGATTCTTTCTTTATCAGAAAGTATTGATGGATCAATGACATCTGCAGGAAAATGGCCTTGGGTTTCTTTTGGCTTCAGATTATCCTTCTTGTGTTCCTCTGCCTCTAAATATAAACCCTATCATGCACGGGAGAGATTTTGCTCCCCTCCCCCCTTTTTTTAATTGATCTAGAAAGTGTGCCTTAGTTACCAAATATTTGGGAAGCACAGCTCTAAAGCTGCCAAATCAACACACTCTTGTGGCTTAATATATGTTTTCCCCTAATGTGTCAGGTGTTAGACTTGCAACTGAGTTTCTTCCCCTTTACTTCAGCCAATTCCGGCTTTCTATTTCATCTCCAATCTCCCAGAGACTCATCAAAACTGCGATTTAATTACATCTTAAGGGAAAAAAACAGAGTGTAAACATGACTCCTTTTTATCTCCTGATACATCTGGACAAGTAGACAATGTGCTAAAACAAAATAAATCTGGCCTGACAGTCACTTCAAAGGGTTCAGCAAGGGGCTTGCAGCTACTTAAGACACAGGAATGCTGTTGCTAAGCATCCTTCCTCAACCTACAAGCCCTTAAAAGAAGAGCTTTTTTCATGCTTTCAGAAGAAATGGGGAAAGCAGAGAGTGGGAACTGGGCAGCAAGAGGGAGGTTGGAGATTTGGGGCAGATTTTGAAGCCAAGAGCAAACTGGATGATGAAAAACAGTTGCCTCTGCCTTTTAAAAGACAGGTTTACAATGAGATAGAAGGATAAACATGGACAGATCTATTTATTTTTGTAAATCTCCTGAAGGAAAATAAAAGTATTGGACATTTATACTTTCCTGACACAGCAGTGTCTGTTATAAATCCAAGATGAAGTAACTGCAGATAACCAGTTTTCCCCACAAAACTTAATGGCTTTTGCAGCAGTAGGAGATCCACTAGAATTAAGTAGTTTCAATGCGATCTGGAGTGTAACTGACTCTGCAGCCTCAACACTTCTTATAACATACAAACTAGATTGTATAAACTAAGACATCACATGTTGGGGCGCTGGTTCCTTCAGATTGCTTTGTTTCATGGGATATTTACTAACATACGGATAGAAAAGCTATGCAGAACAAAGGACGGAAGGATTCATTAGCTGGGCCTGTGAAGGCAGTGGGACTGAGTGCAGATTTTAAATATGATATTTTAAATAGTCTGGAGCCAAGCCATCAAAACCAGCACTTTGAATTATGCCCAGAAAGGGAACAATAGCCAGTGAAGTTGTTTGTACAGAGTCTCAAATCCCTATAACCAGCCCTACTCAACAGCCTCACTACAGCATTTTGAACCCAATGTTTCTGAAATGTTTCCAAAAGCAGCATTACATAGAGCACACAATAGTAATCGAGTTGCAACAAAGGTATGTGGCACTGTAGCCAGATCTGACTTTTCAATGAACTGAGTCAGCCTGTACATATTTTATGGCTGAAACTAGGATATCCAGGGTCAGTTTTGAGTCCAGGAGTATACTCAAACTGTGAACCTGAGATTTCAGGAGGAGTGTGAACCCCTCCCTTCCCCCAAAGTATAGGCTGGAGTCCCAGTTCCTGATCTGCCTTACTAATGATTAAGAACATATCTTTCTTGTCTGGATTAAATTTCAATTTGTTTACCTTCCATCAAGCCCACTATGAACAGCAGACATTGATTTTGTACAAAGAGAGCTTCCTTGGAATCAGAATGAATTGAACTCTGTTTTACTGGCATACTGATGACACTTAATCATAAATTTCTGGATGGTCTCTCCCAACATTTTCATGTAAATGTTAAACAGAGTGGGTGAGGCCACTGAAGCCCTGAGAGCCACCACAAGTCAGTGGCCAGGGGTTAAACAAGCATCACCCAGCACCATTGTCTGAGTCAGCCCCACCAAGAAAGACAAAGGACCTCATTAGACAGGCAAAATAGCCCTTCTTAAGACACCTGGACTTCACTTGAGGCACAGAGCCTGCCGAATCTCATCATGCAACATCAATCTACTTCTGGCAGGGCTCTGTACCTCAAGTGAAGTCCAAGTGTGGTAAGAGGCAGCACCGGAAACACAGGAGGCTTCCCATGTTGCACAGGAAACAATGGAGGGAAGCTGGGCAGCAATGCTTCCCCCTGTGGGATGGGGTGAGGTACAAGGTGGGGTGTAGGATGATGGGTTCCCCAAGCCCCCTCACTGGGTCTTGGCTGATTCGCCATAATCCATGGCGAATCTCTCCCCCCCAGGAGGTCCATAGTCCCAATCCAGAAAGATGACCCAAAAGAATACCATGTTTGACAGTATTGAAAGCTGCTGAGGAGTCCAGCCAACAGGAACATACTCACTCAGATTACATAGGTCATCCACCAAAGCAAACAAAGTTGTCTCTGTCCCGCAGCCAGGCCTGTAGCAAGTTTGAAATGAATCTAGATACTCCATCTCATCTAGTGAAACCCTGGAGCTGGGAGGTCACCACAAACCACATGACCTTTCCCAAAAACAGATATTGTAGACTGGCCAATAGTTTCTTAGTATGATGGGGCCCAAAGAGGATTTATTTCAATCGCCTTACAATAATATATTAAATGTGTCATTCTATGGATATTTTTTTTTTAAAAATCCCATCTGCTTTGCATAGCACAAAATACAGGGGTTAGGCTACTACGTTTCATTTGAGAAGTTTGAGCAACTTCACATTTTATACCAAACTTACTGATCAAATTCAATAGAAGGAATTCCTAGCTGATGGAGCTTGAGAGGCTCTTGGGAGACTGGAGAAATCTTTCTTTGCCTTCTCTGTCCTCCCTTTCTGCTTTCTTTTACATTTTATTTGAAATGTCTCAGATATAATCCAACATGTATCTAGTAGACATAAAGTTATACTGGATATTCCGCTAGCCATATATTATGCTAAAATAGTTCATCGTAACTTCATGAAGGAGGGTTTTTTTAACATTCATAAACTGACTTTTTTTTTGTTATTTGGTGTATTCAAGCTATTTCTGATTCATGGTGGCCTAAGGGCAAACTTACCTTTCCAAAATTAATTCAGAGGATCTTTGCTTTTACCTTCCTCTGAGGGGCAAAGGGTGTGATTTCCTAAGGTCACCCAATGGGTTTCCTTGGCTGATCAGGGATTCAAACCATGGTACACACCATCAAACCACACCACCATGCTGACTCTTGATTTTTATTTAATGAATACTTTGTATTACTGTGCTATATTTCTGCAGTGTGAAAGGATTCTGGTTATGATTAAAATGCACCTTTTCACACTGAAGAATGATATCACTATAATTGTACTTTAATGGCCATGGCTATGCTTTATCAAATCCTGTGGTTCATAGTTTGATGAGGCACTGAATAAGTTCTCAAGATGATAATTCTAAATACCCCTCCCTAAGCAACAGGGCAGGAAACCTGGGTGATGCAGCACTTTAAGCATTGGACTACAATTTGGGAAAACAGAATTCGAACCCCTGGTCAGACATGGAATCCTCCCTGGATGACCTTGGGCAAGTCACAGGCCCCTTCCACATATGGCAGTGTGAACTCAAATATATGGCAGTATGGACTCAGATAACCCAGTTCAAAGCAGATATTGTGAGATTTTCTGCTTTGAAATTCTGGGTTTTATGGCTGTGTGGAACGGCACACACTCTCTTTGGCCTCAAAAGATGGCAAAGGCAAACCCAATCTGAAGAAATTTTGCATAAAAACCCATGACAGGTTTGTCTTAAGATCACCATAATTTATGGTACTAATGTTGGAAAGTGGTCAAGTGCTCCCTGGTCAAAGTGATCCCTGGTCAAAAAAAAGGTTGGAAATCACTGGTTTAAAGACAAACAACAAGAATAACAAAATTCAAATTCGAGGATTCCAAGTTTAAATGAAAATGTAATTATATGTTTGTGTGCTGTGAAATTGCCTACTCTATACTCCTGTCTTCATCTCTCCCATCCCATTTTACTAGCTATAGTCAGTCTGACACAATGGACCTCACTTTGGTCTACATTTTACTATGACTGTGAATGAATTTTGGAATTGTACAACTTCTCACTACATTGATAAAAGCTCTGCTATACAGAACAAATGAACGAACAATCAAACGCTGCAGTTAATAAAGGAAGGTTAGGCTGGAAGTCAAACTTCCCTATTTATTTAATTTCTAAGCAGATTTGGGGTTCTCTTTTGTTTTTATGAAGAAATAATAAGTTATGAAATATTTCCATCCAAATTCTGAGGTGGTACAGCCCAGACAGAGATTTACTACTGCATTGAGAATCTGAATGGTACCAGAGCGAAGAGAGGGGCCCAGGAAAACAGCTCCATCTTATCTCCTGTTATGCTATTAATATAATGTAATACATTGTATATACATATAATATTTATAATATTATAATGTAATACAACATAACAATATGATATTATATTATATATTATAATTATATATCTTATATTATATGTAATATTACTAATATTATTACAGTACAATGGCATAGTACAATATAGTAATATATAATACTGATATTGTGCTATGCTAGTAATATAATATATTGTATGTATATATATCTTGTAAGCCGCTCTGAGTCCCCTTCAGGTTGAGAAGGGCGGCATATAAATGTTGTAAATAAATAAATAAATTTAATTTTTATAGGTTTCAGCACAAATCAGAAAAGGAGATTTTACTAGTGTGAATACTAGAGCACCCCTATCCATTATATTATTTAGGTATTCTCATAGTCTTGTTTTGTGATGGCTTTGTTAATATAAACTTGTTGCAAGGATACCAAATGACAGAAAATGTTATAAGGATTGTTAAAGACTGTGAATGTGGTTTTTTATTGTTGTTTTGGCTTTTTAAATAGTAAGTTTTCCCATCACTAGGATTGATGAAGAGTTTAACTTTGTCTGTATTGCTGCAATATTTATTGTTTCCACAGGCAAAACGCCCTTGTGGGGATGCAGTTCCTGTCAAAACATTTTGTGTTGAAGCCATATTGCTCTGCACCAGGCACTTTCCTATATTTCTGGTACATTTAAAAGCAATAGTAGATCTGGCTTGGCAGCCTGGCACATCATTGCAATAAATACCAGTACAGAAAGATGGACTTCTTTAGAGATAACAACAACATGGTGATATCTTAGAGTGCATATAATTCTGTCACTTCTAGATTTTCCCCCAGTTCTCAATAAATCTTCCCTTTTACAATTTTTCACTTTTTTAAAAAAGCAAATTCCATAAGCATTAACAAAGTAGCCCATCCTAGTTTCTTCCCTAATGGATTTGGTGAAAGTGAGTTCTGTTGTGAGCCTTGTAATTTAAGCATTATACTCTGTGGGTTCCCAAATAGTTACATCTAGATTGTTCAAAATACATATTGGCACTTCTAAAATTGAGCAGGTCTATCTGGTACACTTCTAGCATTAAAGGCAATAGAAATAAACTAAAAAAAGATAGTAAGTGCCAGGAAGAAGTGGAAATATGGGGAATATGAAAGGCTCAAACTATGCATGACATTGGAGACATGCAAAATATTTTTGTGAAATTTCCCACCTTCTAAAGGTAGCTCTACATTGGAGTAGTAAAACAAAAGAGTAAAAGAAAGCAGGACCAAATGTGTCCAAACATCATTCTTCACTATGATATCATTTTAAATATAGTTTTTGAAAGTGATATATCTTCTATGAAAGTTGTTGGAAGTTTTTCTTGGACACTATATTAATTTCTTGTTCACTATATTATCTAAAGTTTGACCCAAAGTTACAGGTCCGCAGCTTGAGTGTCCTCCTAGATTCATTGCTAACGTTTGAAGCCCAGGCGTTGGCGGCAGCTGGGAGGGCTTCTGCACAATTAAAACTCATGCACCAGCTGCACGCCTTAGTCAGCTCCAGATTAGACTACTGTAATGCACTCTACGTGGGGCTTCCCTTGAAGACGGCCTGGAAGTTTCAATTGGTCTAACAGCTGGCAGCTAGATTACTAACTGGAACATCCTACAGGAAGCGGTCAAGCCCCCTGTTTAAGGAGCTCCATTGGCTGCCGTTCATCTTCCGGTCCCAATTCAAGGTGCAGGTTCTTACCTACAAAGCCCTGAATGGTTTGGGACCTGCCTACCTTCGTGACCGCATTTCCATCTACGAACCTAGATGATCAATCATCTGGAGAGGCCCTGCTCTCACTCCCACCCTCTTTGCAGGTGCAATTGGTGGGGACAAGGGAGAGGGCCTTCTCTGTTGTGCCCCCCCCCCACTCTAGAACTTGCTCCCTAAAGATATCAGACAGGCCCCTACATTGGCAGTTTTTAGGAGGAGCTTGAAAACATGGCTGTTCTGATGTGCCTTCCCGGAATAAAGTAAATAATGCCCTGCTCTGAACAACCTTTGCAAAATGTCCTCAGAAGCACTTTAATCACCTGCTGGGATGTCTGCTCCACAATATTTTCTTTTAAAAACCCTCCTATGATACACATCTTACCTTTGTTCACACCCAGCGTTATTTATTTAAAAAATTTAATAATTTACATCTGGTCCAGCAATAATGCTTTTAAACTGTGTTGCTGTTGTTTATTGCTTATTGTAAGTGATTGTTTTATTTGCTGTTGTGTTATTTTACTATGTGTTGTTGGGTTTGGCCTCATGTAAGCTGCCCCGAGTCCCTTCTGGGAGATGGTGGCGGGGTATAAATAAAGTTTAATAATAATGAACTCTTGTTTATATTGTCTTTATTTCATGTTTATATAACTGTATGCTTGGAATAAGAGATTTGAGAGGTTTTCCCATTCCTCAAACCCGGTTTCTTATCTTCGTTCTTCATTCTGTTTTTGCCCACTCCTACCGAGTCATGCACTTAGAGAGATGGGTGGGTTTAATGGAAGCTATTAAGCTTTTTTATAGGACAAACTAAAATAGCTGAAACACAATCTTTAGGTATTCTTTCATTAACTATTAGCCAAAAAGGTAGTTGAAAGGTGAATCAACAATGTACATTTGGGGGGGGAAGGAAGTGAAAAGGTGCAAACCAGTGTCAAAACTAAAGGTTGTAAGGTAGGTTTTATGGTTGTTTTTAAGCCCAGCTGTTTTCAAAGGCTTCTATTGCCTTCAGATAACCACTCCATTATGGGCCTTGTAAATCAACTGTAATAAGTGTCAAGTTGGGAAAAATCAACTTTAAATGTGACACAAGGAGGACTTCCTGAGATACTAATGACAAGACAAGTCTCCAAAAAGTCAATGGTGACATGTGGTTTGTTTCCAAAACTAATGTTTTAAATAACCCATTTGTCCATGCTAATTCATCAAATCTATTGGTTCTAGTATCCACATTATTAGACTGAAGGAATCCCCCAGTTTTGAAATAATCTAAATCAAAAGTCTAACATCAAAGCTCTGGCACAGTCTGATCAAATACAGTTTCCAATACTGTATGGAAAAATCAGGAAGGTAGTTTTCTGATAGAACAGTATCTCCAAATGAAACACGCCACTGAAAACATGGTTTGGGCCATATTTTCAGCCTTTTCTCCATGTATGAAACTGTCCCATAGGAATTAAAGCCTCTCTTTCTGCACACCTTCAAATGATCAAGTCAGTTTTCAACCAGCCCAATTTCTCAAAGTGCTCCCTGCACTAACTTGACCTACATTTTCAAAGTAACCCCTTGTTTAACTTGTGTGGGGTAGTGCTAATTTATTTTGTGTGTGTGTTAGTGGTGCGTGATGGAAAAAAGCAGTCCTCCTGCCACTGCTATAAACCATGTGCTCAATTAGAACAGAGATTAATTGTTTTTGTCTTCCAGGGAAAACTGGCCAAAATGCAACATGCCTTGGATATAAAGTGGACTTTCTTTGTCAATATAATTCAGGGGAAACTGCCAATGAACATCAGCTCTCTAGTAATGAAAGAGGACAGGCTTCAAATTCTTATTTTTCCATTCTGTAGTTGTACTTTGAACTACTCTTTTTTTACAAAGATTTTATACTTTGTCATGATACTTCTCAGTATTGTTTTTTCATTGATTCATACAAGTTGGTTCCAAAGCTCAGAAGCTGCCACAAAAAATGTCTACCTATACACAGTTAGAGAACAAGTGAGACATTATTAGGGCTCACATCTTTATGTGAGATTATTCATTATGTAAACACCATTGTACAAAAAGTGAATTCAAATGCAATTAGTGAGCCAAATGCATACATTTATGAATGTGCAGAGCCATTTGCAAAACATTTGTAAAATGTCTACAATTTCAAATATATCTGCTTAAATATATATTCCTTTTTGAATGTGCTGAAACAAATTATAGGGGAGGCACGGAGAGAGAAATTCATACCGCCAAAATCTATACATTCAGCCAAGAATAAAGAAAACCTCCTCAAAATCCAACACAGATCCAAATCAAAATACACCTTGAAATGCAAAGTTGTGACTTTCCAAGGTGCATCAATTCACAAATCCATATATAGATGTTACAAAACAATGCTGGGAATATATATGAACAACTCAGGGGCATGTAAAATTCTACTGAAGACATGCAAGTTTAGCACTGAGGTTGGATCTTAACAAAAAGCAGTGCTTATACCAGTCATTTTTGTGCATTAGTGCGTAAGTGGACTCTACTTTCTAAGAGAGTGGCCCATACATTCCAAAGATTTTGGTTCAAGCATTGCTTCTTTCATAAATGCACTATTTTCAGAACCCCACTATGATATCTTAGGCAAATCTTTTCTTCTTAACCATGGTCTCTCATATGCAACATAATACTGATGTAGTTTAAATGTTTGTTGGAAGTGGGATTGAGATTATTGTTTCATTTTCAATACAGTTTCAAAACATCTGTATAAATGCACAGTATTACGGTTAACAAAATACCTTTTACAACAGAACAGCCTCATTTGCATTCAATAAGTCTTGATGCAAAAAGCAGAACTTACATCTTCAAAATAAATAAATGTGGAAAGAGAAACATTTTCTGCTCTCTTTTTTTCAATATAAGGAAGAGTTTGTTTTTTAAAACAACTTTACTTTGCATATCTGGAAACGATCAACATCGCAAACAATTACCGAGCTCATGATATTGCACAAATAAATAATACTTAGCATTATCTTCGGCACGATAATATTTCCTAAATAGAAACCAAGGGCAGTAGTAACGAATTTTATTGTCCCCCATAGCTCCATGTTCTAATTAAAGAGGAGGTTATTTCCACTGCTAACACAGCTATTTCTCTCAGTTGAATATTATTTTATATTTATTTTCCCTTTGCTAACTTCAGCTTGCATGTGTGTGTAAACATTAAAAAATAGTCTTCAGTACAATGACTAGCTTTGTCAGTTGGCAATAGCAGAATGGGTCATCTGCAAAGGGTCAATAATTTTTTTTGTTTTCAATTGCCCCTAAAACAAGATAAAGCTGACACTTTCTCTTCCCCTCTAGCTTTAATAAAAGGGCAATGAGCTGTATTATTAAAGATATAGGTCAAGCAAACCTGATGATTTCAATCCTGTGTGTTGCTTTAAGACTGTTGTCATATTACCAAGATCGTTCTGTTGGCTCCTAATTATTCCTCTTCGTTGCTCCACATTTTCATGTGATTTCTGACACACTTAATGTCAAAATTGATCAGCTGCTCTGTGTAAAAACACTACATTATTTCCTCACTTGTTATGTTAATACAGTGCAGAAACTGGAAGAATGCTTTAATCTACCTGACAAGGATAATGTGATCTCAAAATGTAATAAACTTTGTACCCTACCAAGGTGTTCCTGACCTGAAATATTCCAGAGATCGGCATATAAAACACAACACGCGTGCTTACATGCAATTTGCTACCTTTAGTACATGTTCTTATCACAGTACTTTTAAAGACAATAATCAAATATCAATATATATCTGTGTTAAAAGTGTTCATGCTGATAACAAATAACCCATTCTTCACGTGGATAATTGCTGGTGTGCAACACAAAATAAATCAGCACAACCTCATGATATAATTTTAATGCGAAGTGCATTTTGCTAAAGTGGCAGCCAACCTAAAGTATCATAAAGTACATCCTGGATATGAAACAATGCTTCCTCAGTATGCAACAACATACCATATGAGACCCATAGCCCAAGCAGGTACAACTTATGACTTGCCAAACAAACTGGGAAGCCCTGGCACTCTATAATTGAAACTGGAGGTCAGCTGTTATCAATAATGCTATGGATGTTGAAGAAATAGAGGGCAAAAGGGAGAAACATACTAAGAGGAAGGCACATTCTTGTCATGACCACCTCCCATCTGGAAAGGCCATGTGGATACAGAATAGGTCTTCACAATCATTTGCAGACCCACCTCCAGGGCTCTACCTCTGGAAGACTATCACACTCAGTCATGATTATGCACCATGAGTGAATGAATGAACTTTAGAAGAAAGTGGGGGGGAAACACCAAAAAACATTGATTGATAATGGTCTTCCCTGCTCTCATTTAATGGCAATTTCTATTTAAGTATATATTATTTTTCATATTTCAATTTTTTTTTAAAAAAAGCAAAATATGTGATTCATCAACTAACTTTGGTTTAGTCAGCAGAGAGCCCCATTCAGACCCTCAATATGTACTCACAGAAGTTAGTGAAGCTGAAGGCAGTGCCTGGACTCCTGTGGACAAAAAACTATTAGAAAGCCCTATAATTTTTGGAGGCCATGTTTCTACCATTCTTCTCACATTACTATTAGATATTGAGTAAGGCCCATTATGCAACCCAGAGAGTTAGTGAAAGAGAGAGAGATAAAACTTTAAGACAAAGATAACAGAAACAAGAGGTGAAACCAATGTGTCCTACTTTAATTGGATAACCTTGGATTTGAAATACTATCCCAGACAATTCAAATTTAAAAATAAGAACAAAAAATATTATTATTATTTATTTGAAACTTTTATAAACTGATCTTCTCTACCTCCGCAGAGGGACTCGGGCCGGTTGACAGCAAGGATTCAATGCCAATTACAATTTAAAACATCATTAAAGCAATAAAAGATTAAGAACAAGTAGAATACATATAAAAAAGGGAAGAACTAAGGTCTTGCTGTTGCCCATTAGAATTTATCTTATGGCTACTTTCTTCAAGTAGACCACAACCATTTGTGTTGTCAGCATTCATTTATAATAGCTTTGCTTGGCTTTGGTTCCAAAGTTGTTCTTGTTATTTTCCTTTGGGGCATCTTACCATAGTTCCTGAATAGCCCACATTACCTCTATTCACTTTTGCCCTATTTGTCTCCTAATAGAGCCACTTTTCTGCCAGCATCAAGGTCATGCAACTTCTCTAGGCCTCTCAGAATGTAGGCATTGGTCAACTGTATGTAATTCTATATCTTAGTTTTAGAGTTCACAGGTTTTAGGTTCACTCTGATTATGTGACAGAACAGAGAAAATTTTGGAATCAACGTTAAATAGGCACAGTTAACTCCATGCAATCATGCCAACACTGGCTCTTCAGCTTAAAAATGGAGATGAGCACCAACCCCCAGAGTCAGACATGACTGGACTTAATGTCAGGGCAGGGACAACCTTTACCTTTACCTTAACTCAATAAGCCCTATTTAGTTAAATGGTCCTGCAGGGCTGCAAATTTCAGTTTTCTGTTATAGAATGTCTCTACATGTAAATCAACATGCTAAGTATTGAACCTGTTGCATTCCCCAGGATTTTATTTCTGTTTTTCTTTCCTTTTTCATGTAGCTTAGTTGCAATTGTCATTCCTAACTACTAAACATTGAGCATAAAGACAGCTATGAAGAGATCTGCATACATGTATCAATTGGCTTGATTTTACATGGAAATATCACCATCCCCACATTTGTATCTAACGTGCCATATAATTCCTAAAGAAGGAAAAGGGGGAAAGGGGGAAAATATTCTCTCCCCTTAGATATGAATTTTCCATGCCTGTTGAACACACAATATTCTGATGAATGGACAGCTAGTATGGATCTTTTTTAACTGTGGAATCTTAATTTGTTAACAAAAATATGAATACAAAAAGCAATATATAATCAATATCTCAATGTAACTCTTAATTTATGCCAGACAGAAGTGTGAATTCTATGTGGAGAATGGAACCTCAGAATCTATTATGTTTTCCCCTTAGAAAGAAAATGATCAAAAATGATCTTTCTCTGCTTATACCCCTGTATAAGTCCAGGGACTAATTCACATAAGCAGAAACTAATATGAGATGGCAGTCAGAAATAGCCTAATGCCTGAGGCAAAATACCCAACAGGTATTCTTCCCTTCACTAACTTGTTGGAAATTATACCTCAGACACATTTTATTTTAACAACATTTGCTTTAAACGTCAGCTTACACCAAGCATTTCCTCCTGTAAAAATATGACTTTATCTCAGTTCTCAGAACTTTTATACTGACATTTCCCCACCACTCATGCACAGTAGCTGCTCTTTTGAATAGACATTTAAAAGATGCAAAGGAACATTTTTCAAATGAATAAAACACTCAAACCAGATTTGAGTCAATGAAATATCAAAATAGCACAGCAACATTCTTTGCATTATCCTGAGTACACAAAAATTCAAATGCTTTCTTCCATTAACTAATAACCAGTGTATTGATTGACAACATAACCATCTACTTCAGAGTAAATTGTATCAATAGGTTCTATTGAGTTAAATAGTTCTGCTCCCAGGCAAACAGGCATAGGATTGCGATCTTAAATCATATGATTTTTTAAAAATAATCTACACAGCTACTTTAACCCTAATTTTACATAGTACAGATCACATTTTTCTTTCTTCTCAGGATGTGGTTTCCCCCACAAGTGGTGAGGAAATGAAAGCCCCCTTCATACCCAATCAGATATTCAAGTGTGGTTAGCTTATTGAAGTGAAAACCCATGGTACTTAGGCAGACATGGGGTATGAGTAATGGACTCTCCAGACAGGGCTGAACTGTCTCTCCCAGCATTCCACTCTAGTTATTCTGCTTGGAACTGCAATGTGATTAGATCAGTGGTTCTCAACCTGGGGTCCCCAAATGTTTTTGGCCTTCAACTCCCAGAAATCCTAACAGATGGTCAACTGGCTGGGATTTCTGGGGACCCCAGGTTGAGAACCACTGAACTAGATCAATAGGGCTGAATCATTCACACCTCTGCTTTACAGTGTACTCTATCTGAACATAAACTGAGACTCTTTTATGTAGTTACTAGAGGTTAACATCTGGTTGCTTCCTGTTTGAATAGTCCTCTCCTTGGCCTAAAACAGTACTTGGGGTTGTGCTGGGCATTTTTTGCAATTTCCCCCCAAAAAATATTGTGAGGTACTCAGGAGCACCAAGAGCTACTATTAGGCATAAATGACAAGTCCGAATTTACTACTATTGATAATGTTGGCCTTGAAAAGACTAATTCTTCCCAATTTCTTATCTACTAATATAGTAAAAAAATCAAATTGACTTACACACAACTTTGGGTAAGTTGTGCAACACCTAAAATTATGAGCAAAACACAAGATTGCTACTTCATACAACTGTACAACAGATTAAACATCCAGTAGAATTCACCTTAGTGCTTAAAGAAGACAAAATCCATTAGAAGTGCCCATAGGGAGGCACTTTATAACAGGTATGAATGTTATACTTTTTCTAACATTATTTTGTCTCCTGGCTAAGGTTAAACTTGTAGAAGAACAGATTAGGAGAGGAAAATTTTAACACAGTGAAAAAAATCCTGCTTGGAAATCTTGCCAGTTTTCTATGAACCCTTCAGAGGTTTATCCTGAGCAGGTGCCTCTAAATCTGCTTCCACATCTCCCAATTTTAGGGATGAAAGTTCATAATTCTGTTTTTACAAAAGAAAAGAAAACATGAGTTTTGTGTTAAGCATTATTATGCATTCCAAGGCCTTGGAGCCTCAAAATCCAGTTTCAGTGCATTACAGTGCCTTTCACCTTAACTTCAGTAAGACACATTCAGCACATTTACTGTATTTCGTAATAAGCCTACAGACTCTGCTGCGCCTAGACCTACTAATAACATATTGTGAGCTGCTTAGAAAGAGTGTGGAAAATTATGTTAGCATGATGTTCTACTCAGCAGGAAGAGTGTGGAGTGCATTTTTTTAATGATTTACTAGTTCTACTTGACTGAGCCTGCACCCTGTAAATGGATCATATGATCACTGATCACAAGTTAAACGGCCTTTTTTATTTGCATAGTATGAGCTGAAAGCCTGTTGTACAGTACTAGAGGCTCGTGTGCAGCTGTGTGTAAGACATGGCAAGGTTACATCCAACAGGCAGTTAATGGTTCATGCCAGCAAGCCTCCAAATGAAAGGCAGAACATGAGTTGAATATTAAAAACACAGATGACCCTGAAAGTTGGAGGTTTGGGGAGGGATGTGTGTTAATGGTTGCTAAAGGCACGTTTTTAACCTAAGGCAAAGTTTAGTATTCCCAATAAACAAAAGTCAAAACAAAGCTCTTTTCTACTTTTCTACATTTCAAAAGTGAAATGATGAAGATGTTCCTTGACTTTTAACTTTTAAGCCTCCAAACTAACTTACTCTTTTCAGCAGAGCAGTCGACAGGTATATGCATGAGCCTGGACATACATATCAGAGTCCAGGAAACATCTCCCACCAAGAATAATAGACTGTGATATGTAAATTGTTCTATGAACACAGGAACATGTGAATAAACTATTGAAAAGTGGTGCAGTTGATGTCATATAATGTCATGTGTGAAGAAAAGATATGTATTTCTTTCTGCTCCCAATGTGCAACTCGGAATTTATTTTATTTTATTTTGCATTCAGTGGAAGGCCCTTACTTCACAGTTCAGAATAATGATACAAAATGAATACAGCTGTGTAACTTGAGCACACCTTTGCTGGAAATCCAAAATACCGCAATATTTGAAATTGTCCAAAGGGTAGTTGACACCTTTGATTTCTGATAGTTCAAACTTTGTTTCATGCACAAAACAAAGTTTTGTTGATAAATGTATTGTTGAAGGCTTTGAAGATATTATATGGCTATGGGACAAGGCGTTTGCACACTAGCACAAGGCAGCACAATTTTTTTAAACTTAAATGAATGTGTATGATATGTTGATGTAATTGTATTTTAATGTGTAATGTTTTGGGGGGTTTTATACTGTGTTTTATGTGTTTTACTGTGTTGGCATCAAATTGTGCCTTTTTGGAAGCCGCTCTGAGTCCCCCCTCGGGGGTTGAGAAGAGCGGGGTAAAATGCTGGAAATAAATATATATATATATATATATATATATAGCATTACTTCCAGTCTATGTGCATAAGATTTATATGAAACATAAATAGTGCATTTAGACTCGGATCTCATTTTCCAATGTATTTCATCATGTACATATATACAAATATGGGGATTCCAAAAAAATTTAAAATCTAAAATCCAAAGACTTGTGTCCTCAAAATATGAATTCAAAACCATGCTTCTTCCACCCTTAAGGCAAGGCTAATAAAGCATTCTCCCATTGTCTACTGTAATATGGGAGGTCCCTCTCTAGTAATAAATGCCCAACAAATCTAATGATATTCTAGTTTACTCTGTCTCATTGGTCCACACTAACTATTTTAGAGAAAATAATATCTGCCCTCCCATTATCACCAGAAGGAAGGGTAGCTGAAGTAGCTACTATTCTCAATCAAAAAATGGTACACAGTGCTCACCAACCGATTGTTTCCATACCATTCCTTTAGCCCACCCTGAACCTACCACCACATTATATAAAAATAGGATTTCTCCCAATATTATCCCTAAAGTAAGCAAAAATGTGTTCTTAATGGCCAATAGTAGAAAATGGTTGAAAATCATCCCACTCATTCTTAATGAAAAACTGCTTAATCCCCAGAGTGTGAAGTGGCTCTTCAAATATCCTGCTGAATAAAGTTAAAGATAAGCATTGCATATATTTCTCCAACTAATCCTGAAAATATAAAATATAATATTGTTTTAGGTGTTTCTATAACGTATTAAAATCTTAAAATTTTCTCGCCATACATTGTAAAATCTATATTTTGATGTAGGAGGCAGAAGAAAGCAATCCCAGGTGTTACCAACACTGATGTTAAAAGTTTATTTGTACAACATTCTACAACTGGAAAACATTTCAAACAAAATGTTTTAAAACATAGTTATAAATGTATAAACTTTATTCTAGTGGAGGGGCACAATAAATAATTCTAGGAAATTCACTCCTTGGTATGAGTGCATTTTTATATAACCTTCTATTTCATTTTACACAATTTCTACTTAATAAAACCTTTGGGTTACTTATGTATAGTTATCAAACAGGCACACCAAAAGGTAGTTTTATCCACAAGGGCAATGGTTGCTTATGGCAGGAGTTAATGGGGAGGGACTAGTGCTCTTGTAGAGCTTTGTTAACACATAGAGAGTATAAGAATATTCAAAAATATTCAAATAAAGAAACCCTGTTGATGGGAATTCTAAACTAATGAGATCCTATGGATGTCAGGACTTATTTTGCTCAAGAAATTGCAGTTTCTGAGAAGAAATTTTCTGTGCAAAACAAAGTTAATTCTACACGGAGAAAGTATTCCCTCTTCCAAAAAGCCACTTCCTGTGCAGAAACTGGCAACTTATTCTGCACGAAATGCATACATGGTGATTCACAAAGCATAATTTTCTGTGCAGGCAGCAGCTTATTTATGCAGGTGAATTTTGGACAGAACAAGCACTGAATTGCAAACAGTCTTCAAAATATGTGATATTTCAAATAATTTCATTGCTTCATTTGAGAAGAAACTTAATGAAAAATGACATCTCTATTAACACAAATTACTCATTTTTGTGAGACCATTCCAAATTCAAAGAGCAAAAATCTGAGTTTTCTATGAAATGTATTCGATAAGCAAAGGTCATAAAATGTATGTATGTAATAAGTGTTTACAACTGGTGTCTACAGAGGTGTTTGCTGTAGGTTTACTAACACACTATTTGGGTAGTCCAGGTGTGGGAATTGTGAAGCACTCCCAGTATTCTTCCCATTAACTATAATGGATAGAGCTGTTAGGAGTTGCACTTCAAAAATATCGGGAGAACTGCAGATGGAAAACTGTTTTAAATTTTTTTTAAAAAAAATCCTTCAATTGGTTTGAAAAGATACAACTGCTCTTGTGAGAAGTATCCATTTACAAAGAAGTGTAAAATCACACGGCATGCATTAGGATACATGGAGAAAGGATTCATGATTTGCCACAATGATTCTGGATTTATGTCATTAATGGATTTGTGCAAAATCCTACTGTATGGCTTTGAACACTCCAGTTACATTTCCATCTAGCTTAAGAAATTCTTGTAAGATCACCCATGAGAAACAACCTTTAGTTATCAGATATGCATTTGCTTAAAGCAGAATAACGTTTAGAATTAAATTTCATTTTAACTCCACTTTAGATAGACTTTTACAAAACCTCAAACACAGAGATACACACACATACAGTTCCTGGTTGCCATAATTTATTTTCACATAGAATTCTTCCATCTCAAAGTTGCTTGGGCCTTTTCAGTCTAAGACAGCTTGAAACTTATAGGGTGGGGGTTTGTTTTTAAAATGGGATGGAAGAATTAAAAATATGGTTCCCCCAATGACATTCTTTAGCATTACAGTCAACTTCCAACAACTCCCTTGACTTGTAGTGATCGAGTCTTTGATGGCTACCTTAAAAATGGTGGATATGCTAGACAATAGCTGAATGTACGGACGGGGGAATATAGCATACCCAATGTCACACTAGTGTTATTTAGGCATTATAAACAATGTTCAAATTGAGGGAATGAGCTTACAGATCAAGTAAACTCAATCACAGTACATATCAGCTGTTCCACCAGTGTTTCTAGGTGTGCTGCAACTTCAGGTAGTATGTTCTGAACCTCCTTGTGTTGTGCATTCAAGTGATTATGAGTAGAAAGCAATCCAAGACCTTGTCATTCTGTGCGATACAATTATGGGTCAGGGCCCACAGCACAATTGAATGTGCTGTGCTGTCCCCCCCCCCCCCAATTGAACATTCACATGTCCTTCAGAATTGACAAAGATCACTGTTTCACACATTGTTTACTGTAACTCCTTGGGATCAATGTCAGACATTGTTAGAGTTATGGTAGCTTTTGGTAGTTCTGGTTTGGTAGAGCATTCTGTGAGTGTATAGGATCTAAACATCCCAATTTAACAGATCCTACTCCTGCTTTATCCCTATTTTTGCTTTATAGTGTATCCTGTCTTGCTGATTTATTCTTGTAAATGTCATTGGATCTTGCTACAATGACTACAATCAGATATCAATCACAATGGACATGTCTATATACTGACAATTCTAAGGAGAAACTAAATTAATTCAGAGTGGTAGTAACAATCTTGGAATAGACATATACTTTCAAAGCATGATGTTGAAAGTACTTTTTGTTGCAGCCAAAAATGTTCACAAAAATCCCTTCAGTTCATCTTATGCATAAGTGCATTTTGGGGGAGGATGAGATAGCTTTATATGAACAGTGCCTTGCTCAATAATTCACTAATCTTTAGAACTATCACCATCAGTATGAGATAAATAGAAATACTCCTATAATTTATCTCTCAGTCCCTCTAGTTCAAGGATTTATTATCTTTTGGCAGCTTTCCATGTGTGAAATATTACTAACATGGGAGGAGGAGGTGAGTTTTTGTGGTCCTTTCAGCATCTCTTCCATTATTTTCTCCCAGTTCTCTCAACAATTACAAATTATTAAAATTAAACCAGAAAAATAATATATCAGCAAAAGACCAGAAATGATCATACAACAATCAATACAGCTTTAAGTGTGGCTCATAAACCATATATGTGTAGTTGTAAACAAGAGGAAAGAAAAGGAGAATGCAAAAATTAAAAGAGACTTCTTTTTACTATAAAATATAATTTCCATTTCGTTTTCCTTCCCTGCCCCCCAGTAGTAAAACTACAAGACTCAAAGAAATATTCAAAGGATGTAGTTATGAAGTGATTTCCTTGTGCAATGGTTGGATCCTAATGCTGACAATTGAGTATGTCTAGGTAAGAGTTGCAAAGCAGATCTATGCCAACAGGTTGAGTGTTACCAAAGCTTGTGCTCTGATCACTCATAAGAGATTCAGAAAACATGTTAAGCAAGGCCAGCATGAGATGTTCAAGATAGAGTTGGTTTTATTGTAAGCAATCTTTCCTCACATCGTCATTACTAGAGGAAGCATAGGGAAGAGAAGGAAGACATACATCGGTGGGCTTGACAAGAAAAAAGAAATACACCTTCTAGTGCAGGGCTGCCCAACTGGCAGCCCATGGGCTGTATACGGCCCCCCAGCCCCTTCCCCACAGCCCCCTACCCTCTTGCAAGATATCTGCTTTTTAAAGATTTTTTAAAAATATTTTTATTATTTTTTGAATATTTTTTTGAATATTTTTTTGAATATTTTTTATTTCTTTTTTTGTGGGGGGGGTGAGTGGCGGGGGGGGGGGAGGAGCAGGCTCCCTTCCTCCCCCTCTTACTTCCCTCCCGCCATGAGGCTGGGGATGGCCGGCTGCGGCCTTCCCTTTCGCGGCGGCCACAAACCTGAAGAAGCAGGCAGGCAAGCAGGCAGGCAGGCAAGCGGAAGTGAAGGGAAGGGAGGGGGAAGAAGGGGAGGTGGCAAACAAAGTGTGTGTGTTCGCCCTCCTCGTGCGCTCCCCCTCCCTGTTGCCTCGGCACTCTTTCCTGTCTTCTTGTTTCCCTCCCTCTCTCTCTCTCCCTCCCTCCCTCCTTCTCTCTCTCTTTCCCACTTTCATTTCTCCCCCTTGCACCTCCTGAACGAAAGAGGGAAGGAGAGAGAGTGCACCGAGCGAGAGGGGGCGTGGCCAGAGTGAAAAGGGGGCGGGCCGAGTTCGGAGCGCGCGGGGGGCTACTCATCCATTCCCTTTTCGGCTTCCTCCTCTTCTGAGGATTCCTGCCAAGTTTGGTCCTGATCCATCATTATTTGAGTCCACAGTGCTCTCTGGATGGAGGAGAACTACAACTCCCAAACTCAAGGTTCAGTACTTTCTGTTGCTCTCATGAGAGTTCAGTCTGCCAAGTTTGATTCAACATGGCTGAGGAATGCTTTGATTGTGTTTTCCCCTTATGGCAGAAGGAGGTAGGACTGGATGGCCCTTGGAGGTCTCCTATTCTAGGAACCCATTGTAATTATTATTATTATCATCATCATCAGAGGCTGAATGGCCATCTGTGAGGAATGCTTTGATTGTGTTTTCCCCTTATGGCAGAAGGAGGTAGGACTGGGTGGCCCATGAAGGTCTCCTGTTCTAGGGGCCCATTGTAATTATTATTATTATTATTACTATTATCATCATCATCATCATCAGAGGCTGAATGGCCATCTGTGAGGAATGTTTTGATTGTGTTTTCCCCTTATGGCAGAAGGAGGTAGGACTGGGTGGCCCTGGATGGCCCTTGGAGGTCTCCTACTCCAGGAACCTGTTGTTGTTGTTATTATTATTATTATTATTAGCAGAGGCAGAATGAATATTATGCCTTATCATTCAGGGTTATAGACCTGTGTGGAAGGGCCCTGGCTTCTTATTTGACTTCCTTTCCACACATCTGAATAAAATCCCTTGTTATTTGCTTTAAACCAGATTATATGAGTGTGGACTCCGATAATCCAGTTCAAAGC
Source organism: Anolis apletophallus (assembly GCA_030556195.1). Classification (NCBI taxonomy): domain Eukaryota; kingdom Metazoa; phylum Chordata; class Lepidosauria; order Squamata; family Anolidae; genus Anolis; species Anolis apletophallus. The sequence goes on along the minus strand of JARBWK010000004.1, from coordinate 137,612,416 downwards.
AGGTATTCTGGGTTATATGGCTGTGTGGAAGGGCCTTGAGTCCACACTGCAATATAATCCAGTTCAAAGCAGGTTTTGTGGGTTATATGGCTGTGTGGAAGGGCCCTGAGTCCACACTGCAATATAATCCAGTTCAAAGCAGGTTTTGTGGGTTATATGGCTGTGTGGAAGGGCCCTGAGTCCACACTGCTATATAATCCAGTTCAAAGCAGGTTTTGTGGGTTATATGGCTGTGTGGAAGGGCCCTGAGTCCACACTGCAATATAATCCAGTTCAAAGCAGGTATTCTGGGTTATATGGCTGTGTGAAGGGCCCTGAGTCCACACTGCAATATAATCCAGTTCAAAGCAGGGACTGGGACTTGAGACTGGGATTTTGGTGTTCATCTCTACCTTCAAGTCAAAGCCCTGGTGTAGTCCACAGACACCTCCAAGGCGGGGAGGGGGTGGAGCCGGGGAGAGGGCGGAGCCGGGGAGGGGGCGGAGCTGGGGCAGGGCAGGGGTGGAGCCAGGGAGGGGGCGGAGCCGGGGGCGGAGGCAGACCCTTCGGCCCCCCAGGTCATCAGTAACCGGAATTCCGGCCACAGGTCCGGTAGAAGTTGGACAGACCTGTTCTAGTGCACTGCTTCTTAAACTGTGGGCTCCGCCCCCAGATGAGATCCTCTTAGTTCAATGTTGGGGGTCACCAAAATTGGCAGCAGTAAAAGGTTTCTGAACACTACATATTTACGCAGATTTATTAGCAACTATCTGCAGTGCTTAAAGTGGACTCTCCAGAAAATGCTTCAGCTGTATTCCACAAAAAGGAAAATCAACATATTTAGCAAACCTTGCAAATGCTTATTTATTACAGAATCCAAGAATTTTTTTTGACATTTTGCTTTTAGTCCTGTCCCTGAGGTTATTTGGGGAGCTAATTAAGAAAATTGCTTTGAATAGACCTCATCAACTTTAGTTTTTTATATATAGAAATAAAACATATTTTGAGCAGATCTCAAGAACTAGTGCTGATAGAGGAAAACTGGTAATTAAGCGTAAGAGACACTTACGCTTTGAGTGGCTCATCTTTTACAACATATGGATTACCTACTTCAATGTTACTACGGGATCCTCACAGCGTCTTCAAGTGTCTCTTATGCTTGAATCCGCCTCATTCACCCAGCGGCCCATGATTATTTGTGGATTACTAAAACTACTAGGCAACACCACCTCTTTGGATTACAGATACACATCGGTGGATACTCCTTGTGGATTACAAATACCACATTGGTAGTTATTTCTTGTGGATTACAAACGTTAGTCGTCTGCCCAGATTATATGGTGGTTAATTGCCTCACTAATGTATCATATGATGTTATATAATTACTGCATATATTATTGAAAAATAACTTTGACACTCAGAGACGTTCCTCTTGTTCTTTATTTAGTGTACTCCAGCAACCTCCCTGTGTTTATTTGATTCTTAGAGGAAAATAGGTGACATTTGTGAAATCAGCAAGTGAAATATAACCAGAAACAGGTCTAACATTCAAGGCATCAAAATGTGTGTTGGTCAGTGTAATTAAATGTTGGCTTTTTATATCTTTTTGATTATATCTATATACCTGGTGTCACATAAAATAATTCAGGTAGAAAGGGTTGCAAGTGAAAAATGTTTAAGGACTTCATCACAAGGAGCTGGAGAAAATGAAGGAAAACAGGGAAAAGAATGGAATTTCATGGTGTTCTATATTTTTAAAGAAGATGAAGAATTTACTTACTCTCATCACACTAAGATCACCTCCTCTACTTTCTAACTCAACCATTTACTTAATTCCCATCACATGGGCAGGTGATAACTCCCATTTTAAGAATACTGCACACTTTTTAAAACAGGCATCTTTTAAGGCAGCACTGTCTTCAAGACTCTTTCACTGAAGCAGATTTAAGGCATTTTGCTTAAGGCAGCACTTTCTATGGGGTCATTTGCACTCAAGACCCTTCAACTGAAAAAGAGTTAAGCACCTTTCTTAAAGTGGCACTTTCCCTGGGGTTCTTTGCCTTCAAGACCCTTCAACTGAAGCAGATTCCAAGCATCTTTCTTAACGCGTCACTTTCCTGTTGATATGAAGAAGCAGCTGGGGCAAGTAAGGAAGGCAGCCTGCTTTCTTGATCCCTGACCATTTTGTCGGGTCATCCAGGGAGGGGATGCAACTCGATCTCAATTACAACAAAGAGAGGGAAAATTTCCATCTTGTTTAAAAGAAGCAGTAGTTAGAGGGCTGCTAAAAAGACCTCCCTGGATCCCCTAGACCTTAATAATTACAGATCAGTGTCTAACCTTCCTTTTTTGGGCAAGCTGCCTGAGAAGGCAGTTGCCCTCCATCTCCAGGCAGACTTGAGTAACACACACTTCCTTAACCCATTTAAAGCCAGCTTCAGAGCAAGATACGGAGTGGAGACTGCTATGGTTACCTTGGTGGATGATCTCTGTCTCAACATCAACAGGAGGACTGTGTCCCTGTTGGTGCTTCTAGACATCTCAGTGGCTTTTGATACCATCAACCATGATATTCTTCTGGAATGCCTGGAGGGGCTGGGAATCAGAGGCACTGTGCTGCAGTCGTTCCCATTGTATCTCACAGGTAGGTTCCAGATGGTGGCACTTGGGGATAGCTGCTCCTCAAAAAAGGAGCTATGATGTGGTATCTCAAAAGGTGCCATTCTATCCCCAATGCTCTTTAATATTTACATGAAGCCACCAGGAGGGATCATCCGTAGGAATGGGGCGGGGTGTTATCAGTATGCTAATGACACCCAAATATATTTTTTCATGCTTTCAAAAACAGTTTCAACTAAGGATAGTGTATCTTCTCTGAATGAATGCTTGGAGGAGGTAATGGGCTGGATGAGGAAGATCAAATTGGAACTGAATCCAGACAAAACAGAGGTTCTTGCCATTAAGGGTTCTAATCTGGGGAGACAGGTGTCAACCAGCTATGGTTAGAGATACATTCCCCTGACTGTGTTTGCAGCTTGGGAGTGCTCCTGGATCAGTCTCTTCAAATGTCAGTCCAGGTAGATGTGATAGTCAGAAGTGCTTACTATCAGCTTCAGCTAATATGCCAGCTGCAACCCTTCCTAGACTTGGAGGACCTTAAGATGGTTGTGGAAGCACTGGTAACCTCAAGGTTTGTCTTCTGCAATGCACTTTACTTTGTGCTACTTTTGTACCAAGTTTGGAAACTCCAGTTGGTTCTAAATATGGCAGCCAGACTGCTTACAGGAACATCTAGATGTGAGCATATTACATATATCCTAAATTGACTCCACTGTCTGCCAATTAGTTTTCAGGCAAAGTATAAGGTGTTGGTTTTGGCCTATAAAGCCATACATGGTTTGAGTCCAGGTTCCCTAAAGGGAACAATCTGCCTGTAAAATCTGCCCCAAACACTTAGGTGCTCTGGGAGGCGGTTTCTCCAACCAGCCAGAACCCAATTGGTGATTTTTACCCAGAGGACCTTTTCATTAGCTGCCCCACGACTGTGGAATGACTTGTCAGAAGACCTCCAACAGCTAAATGAGTTACCGGAATTTTTAAACCATCTAAAGACCTATCTCTTCCAGCAGGCCTACCCAGATGTTTTTAAACAATGTTAAACATGTGTCCTTTATTTTCTGTTTTGTATATTTTAATAAATATTTTACAGAAATACATTTTACAATGTTTGTGTGTTTTAATTGTTCTGTAACCTCCTCAAGCCAGAAGCACCTTTCTCAAGGTAGCACTTTCCCAGGGATCATTTGCCATGAGATTTTCTTTCATTGTCCCTCCAGGATTTTGATTATTTATCCTTTAAAAAAAATCACCCCAGATCATCAGATGTATTTTTAAATTAACCCTCATCTTTCCCAAAAACCTTTTGCATTGGCAATTGATTTTTCCTCCTTCCACACACAGCATCATCATTTTATTTGCAAGCAGGCAACAAAAGTGAGCAATAGGGATTAACGGCATATGGGGAAAGTGGCCATTTTGCCCGTCTCTATGCGGGGAATTTAAAAATAAGTCAATTGTCAAACAGCTTAGGAATAATTGGAAAAGCCAACACTTTTAAAACAACAAAATACCTCACGCACACAGTTAAAGCTTGCACGATGTGAAGGGCATCATTGGATGCCCTTTCTTAAATGTGTACAAATGCTGATTTTACTCTGTGTGATGGAGTCATAAGAAGCCTTGTCCTAGTGCACTACCCCTTTTGAAATATCAGTGTTATTGCAGTTGGATGTGGATGACAGCAGAATGTGATTTCGTTTTGGGGGGGATGTCATTTTGCTAACCTCCAAGGTAGAGGCCAATATAAGTGACATACTGGTGCTTGCATCAGAAATCAGGAGAGAGGGGGTTAGCTTGTACCTGAATCTATTTAAGGGCTGTTCTGCCTCCCTCTTTCTCTTTTTTCTCATTTGGTGAAGGATGGGAATATGGAACTGCTTCAAGTATCATGGGGTGCGTGCATAGTTACTGTTGTTGGGGCTGGTGTTAGAGCTAGAGGTCATGTGGCTTGAGAGTAGCCATCCTTGGGTCAGCCTTTCATATGGATAGCTGACCTAGGAGCAACCTGGAGTTATGTTATGTTTCTCTTGTGGGCTATGGTGATGTGTTTAATAATGTTTAATGTTTTATTAGGGGAGGGTCAATTTTAATGTTTTATACTGTTTTTATCAATGACATTGAATTGTTGCCAACACTGTGAACCACCCTGAGTCTCCTTCAGGGTTGAGAAGGACGGTATACAAATATGGCAAATAATAAATATGGTGTTTTTGCCTAGGGAAAGTTGAGGAGTGAGGTCTATGTGAGATCTACTGCTTTGGCTGCTCCCCTTTAGTTTTTGCATATCACTATGAAACACTTAAATAGATGCCAACTGTAATAATGATGTAATTCCACGCATGAATATTTGAATGGGCATTTATACATACACATATACACACTATGACATAATTTATCTTTCAGAAATTTAACAAGGGATACAAAATTACTCCTCCCAGCAATTGGAAATGCATGGTGTCCCTTCATTGTCCCCACCAACATTCCTACCTCTCCTTCAGTGGTACAACTGCTGAGCATATGAAGTGTGCTGTTGTCTATGAAGCAATGTACAATACAAATTCTATATACAATCCCAACAATCCAATGGCTTAGCAGGAGCTCCTCTGAATCTTACAGAAGTTATCTTCATTTATATCAGTTTCTTTGCCAATGCAGACCAAGATGAAAGATTTAAACATTTTTCTCTAACTGTCTGAAGACATTTTGTTTCATTGTGTCTAGTGTGCCTCTTGCTGATCCTTTGTATGTTAATTACTCACATTTAGAAGTGTTGCTGTCTGATTCACAATTGGTGAAAAGTGAGAAGGACTCCCCTCTCTTGACATTTGACATGAAGCTGAGCCAGGAAATGCAGCTGAAGCCAGTTCAGAGACAGTCGGCTCCAGTAAAAGCTGCTGCGAAATGCCTCACTGCTTTTCATAAGTGAGGACATAAGGCTCCAGAAACATCTATGAGTTCAGTCTTCTGGCCTTCCAACCAGAGGAAAGGACTTGTGAAGGTGAATGGTTTGCAGACAAAGAGGTTATAAAAGAGACAAAACCAGGATAAAAATTAAATAAAAAGTAGCTGTCTTAAACTGTAATTGCACTTCTCTGCTGAGCATGCTTTCGGATATATAAATGTGATTTACCATCAGCTTGCAACTACAAATCAGGTCTTAAGAAACACTTGTGCTATGAAATTGTTTAATCTCATCAAGCTCTGCTTTCACAGCAAGCCATAAATCACAAAGTCTTTGTTATCATAGACCTCCATGAGCGCCTCTCAGGCAGGCAATGGATCGTGGGTATATATAATCCTGACTGCACAAACAGTGTGGTCGTTGCAAGCTGAAATACTTTCATAATAGCCACTGTGCAGCTGGTGGAACACAAGCCTATGATGGATATCTCATTTCCTACAGTCGGCATCTATTTCGAGCAAATTATTACCACATAAATTTCTTGTCAACAGAAACGGCCAATTAATTAAGTTAAAAATTTACTCGTGATCACATCTACAAACCAAATAGAACTGCAAGGCAATTTTCCAGTTACTGAATATACTGCAGGTCAGTTTAATGAATAATTTTTAACTTTGTCATAAACTCAAAGACAAGCTAATATCTGGAGCAACCTGAACGGAAAGCAGCTGCTGACAGATTTACACAAAATATATTTATGTAGATTCCAGTTGCCGACATCTGGGGACAGAAATAAACTTTATACAAATTGCAGAAGCATCTTTAGAGGTGTGTGTACACTACAAGAATAACCACCCAGGTTTTCCTTCATAAAGGTTGCATTTTCAATGTGGAAAATGCTCCAGAAAGAATACTGGCTTCTTCCTGCAGAGGACAAAATAGCTATAATTAATTACATTAAACTCTCAAGCTAGTGGTGGGTTCATTATTGAACTTCAGACCTATAATGTAGAAAATGATCTCAATTATGCTTATGCTCAAATTTACTTAACTTTCAAGCATCTAATAGGACACTTTCCACTCATAGTTATCACATGCAAATATCATTAGATAGCTGTTACTCTTAATAGAAGGAGAGATAACGGAATGTTCTTGCTTCTTCAAGAGTTAACAGGAATGTGATTTTGCTCTTTATAATTGCAGCCATTTAAGCATTTCCAAGTGTGCAAAGCGGAATTTAGAACTGGGGCCTTCTTTCAAGCCCAGATAAGCAAATTGATAAAAGCTATGAGTAGAGCTACTGACTTCGGGCTTTTATAGACGTAAAACCGGCCTGCATGGCAACAGGAGTCATTTGAGAAAACTTTTTAATTTTCATTTTAATCTATTCCCATTGTGAAAGCACATGCATATTTTTGTCACAATGCCATGTGATAACGAACTTAGGAGAAAGCTAATGGGATAAGGAGGCTCTCACCTCCAGGTCAATGGTTCAAATTTATCCTGGGTAGCTAGTGACAGAAAACAATTACCATCTGAAGGCGTTTCTCCCTCTCTTTTGACGTCAGTTTGTTTGGAAAGGTGGCTAAACACGAATCTTAGATACAGCATAGCTGTGATGGACAGGACATTTTCAAAAGACAATAGATTTTGAGTTATGGCACTTTTCTGTTTCTTGAAAATCACTCAGATAGCATTCAAATAATGTAACATTGAAATGAGAATGCCAAAATTCTAACACCGCTGACACAATGCTGATAGTGACAAGGGGCCATATGACAGAAGCACTCTATTGGGATTGATTCTACGGTATAAAGACTAGGGACAGAATGGAAATTTGTTAATTTTATACAGTAGGAAAACAAACTCAGGACAACTGTACCTGCAGCCACATATAGTTTTCTTGTGGGCGATTTCTGTTGCCAGGGGGAGAGCAAGATTTGCGCTTTTTAATCATTCATAACCACTAGTATGAGTTTGAAAGACGAGTTTTGACTTACTCATAAATGTGTAAGACAGAAAGTTTTATGTAAAACAATCTACAACAGGCTACACCGTGGGCCCCATACAGTTCAGGACAATTATAAATTCCGCCCAACACAAAATCATAAACTTGCTTAAAACATTATGATTTTTGGGGGGTGGGGTGGGGGTGGGGGTTATAACTCAATTGCATGATTATTGAGTGCAAACTTTGCAGACAGCAACAGAATGGAATAATCAAAGTATTATTATCTGCAATTTGCATTTATAATTGCAAGCAGTTCAGCCAGAAAACCTATTAGATCATTTCTTAAAAACCTTCCAAATGGGACAGTGCATAATTAGGATTATTATGCCATGCATTTTATTTATTTATTTATTTTGCCTATCTGAAGTGGCAGATATTATGAAAAGAATGCATAAACTAATAATTTTTTTTGCTCATCAGTTATCATTAGTGTTAGTGTATTTTATGTGTGGCCCAAAAATTCTTCTTGCAAAGTAGCCCAGAAAAGTCAAGAGGCTGAACTACAACATTTAAAGAATACCAATTCCTAAATATTTCACAGAGTTTTCAGTGTTGTTGTAAGATTTTACTTTATAAATAGGTATGGTAGTCCATAATATAATGGCCATATGCAATTATTTATATCTAAATAATATTTAATTTTGTTTACAACAGTCTTTACAGGTACCATTTTAGATTTTTATTGTTACTGACTTTTTACAAAATAATAAGTAATAACATTATGTGTGCTTCAGTATCATATGGTACAGCTTTTTTGACTATGTTTTGACTGGATATATATGTAATTGTATTTGTACAAAATTAAGATTGGAATTCTACATTTACCTGAGAGTAACTTAATGGAATTGACTTATTGATAAGAAGACGTATATAAGATGACTAGGCCATCATTCAATTTTTTTAAAAGTATATAACATCTGTATGCATTTTGTGTCAAACATCCCAACTAACACATTTGTTTACACAATTCCACTTAATATACATATTTTACAAACATTTTTTCAATATAAAGTTTTTCACTAATAATTATAAATATATGAGCTTTTTGGACAGTTTCTCTAATATGCACACCTGCATTTTAATAATTTGATAAATGAGTTGCAAAATTATTCAGTGTAAAACTGATACAAAAAGGCAAAAAATTAAAATAGATAACTGTTGAAGGAATCATGACGGAGTGTCAAGCTGATACAAAAAGACCGCAAATATGCAGAGGATGATTATTTCAAAAAATCAACAGTATTTAAGAGACTACAGCACTCATCTTCATTTTTGTGTATTTTTAACATTTGTGTGTGTATGTGTGTGTGTTTGTGTTTGGGAGGAAGCAAGAAGCAGCTGCATCACCTTCTGATACACTACTTTTTATAAAATCAATATTTGACATTTGAAAGATGGCATATATGGATAGATCCTTTCCTTGATATCTCAATTAGTTCATAAGATTAATACCACAAAGACCAGAGCATGAACACAGTTGAAAGGAAATGCCACATAAATGCTATAAAAATCAGATAAAATCCTCAGAATTCTTAAAGTTATAAAACAATTAAGGTGATTCCCCCACCCCACCCCACACACACAATGACTTCCGCCTTCTGAGAACTCTGGAGGGTTGCACTGCCCCATAATTAGTGGAATATGAAGCTCATATTGTTTTCAAAAGTAGTCAGAAATGTGTAATGGGGATGCCATTAAAGACATTCAAATCAACCTAAAACATATGGGCTAGACATACAGCTCTTGTGATTATGATATTTGTGGTTACTAAGTAATTCAGTTACTAGATATGGGTGGGGGAGCCCTGCATCCACTCAGGCAATATCAAAACAAAGGAAGCATCAAATATGGAGCTAAGAGTAATAACGAACAACCAAGCTCACAACTAATAGAGCAGAAGGATGTAACTGATGCAGTGAAGGTTTAAGGACATGCTGATGATTTACTCTGTTATGGACTGACACTCCTGTAAGCAGAACACTCAAAAGCTCATTTCAAGGGCTTTAAGTTGTTCAGCCATTTCTCCTGATTTATGGCTATTTTATGGCACTGGGAAATGGACATCACAGAGGCGCCCATAGCTCTAAATGAAGTTAAGTCATGTCCTTGTTACAGAATCCTTCTGTATGATCCAGGTTTTAAACACAAAGAGAACAATAATTATTTTAACAATATTGCTGAGTATAAATATAACCATATGAAAAACCCTTAGCCCAAAACCTTAAACAATGAGATATGCCCATAACTTATTCATTAATATAAAAGGCAGTTCATAAATAAATATCTGTGAGGTTTTTGTTTTACATGCCTTCCCATTTCATTGATACTGCTGCATTCTCAAAGACTAACAATCCTCCACAGCCAATGATCCCAAAGACTCTGGAATATTGGTCTTCCAAACTGGAGATAAACCATGATATGCAAAACACAGAGAGTATTGCTTCTGGTAACTGTATGCATTGTGATCAGCAGGTGATCACAGGAATCCAGCTCAGTTTTCTCTGGGATTCCATATTTAAGATGTAAAGAGAGTAACAACAATTAAGAACTTTTTAAAATGTGTGTATGGTTTTTTTACTCTGTTCACCAACCCCACAACTCTACCATGGTGAACTTTCTAGCACTCCACCACTTTCTTACCAGCTGTCATCAGGAGATGCCTCCCATCTTGCCCTAACAGGCCAGGTGAGAACTTGTGACTGCTGGATTCTGCCCCTCTGAGTAATAAGTGGTAGATTTATGCCACACTACCTAGTAAAACTAGTCTATGCAGCTATAACACAGTGTGTAAGATTGTTTGCTTGCTCCCATAGCCTCTCTGCAATTGATCATAGAACTTTTGCACCATTAACAGTGTGCAACAAAGTGGCTTTCAGTATGTGTGGCTTACTTCATTTGCTGAAATCCTCAAATTCACTCCTCTGCAGTTATGAATATGATCATCTTTCCCCTCTGTCCACACCAATTACATTTATTCAGGGACATCTTTCTCCTACTGTTATTCTTTTTTAAAAAAAGATAATATACAGACTAGTTCAAGGACTTTGAAAGCTTAAAGGGTGTTCTTCCCATTCCCCAACTGTTACTTTATCTGTAACTAATGATTTGATGCTTGGCTTTAGAAAATATTAAACAGATTCTCAACTTTAAAAAAAATACTCCATGGGCACAAGCCTAGGCATCAACACACACACATATCCATATACACTTCTTTTGAAAGCCGTGAACATTGGGGGGAAAAAAGTGCAGCTGCCTCAAGTGACATAGAGGATAACTGTCATTGGAATTAATAGGATTTGAATGTTTCAAAATTGCCAAAAAAGATTCCTTCACTTTTTGAAGGGTGTCTGATTCCTGCTGTGAATCAGACTAAGTGCCTGACTATTTGATGGAAATGTTGAGAATGTTCAAATATATGGTTGACTAACAACTCATTTAAATACATGGAAATGATATCAAAAATATTTTTAAAATCCTGGTGGAGCTACAAACACAGGTTGTGTGAGGAGCTGGATTCTTTCTTTCCTGTTTCAATGTCTTTAGCTATCCCTGGTGTTCTGGGCTTTCGGTGTCTGATCTGGTCAATCAGCTGTAAATAGTTTTATAGTTTTTAGTTTAAGAGTTTGATTTTTTCTGTTGTTTTAAAGTGTGTTTTTTATATTCTCTATGAGCCGTCCTGAGCCCTCGGGGAAGGATGGAATACACAACTGAATAAATCAATCAACAAATAAATAAAATGCAATTTCGCCATGTCTAAGAAAAATAAGCTATTATGGAAAGATCTGTGTTTCAAATTCTTCCTATTCCTTTAACAAAATGGCTTCAAGCAAACCTCTCTCTCTTAATCTTATGTGTAATATGAATATTGGCCTACCTTATAGGGCTGTTAAGTTTTTGAAACAATGATGTGAGATGGTTAGAGCAGTTTAAGTGCGATATAAATGCCAATGATTGTTATCCTTCTTCCACACTGCGAGAAACAGACTACAGAAATCTAGTATATAATCTAAGTATATAAGATACATGGTAATGAAGAGGAGATGCAATTCAATACTGAAAAACCCAAAGCTGAGGTTAAGAATTATTTTAAAAAATAATGAAAGTAAGCACATCACATATAATGATGCTTTCCTATAAAACAGGCTGTGGCCATATTTAGAACATTGTGTACAATTTGGGATATCTTATCTGGAAAAAAAGATTTCTTGGAAATAGGAATAGTTCAGATAAAGGACAACTTGAACTATCAAGGGACTGAAGTCTCTTTCTTATGAAGAACAGTCAAGGAAAATCAGATGATTAAACATAACAAGATCAAAGTTGAACCAATTATGGATCACATTTGTAATTATCTCGGAAAATTGCAACTTGGGACATCTTCCATAAATTGATTGAGAAAAGGAAAATACAAGTCAACACAATCCATATTTAACTCATGGAAGTCACTGCCGGAGTATGGTAACACAACTGAATTTAGTTTAATTAGCACTAAAAAGACCCACAACAAATACTTCTTTCAGCATATGAAAACCATGGAATCTTAGGCATATTCTCATAGAATGATGCAATTAATAAGCAAACACATCTCCATGTTGAAAATAAGTATACATCCAAGTGTCAGATGATGAGAATGAAGGACAGAGCTTACATACCATAGCTCCCTTGTCTGCCCTTGGAAATAGAATATTAGATAGGATGAACCGGAGAGTGATGCTTATGCCCTCTTGAAAGTCTTTCAAACATCTAAATTGTCTGCAGCTGGGAAAAGTCTTTGACTGAATTATCTTTGCAAAATTTTGGAAAATATGCCATTGTTTCTTCTCTGAACAATTAATCAGGAATCTTTTATCACAAGTCAAGCCATGCAGGAAATCCCTTCTGATGTTGGCTGCTAAGGGCGTTTCATGCAGGGATGGACATTGCCACTTGGGTAGCAAAGCGACACTTATGACCTCATTCCACGATGGGCTGTAAGCATCCTAGGACACCTGCAGTACAGCTGATCAATGGAGTCCCATGCTACCCATCACATGATGCAGGCTGACCTCTGGTGGAACTGCATCGGTGAACTGGGACACAAGCATCTTAGGACATTTGGCCCAGAACATGGGGGATATCTCGTGTTCCATAAAGAATCACAGGACCAGCATGGACGGAAGCCATGCAAGAACACTTTCCCACATGCGATGTGGAAGCATCGCTGCTGGTGAGGTGGGGTGTGGGGCACTGGGATTGCCTGGCTGCCCCATCAATTTGCCATGGAGGCTGGCAAATCAATTCAGGGGATCTCATCAAGGTGATGAGGTCCTTAGTGTTACAAGAGTGCTAGGAGAATCCAAGGAACCTGACATAGAGGAGTCAGATTTATAAAAGCCTCCAGTTCACACTAGAGAGCCAACGTGATATAGTCATTTGAGTATTGGACTAGGACTCTGGGAGACCAAGGTCCCAATTCCTGTTCAGCCATGGAAAGTCACTGGATGACCTTGGGCAAATCACATACTCTCAGCCTCAGAGGATGACCAGAGAACCCCCCACCCCCTAAATAAAATCAGCTTCCATCATGATAGGGTCACCTTAGGGCTGCCATAAATCAAACATGATTTAAAGACAAACAACAGCAACAATGACTCCACATGAAAACTCTGGGCAACTAGTGGAAGACACATCTCATGTGAACTTTCAGCAAGATGGACCGCCACTTCGGCCAGAGATACTCAGAGAGATACCCTTGCAATTTGTAGTGATTGACAGGTCAAAAGCCCTTGAAGGAGCTTAAATGAGAAATTCTAAGCAACTAGCATCTGGTGTCTCAATATTAGATGTCTATAAATCTCACAGCAGCTGCTAAAAACTCTTTTTGTGTGGAATGGTTCCTCTATATGTTTCATAATACACCAATATGCTTGAATTTATTATGATTCTTAACCCCTGGGTAATCTTAAATGGTACTTCTCATTGCATTGACTGCTGGTTCTGAAATGGCATTGCTGCTCTACCTCCATTTCTAAAGAATTCCCTAGGTTATCTGTGTAAGATCTGGATTGGCATCACTCTCCGGGAAATGATTCTGCCTGCTATAGACTGCTTTCCTAACACTTGCTATCTCTAGGCATGTTAAAGCTAGACCCACAGCTACACTACAAGAACTAACCAATACTGAACACAAATCCCAACAAAGCATTGGAAGAGCTCCCATACAACCAGAATAGTTGTGAGGGCAGCAGTCACAAACCAAGAGTGGATCTTTTGTTCATGTGCCTCTGATCCAAACGTCAACTTTGGTTCCACACCAAGCTCTTTCTAATGCAGAGCTAGCAGTATGATAGAGATATTCCTCTATCGATTATTAACTAGTATGAACATAGATTCTAGTGCTACTCTACTAAGAGACTATTAACCACCTGGTAGAGTGGTTGCATCGATAAAGCAGGGAGAGGTAAAACTGTGTCTACCATCTTGAACTTATTGCAGAAACTGGGGCATGAATAAATGAAACAAAGAATGGAATAACATTTATAGGAAATCTAGAGCTAAAACCCTTCACATTATGATCTCACTATCTCATTATGATGATTGCACATTCTGATCCTGAATTATGAGCATCACATGAATTTTGAAGGCCCTACTGGAGAATATTTACAGAAGCAGAAAGCTATAATCTTGATCGGATGTTGGCCTCCTGTCCTGAAAACCACCTCTACTAGCCCAATGGTCTCTTAGCTTTGACTCTCTCCACTTTGGGGATATGGAAGATACAAAGATAAGCAAAAATCACTGTGTAGACAGGACCTTATCTGTATGGCTGGTGGATACAGTGATATCAGCTGTAAATTCATTTCATTCATAGACACTCTAGATTTAGATTTTGCTCTTCTTAATTTTCAATTACTCAAAAGTAGAGCATTACATACAGAGATGAGGTGCACACATAAACCCTCGAAATCCCCAAATATAAACACCAGAGCATTATATCAGACCTTTCCACAGTGGGCATGTAGGTTTATTTTTATTTATTAGATTTATCAACCGCCACTCCCAATTGGCTTGGGGCGGTTTACACTCAGAACGAAGCAATACAATAAACGCGATAAAAACAGTTACAATAAAATACAATTTAACCTGTGTATTAGGACTTGAAAGCCTGCTTGAACAGAGCGGTCTTACGGGCTTTACGAGAAGCTAGCAAATTTCGTAAAGCTCAAGTCATATGTGAGGGGTCTGCAAACGTTTTCAACTTAATATAGGTTATAGACCTGCCATGAAAAGGGACTTGACTATATGGCCTTGGGAGGTCTGTAACCCCCTCCACTTGAACATGTGGCAGAAGCATGTATAAATCTTCACTCTTTGGAGATGAAGATCTGAAATAATACCCTGATTAACACAAATTTAGGTAGTAGGACTTAGCCTGAGGATTACTTTATAAAATGTAGGCACTGGCAACATAATTTATATCAAGGCTTTTTCCTAGTCTGAGACCCAGGCACTGTGGGGGGTTTTTTACATTGTACAATAGCTAAAATATAAATAACCGATAAAATAAAACTTGATCATAATTCTCCTACCTTGGTATTTTCATTATAACTACAGCCTGTCCTTTGTCCAGGAATCTCTGGTGGGAAGTTGTGGATGTTGGCTTCCATATCAGTGGAACAATACTCCATGCCAGTCTTTAGTTTGGGCTTTGCATACTTCCATGCATACTTCCTCCTCCAATGATGCATTCCAGATACATTGGAACAGGACTACTTCACATCCAAACAATTGCAGCCCTGTGGCAAATTGGTATGGTGTGACTGGATCTTTCTAGATAAAGCAAGAGGAATTGGCCTCTCTGCTTATCTTGTTGCTTTATCATGGAGATCAAAGTCACTGAGAACAGAGGAATTTTTTAAGTACATGGGAAGACTTTACTTGTTGTCTGCCCAGCCATTGGAAGTTGCACCTACAGCCATGACTAGGAGCAGGAATCTGCTTTTAGAATGAGTAGGGTTTTTTTTAAAACAAAAATAGTCATTTCCAAAATATAATGGGGTTGCACACAAGTGGCTGACAACATCTGTCCCACTGAGTAAAACAGAGTGAGCAAAGCTAATAGTGTTTGTAACAGAATGTAAATACACAAAAGTACATTTTTCAATATCCCAATGCCAGTTTTTTCCCTCAGAACATACTCTCTTTGCATCCCAAACCATGTTTAACAAGGTACATCCGAGCATTTGATGCAAATCATTCTAAGAGTATGAACAATAGTGTCCTTAAGTAGGCCAATAATGTTTTCTCAAAATAAACAACATACCTTTTTGGAAATCAGATTAAAAACAGATGAACCTGAAATCATTTTATTGATGGCTCCGATTGTATGATACATATTCCAACAGCTCACCCACCAGGGAGAGATAAAGAAAGAAGACAGGACAGCTAAGGAATTTGTTGGATAAATCCCACAGTTTATGGTTAACATACAGCTTAATTTTTTGTTTACTAAAACCACACATGTAAAGATCAGGCTTTGTGAGCATCGGCACGCACATACACCTCCTGAAACACAATCAGCCCTTTTGCAAAGGGGAGATGGAGGGAAATTCAGCATTCTCTTCCCAAGGCCACGAAGAGGCCAGTGCAGTTGCCATACACTATACACAAAACATTTAATTTATAATAGTTAGAAGCTGGCCCTTGACCAAGCCGAAAGAACTATGTCTTATTTCACTTGCTCTTGAGTATGTCTCTTTCAGAGATAAATGACTGTGTAGTTTGCCAGTTCTCTCTTCTGTTTGGCGTTTTGTTTAGCTCTGCTTGTGACAAGCCAAGAGTTGATGCATCTGCTTGAATGTGTAATATACATCTTTGGTCAACTTAGCCTTTTTCCTTGACAATATTATGTCAAACAATCACATCACAACTGGCTCTGATCTCTTTGTTGTTAGCTAATAAATTAAAGACTATTTATTATCTGCAATCCTTTTTTCCCCTTTTAATGGTGACACATTTGTGGTGAGTTATGGGGCAGCTTTATAAACTAGGCTTTGGGCCAGGATCGGCCCTGGCGTTCATGTGAATGTTCCCTCTCCCACTTGGCCTCCCAGCCTGGTGGTAAATCAATGCAGCTGTCACAGCACACTAAGTTAGTGTGCGTCATTGGGGAAAGCAGGAAGCATTGGGGGTATAATTCTGTCCATCAAACTAATATGTTATATCAGTAGCTTTGTAATCTTCAGCAATAAGTTATGGGAACTGACACCTAAGAATTCACTTTGAAAGCAACATGTTCTTCAGACCTTAAGCCAAAACAGACTCATTCTGTGGCGAGGGATTCACTGTTTATATGAATGGATTTGTTGTTGCAGCTACGAGTCCTGTCCCGTATCAGTGGTTGCCATATTGTAGACATTCCACAGCAAACTCTTGTCCTGTTCAGTCTTTGCAGTAGACTCTGTAAAACTGGAAAACACAAATTCCTTCTTTTCATGCTTGGTCTTTACTTTCCCCTTCATTTCTTCCTATTAACTCTTGTTATAACCTCCAGTAGCAGGCTAGATAAATATACCTCTTGAATGTTATCCTGACAAAGTGAACTTCTGACATATGGGAATGAATGGGTGGCCTTTTCCTCTTGTCCATCCCACTCCCTCCTTTTAAACTGCTGCCTTGACAAATGTGGGAAATGACTCTGGACAACAGTAGAACACACACATACACACATCCCATACAGATAATGGGTGGTTTTTCATATGAAAGTATTTGCATGGTACTCCAAGCTCTATAAAGGAAGCATAAGGAGCATTACAGAACTGAAAGTAACTACTTTTTTCACTTCTGAAAGGTAGTTATTCTTAGTGAATTGTTTAAATCTAACACTGAATACGATAAAGAATGGAATTTTGTGTTTGAATTATTTTTTAAAAGGAACATTCTAAACTGACAAGACATTTTGTGGAATCTGCTTTCAAGCAAGTATGCCCTGTACCATGCACCAGCTATCTATAATTTTCTGCAATCCAAGGAAAAAAACATATTTAAACTCAAGTGTTTAAGAATTAAGGTGGCCAAAGTACTGTTGGGGTTGGGGGAGGTTTACGATGCAAGTTTTTGCCCACCAAAATCAGTATGCCTTCCTGTGCTTTTGCATGTGAAACTGCCGGCCAATGCTCCCAGTAAAAGCCACATTATAAAGAACAAGTCAAATGACACACCAGTGCTGTATGGACCAAGAAGCAATAGTGATAAGAATATATCTACTTATTCTGAAATGTGTCCTTTACAATGCCATTGACTACACATTTGGGATAAAATGGAAAATATCACACATTTGGTATATTGAAGAGCTGATATACATAGTGTGGTTAATGTGAAATGAACACATAGAAACCAGCTATTGTGAACGTTCACTAGCTGGTAGACTGGTGGCCTCCAAATGTTTTGGACTGCTTTGAATCTTAATTATTTCTTCCTCTGGATGCCCATGTGGGATGGATTCTTGAAGAATGATAGTGGAATCAACATGAGTGCTTCATGGCCTTTGGATTACTTTAAAAACTCATGGAAAAGTCATCTTTTTAGGGATGGACAATTATGTCAATCTCATTCTCTGTTATAAACATTTTTTTAAAAAAACTCATGTTCTTGTTGTTTGAAATCTCAGAACAAACTCATAAGTTCAAAATGTCCTTAAGGCATGGAGAAACGGATAAGACCTGGCTCAAATTAATCTCAGGTACAAATAACAACAAAATACCCTCCCTTGAGGAAAAAGGATACATTAGTACAGTGCTGTCCAACTTCTGCCGACCCAAGGCCCGGACTTTCTGGGGGCCGATCACCTGGGGGCCGAGTGGCCACGCCCCCGGCCACGCCCTGGCCATGCCCTGGCCACGCCCCGGCCACGCAGCCGCCCCTCTCCCAAAGCGTCACAATGGCCTTGGAAGCGGGTGATTTCGCCCACTTCCGAGGCTGTTGTGATGCTTTGGGAAAGAAGGAGGAGCCACGGGGAGCCTTCCGCAGCTCCGCCCCCTCGCCCAAAGCATCACAACAGCTGTTGTGACACTTTGGGGGAGAGGGGGGCAGGCCTTCCAGGGGAGCCTGCAGGAGAGTTTTCGCCCGGCTCTCTCGAGAGCCGTCCCTCTGACCTGGTCAGAGGGAAGCGAGAACCGGGCGCTCGCTTCCCCGCGAGCCATCCCTGGGGAAGGTCCCTCTGACCCACGCGAGAGCCGGGCTCTCCCGCAGGCCTCCCTGGAAGGCCTGCCCCTCGCTCTCCCCGCCCTTCCCCAATCGCCACGGCGCCGGGAAGGAGAAGGAGGGAGGATTCCTCCTCCTTCCCTGGCGCCACGGCGATCGGGACACCAGTGGCGCCGGGAAAGGAGGAGGAGGAGGAAGGGAGGATTCCTCCCCCCTCCCTCCCCCCTGCCACTGCGAACCGGATCGCAGTGGCGGGGTGGAGAGAGGGACGGAGGAAAGGCAAGGAGGAGGAGGGAGCTGGCTCCCTTCCTTCTCTGCCCTGCCTCCACCTCCTCCCCTCCCCCCGCCTGTCGCTGCGATCTCGCAGCGCCGGCGCGGAAAGAGGGGCGGAGGGGGCGGTGCAGGGAGGAGGAGCTAGCTCTCTTCCTCCTCCCTGCCCCGCCTCCCCCCCCGGCCCCCCTTTTTTAAAAAAAAAAACATTTAGATTTTTTTAAAAAAAAATGTAAAAATGGCGGCCGGGGGCATAGCGGGGGCCGTGTCCAACAGGCTGGGGGGGCGTGTACCCCCCCCTGGCCGCCAGTTGGGCAGCCCTGCCTTAGTATATATTTTATGTAACTTTAAAATAATAGTTTTGTCTAATTAATTAGCTTAGTAATTAAAAAGGTAAAGATTTTCCCCTAACATCCAGCCGTGTCCAACTTTGGGGGTTGGTGCTCATCTCCATTTCTAAGCCAAAGAGTCGACATTGTCTATAGCTAATTAATTGGGAGTTTCTCGAGTCATCAGCTCTGCAAAGTAGGGGATTCTCTGCTTCCAGGTATCTACTCCAGTGTAGCAGCCAGCAACCAGATAGAAGCCAAAGTGAAGAAAGAAACAAACCAAAAATTGGGCACCTTGAGCACTGTTGAGTATTACAAGCATTCCAGTCAACCAAGGAGAAACCAGTTTGAAGCAAATCTTCAGCTCCCCTTCAAGGGAGGCTTAGATTTTTTCCAAACAGTTTGTAGATAAGACCCTTATGGTTGGATTTGCTACAGGAGAACAGTCTTCACAAAAGTAAGATTGCGAAGACAACAGTATTCAGTTTAAAAGTTAAAAGTTAAAATTAGAAGTCCAACATAGACTAAAAGCAATTAGATATCAGATATCAGCAACAGAACTTGCCCTTGAGCTCCGCCGAGGTTGCTCCTTCCATGGCATTGTCCATAGACACATCCAAGGTCATGTGGCTGGCATGACTGCATAAAGCGCCATTACCTTCCTACCTAAGCAGTACCTATTTAACTACTCACATTTGAATGGTTTTGAAATGCTAGACTGGCAGAAGCTGGGGCGATCAGCAGGAGCTCCCTCCACTCCCCATATTTGAACCTGCGACCTTTTGGTTAGCAAGTTCAGCAGCTCGGTGGTTTAACCCACTGCACCACCGGGAGTTCCTAGTTCAGTAATAATTAATGTTTAATTGATATAGCGTTTAAGAAATGATTTTAATGATTTTTTTACATTCCTTTATATACTCCGTATATAAAGGAATGTTTGAATTTTGGGAAGTTCTTATCAAAAATGAACTGAATGAAATTCCCATTTATCTCTACTGGCCAAATTCAATAAGTATAACTATTTGTAGTATGAAATGATCACATTATATTTGTCTCACCTATTAAGAGTGAGAAGCTTGTCAGAAAAGAAAAAAAGTGAACACCAAATTTCAACCTAGAAAACATGGAAGAATACATAGAGATAGATCGAAAACAAGCTAAACATTCAAGACCTTCTGCCCATATGGGTAAATTTGGCAGTTTTGCCTTTTCCTCCCAATACTTTTCAAAGTATACAGAAATATGTGAAATTTGGAAAATCCCTCACATCCTTTACCCCAACAAAACAATGTCCATTCATTCTTTTTATCTGTCCTTTGTTTTGGCAAGGATGGCAGTCAGGAGCATTTCTTTTATATCAATCTTCCTGTGATTTAATATCACTGGGGAGGTTCTTATTTGTCAGGATTTCTGAAACATCTGGGGAGCCACAGGTTGAGAACCACTGGTCTAAAGATAACCCCACAGCATCTGATTCACAGTTCAACATGGACATTGCGGGACTTTGTAGGTAATTAGACAGCTAGTCAGTCACTTCTTGCCTACTGAAGTCCCATGGACCGAATATTTGAAGGGGCTCAGGACATTAGAGGACCCCTTAAGTAAACAACTCTACACTCTGTTAGATAATAGAAGCTGCTGCCAAGACAGAAACTTGTGCAGCACCCCTTAGCTTTTGCATATACACACTTTCCTCTGTGGATTGCCGCCAGAAACATTTATGGTATATATGCCAAAGAGATTCCATTTTCAAAACCACACAGTGATACCAAACTCTCTAAAGGTGAACACTCTAACAAACCACAAATAATGTTAATTGCATAAAGCATTACAAATTCAAATGTAGCCCAAGGGAAGACTTTGAACAATTCATGCTGACTCTGAAGTACTGTTTGTTTTAAAACTGGAAAAAAATATTTTAGCTTAATGGTTAGCCAACATCTTGTTTCAAAAGGTCAGAAATAACTATTTGGAGGTTAATGTGCTGGACCTGGGACTCCTATTAAATGCCAAGCCCTGAATTATCATGTATAAGTGATTTGGCCTTCTAAAACTTCTCAAATAATGACAAAGAATAACTAAAGCTTTAAATAGTGGGGCTTTTGACTCACAAGAGCAACTAAATCTGTGGCAATGTGAGGACCTCTTTGACCTTAATTGAGAAAAATGTCAGATTTCAGAATTGAAGTTTTCTCCCTGATATTCAGAACAAACAGAATTTCTGCTGAAAAAAATACCAGCAAAACCAATTATTACTCAGAAGAGTCATGACATGTAACATCAAAATCTGAAATTGTGTTTTAAAACCTAATATAGGCTTGCATTTTTTTTAAAATAGAAAGATCAGTAGCCTCACTCGGGTTGGTGTCACTTGCAGTGGTAACTCATGGTGTCACCCTCCATCCTCCCAAAAAAGACCATGCCACAATATTGTTGCTAAAATATTAGAATATTTGACCAATCCAGCAACTATTAAAAATACAGCAGCAATGAAGACAACAGCGCATGCTTGGAGCACATGCAAACAAAATCAAGTGATTCAAAGTATCCTTGTAATTGAGTAATAATGATGCCTCTGACTGGATAACATGCACATTAGGAGGTTCAGAAAGTGAAAAGTAACATGTACAGTTCCCAAGATAGGTTCTGTAAGTTTGTACTTAAGCTGAATTTGTATGTAAGTCAGAACAGGTTCTTTTAAAGGTGTAACTCTCTCTCTCTCTCTCTCTCTCTATATATATATATATATATGAAGAGCATATGGAAGGGCTAACACCTCTGTTGTGTTTGTTTTGTTCAGAAGATTTCACCTCATGTTCTGTCCCTGAGATAATTTGATTTTGGAAAATGGTTTCTTGTGGAAACAAGGATTGGTGATAAAGCTTCAGTGGAGATACCTTTTCCCCATGATAAAACTTTCAGTAGTAAATTTCCTTTCTTGGGGGTTGTTGTTGTTTATTTGTTCAGTCACTTCTGACTCTTCGTGACCGCATGGACCGCATGGACCCACCCACGCCAGAGCTTTCTGTCGGCCATGGCCACCCCCAGTTCTTTCAAAGTCAAGCCAGTCATTTCATGGATACCATCCATCCATCTTGCCCTTGGTCTGCCCCTCTTCCCTTTTCCTTCCATTTCCTCCAGCATCAGTGTCTTCTCCAAGCTTTCCTGTCTTTTAATTATGTGGCTAAATAACTTCATATTGGTCTCCAATATATTTTCCTTCAGTGAGCAGTCGGGCTTTATTTCCTGGAGTATGGACTGGTTGGATTTTCTTGCGGTCCAAGGCACTTTCAGAATTTTCTTCCAACACCATAGTTCGAAATCATCTATTTTCCTTTATGCAGCAATCTTGGGGGTAGATTTTTTTCACTTCCTGTTGTCTCACCCCTATTTGTAACTATGAGTCATTGTAAGTCGGATGTTTGTAACTAGGGGACTGCCTGCAAACTATAGTAATTGTATGAAAAAACCATGGCATTATCTATGCTAATTGCAAAAAGGAAAGTAACATATTTGTGAACATGTTTAACATGTTGCAAATAACAAGTAGCATTGTTACTTGCAATACATTACTCCCAAACCCTAGAAAGGAAGCAGGAAATCCCACTACTTCTACAACAGAAACAGTATTTGGCTTTCTTAAAACCATCTTGTTTCAATCCCATACACAATCTGACACTGTAATACAACTGTCAACTTCCCCTTTCTGTCTAATATAAACAGAGAGAATTGGAAAGAACAAACAGCAGTTGAGTTAATCCTTTGCTTTGCAAATCTTCTGCTGACTTCATGCTCTTTAGCTAGTTCTTGCACATTTGTAAATGTCATGGGGGCTAAACTGCATTGACATAGCAAGCTGAACCACAATCCCATAGAGAGTGTTGGGGTTAGAGCGACTTCCACTTTACCCATTCTTGCTAATTTCTTCCCTGTAAATAATGAAATGTATGAGACCAGCAATTTCGCGCCAAGTCAGGCACACTCTATCTAACCCATATTGTTTAAATAAGCACCACAGAATGCAGACTGCACAAAAATCCGGAGAAGTTTTCAGTTTCACTTCACAAATAGGCTTTTATTTTCTGCAATCCAGACAGTTCATAAAATATCACAAATTCAGTAAGAAGGACTGTCCAACCCTATGTCTATATGGGCCAAATAAAATACATTCACTTCAAACCTGCTGGGAGCAGCCCACATGATGTATGGCCCATGCTGCTTCCAGCCTTTAATTCAACACAAGAAGAACCACAGGTTACGCCAGGGTTTCTAAAAAAAAAACAACCAACCTTGTGTTTTTGATGTGTGGACTGCCAGGATCGGAATGAATCCAGGATGATCCATCCAGTGTCCACACATCAAAAAAGGCACACTTCTGATTCACCCACCCAGAAACAGCTCCCCAAAAGAGTATTGTTAGCAATCTGGCTTTCTGGTGATTACATGAGTGGGCACCATGCTGGGAACTCTTTAAAAACAAAGCAGGAAGCAAGGGTCTCTCAGAGAGCTGCTTTTGGCTGGCAAAACATTGGAAGCATTGGTGTCCCTAGAAAGATAGGACACTGATGGTAATGCACTAACCAACCACCTGTGAAACAGCTTTGGGGCACTCATGTGATGTATTTATTGATTTATTTCCTATATTTATACCCCGCCCTTCTCCCCCCAAAGGAGGAGTCAGGGTGGCCTAACAAAAGCATCATACGATGCTAGGATCATAAAAACAACCGCAGTACAATAAGAATATTAAACATATTGGAACAAAAATTAAAACAATTAATTAAGACACATCCATTAAAATCGATATCCAAAAACCAGTCCGGGTCAATTCATTGCCATAAGTTGTGTGATCTTCTTCCACTTGTTGCTCACTGATCAAATGCTTGGTCCCATAACCAAGTGTTGATTTTCCTTCTAAAAGACAAGAAGGAAATTTGATATCTCTAGGGAGGGCATTCTATAGGCGGGGGGCCACTGCTGAGAAGGCCCTGTCTCTCATCCCCATCAACCAGGTTTGCGATAGTGGTGGGAATCGCGAGCAGGGCCTCTCCTGAAGATCTTAAACTTCGTGATGGTTTGTGGCAGGAGATATGTTCGGACAGGTAGTCTGGGCCAGAACCATTTAGGGCTTTAAAGGTTAAAACCAGCACTTTGAATTGTGCTACGAAGCTGATCGGTAGCCAGTGGAGTTGGCGTAACGAAGGAGTTGTATGTTCCCTGTACGTCACTCCGGTGAGCAACCTGGCTGCCGACCGTTGGACTAGTTGAAGCTTCTGGGCAGTCTTCAAAGGCAGCCCCACGTAGAGTGCATTGCGGTAGTCTATTTGGGATGTAACAAGAGCATGGAACACCGTGGCCAAGTCAGACTTCTCAAGCAATGGGCGTGGCTGGTGAACAAGTTTTAATTGTGCCAAAGCTCTCCCGGTTACCACCAAGACCTGGGGTTCCAAATTCAGCAATGAGTCGAGGATCACTCCCAAACTGGGAACCTGTGTCTTCAGGAGGGGTGCAATCCCATCTAACACAGGCTGTATCCAGGGATCCTTTGGGGCACAGTACTCTAGATTATTTTGATGTGGCCATAGATGGAGTCTAAGCAATGAGCTACTTCGCCAGCTGAGATTGACTCCATTTCCATTAATCCCAGTCCAAAATAAAAGGCCAGAGAAATCAACAGGGAGGGGAGGAGACTGGTCAGCTACAGCTTCAATAAGTGCCTCAGGTACAGACCAGAGCAATATTTTGCCAAACACTTGGAGGTATTTTTAATGGGAAGGGAAGTATTCAATTCCATAAAGGATTTCAGTATCTGACCATTCAACCCATTTTCAATCTTGTTGTTTATCCAATGAGCTCAAAGCAGCAAAATAGTAGTTCTCATTTTCTCCTGTAAGGGTGACTATGACAAGAGATGTACAGATCTTCAACTATGGCACTGTAACATACAAATAAAGTAGGCCACATTTCAATATTCACTTTAAATAATTCCTTGCAAAAAGTGAAGTAACACAGAAAATAGTTTTGTTTTCATATAAAGGTCACAGTTTAAATGTTATATTCACCTACAGTGTACAGTGTTCCCTCACTACTTTGCGGTTTGCTTATTGCGCTGTTTCGTGGGGAGCAGCGAGGGAATACTGTATAGCTGCTTCCCATTCATTCCTCACCAGGTTGGGCACCAAAGGGTGCCCAGCCCGGCGAGGAAGGGGCCTCCGAGGTGGGGAGCAGGGGAGGTAGCGAGGAGGAGGCCACTGCCAAAGAGGGCCTCAGTGATGGCAGCCTCCTCCTCATCCCTCCGCTGCTCCCCACTCCTTCCTTGCCAGGTTGGGCACCAGGCTTGGGTAGGGAGCAGAGGAGGTGGTGAGGAGGAGGCTGCCACGAAGTAGGAACACTTCACCCACTCAAGTGGACGGAGTGTCCCTACTTTGCGGATCTTCACTTACCGCGGGTGGTCCTGGAACAGAACACCCACGATAAGTGAGGGAACACTGTAGTTCACTTCCTTCCACTTCTACTAGTGACCTCCTCACATTTGCCACCAGAATTGCCACATATTGTGGCAATTCCAGTGCTGTACATCCAGGGGCATGGGGAACTAACTCATCACCTTATTCCCCACATCCCCCAACTCACCTATCACATGGGGGAAATTGTCTCTTGCTCAGCTTCCCCCATTAATCCAAAGTGACACAGGAAGCCTCCCATGTTGCCCCTGCAGCAGCATGCACTGGTTTGCCTTCTCCTTTAAGATGGATCCCCGCCATAAGTTGTAGTGCATCATATAATGGGAACTGGTGGGCTGTCTTAAAGAAGAAGGCGAACTGGTGCATTCCACCAATTTTGCACCCATGTGATGAGGTCGTACATCTTGTGATGCATGAAAGACCCAAAACATTTAATGAGATGCAATGCTTAGAAAGGAATACAAAATAAACCCAGCTTTCCCCTCTTACCCAGTTAGAACACATGAAGTCCTATGCTGGAGAGAACAAGGATTCTGTTTCAGTGATGGCTAAGTAAATGTTGATTTAAAAAGCTCAGAAATAGTACAGAATTGCAACAGCACCTTTCAGGAACTAGTAGCTAAACACATTCTTGCTCCAAAGCTGAGAGGAATTCATAGCCTCTATCCTCCATGTATTTGGTTTGCTGTTTTGTGTGCTCACCTACTTGTTTATTTTATTTGTATGCCATCTTTTCCCCAGAGTTTGACCCAAGGTGGCTCCTTAAAAATTGATTAAAATAGTAACACTTGAAAACAATTAAAAATCACCAGATTAAACAATATAAAATAATTTTCTAGAAACAAAAAGTTTAAAAAATAAGTAAAGGACACACCTGAAAGGCAAAAGGACAGCCACTAGCTTGCCATAGAAGGGGGTTTCAGAAGGTGGGAGCCACTACTGAGGCCGGATCTACACAGTCCTATATCCCAGGATCTGATCCCAGATTATCTATTTATCCCAGATTATCTTGCAGTGTAGAATCAAATAATCCAGTTTAAAGCACATAACCTGGGATCGGATTCTGGGATATACAGCAGTGTAGATCCAGCCTGAGAAAGCCCTCTCTCTTGTGACCTCATCAAGCAAGTCTGTGATGATGGTAGGACTGAGAAAAAGCTTTGAAATCATATTGGTTTTCATTGTTACTATATTTCATGTTCTCCTCCCTTCACAAACTTGATACAAAGTTCAGAAACACTGAAGATATTCTGCAGGTTGTTTTACAAAGCTTCCGGGTTTATTTGTTTTTACTTTTCCTATTTATTAAACAGATTTGTGCAAATGCATAGTGGACTCCTTAAAGATAAGTTTAATGCTGGCACCCGAAGTAATTATAATCAACTGATCCTCTGTGTTTAGGTTTTAAGATTCTCATTTTTTCAATGTATAACCAAAAATATACCCTCCCTTCCCATTTTGTGGCAGTCATTTTGATGATCGGAAAGGTTGACAGAGAAATGCATTTGAACAAATAACATAATTCTACAACTTGGCCTCCGAGCACGCAGCAGCTTTAATCTCTGGTGGTGAAAGTAAACAGAACAGGCAGGGGTTCTTCTTAACCCACACACAGTTAATAAGATAGCAGGCCAGTGCATTTAAATAAAAATCCAGACTCAGTTTAATAGTATTTGTTATAAAGCCATATCTAATTATATTAGTCAATCTTTATTAGAAGGCTCATAAGTGCAGAGAACTCTATTATAATCCTTCTTTCTAATGATCTCTTTCGCTATCCTAGTCATAAAAGTCTGGGTTAAATTAATCATCTGTTTGCAATCATGAGTAAACATCGAATCAATTAACAATTGATAAATAAACAGCAGACTCCTGAGGCTACTGCTATTACAAATGCAGCACTGCTCAACTCCACACCGCAGCGCATGCCTCCCATTTAAATTGAAAGTGTGTTTCAGAGCAGGTCCAAAAATTTCTATTTATCTCTATTTAACTGTTCCTCATACGGGCAAGGGGCAAGAGGGCTTACATTGTGTGCAATTGCCAGAATACTTCCTGAATATTTATTTACCGTATCTATATACCACTGCATGACATGCAACCAACTTTCTCTTGCATCCCTCTCTTTTTTTTTATCAAAACACAGCAACAATATGACCTCTGTATCTATGAGTACATTCCATGTAAATATTTAAAACCATGGTAAAGAATGAGACCTATATTATACTTTGAGCAGATGCATACTGGAGGATATAGAGAGGCCCACATAAACTTTTGAAGTGGGGTGGGGAAATATTTTTGGAGTGTGGGTAAAGTGAAATGGTGGATATTAAATCCATGGATGATCGAGTTTTACTCTAATAGCAATAACCAAACATCTGCTTAGAGGGGCAACAGTTAAGAGAGGAAAGACAACAGATGAATAAAAGAACAAGGCCAATTGGTCTTCCTTGGCCAAGGCCACCTATCTGCTAGTCCTGCAGAGATTTGCATGTGCAATCCAGACATAAGTAAGCGTCTGTCCAACAGTGTTACAGCATCAAATTCCAGATGATGCACTTGACTGGGTCAAGTCACACTCTGCATGAAAAGAAGTCTCACCTGGAGAACTCAGAAGTCATGTCTAGAAAAGATAATGTCATTATTCATGGGAACTTTCAGATAAACTGTGAAGTGCACACAGCTTGTAGCTTTAAATAGGAATTAATTGGGAGAGAAGAGCATCCATTCTATCTTCAGTGTGATAAGAAGGAAAAAAACGTAAGGCCAGGAGGAATGCATAGAGATGTAGACAGGCCTCCTTAAGATTGTGCCCTAAGATTTAAACACCCAATGCATTCCAAGCCAGCAGTCAGTTAGATTTCACACATACTATCACACAGAATATAAGACAGTAAGATCATAAGAAGAGCCATAATGAATAGCTAGATTAAAATGTGGTATCCACAGTGGTCAAATCTATAAGAAGTCCACAGCAGGATGTAACTACTGATTCAACCATATGCCTTTCTATTCCCCAGCAAATCAAAGACATATTATCTCTCATACTGGAGTTGCTGCACCAGTATGAGTCCTTTTGAGCTGTGCCATTGCAACGGCAATTACTGGTGAAAAGGAAGACACGCAGAGTGGCTTGTGGTGGGCCCACATGCCCTCTTTCATCACATGGAGGCGATGGGAAAGGGTGCTTGGCATCAGATGGCAGAAAGAGCATCAATGCACAACTCATTGCCCTGCCACCTTTTCTGCCATCACATTGGGGGGGGGGGGGGGGAAGGAGTGTGGGTAGCTCTGTTGGAGGAGAAAACTCCTGTTGGCACTTCTCCATTTTGGAGAAATGTTTGTGGGGTCTGCCTTGCGTTGTGTGATGGTGCATAGCAGGCCCTGTCCTTGCCACTTTTAAAAGTGGCAAACCAGGGCAAAAGGGCCCTGTGTGAAGAGGTCCTTTATCGCCATGAATTTGTGCAAATGGGTGGCCACTTGGCACTAAGTCCCCTTCTTTACTGCCATATCAAATCCAGATTATCTGATTTGAACTGGATTATACAGCAGGTAGTCTCATATAACCCAGTTCAAAGTCGATAATATGGATTATGTGCTTTGATGATTTGGATTATATAGCATTGTCTTTAATTTTTGTGGTTACGGTATTGGTTTCCATAATATAAGCATGTAGTAGTTAAAGAAAGACTTCCATTTATCTGTCCTGGCCCTCCAATAATTTGTCTCAATGGATAACGTCAGGTGTTAGCATTTAAATTTATCTGTCTCTATTTCATTCATCCCATGCATAATGTCATATGCCTTTCTCATGTTCTCTTTTATTGTCCTTTTTCTAGGCAAAAGGAGCCCAATAGTGGCATCTTGTTCTCATAAAAAAAAAGTTTCTTCACCTTCATGATTTGGGTTGCCTTCTTCTATACTTTTTCCAGTTTACATTGTCTTTTTCTGAGGTGTGATGACCTGAACTTTCTAAACTGCTGAAAAAAAGGATATGAAAAATATTCTGAGGAACATTATTATATTCAATGACAAGAGTGTAACTACAAAAATTGTTTTATATTTTATTATTTATTTATTTGCGACATTTCTATCCTGCCTTTCTCAACCCCGGAGGGGACTTAAGGTGGCTTTACATATAGGCACTGATTTGATGCCTTTAAACAATGTACAAGTAAAATAGAATTATAAAATACATTAAAACATTTAAAAGCATTTAAAACAGTAACCTCACTGTTAACCATGTTATCCATAATCGTAATCTGGGCCATTACAATAGTCAATGTACATAATTCCATATCTATCTATTGCACAGGTTCTCCAAAGGCTTGATCACAAAGCCATGTTTCCATTCTTTTATAGAAGGTCAGGAGGGAGGAGGCTAATCTATTATCCATGGGGAGAGAATTCCACAACACTGAGGAGGCCCTGACTCTTGTCCCCATGAAAAAGGCGGGGACCAAGAGCAGGGTCTCTGCAGGATCTTAAACTCTGAGATGGTTCATAGGGGGAGATCCGTTTGGACAGGTAAACAGATACCATAAAATGACATATATCACTAAAGCAATGCTCTCCTCAAGCGACACACCTGTCAGAATCCGCCCCTTAAACTACAAACCACAGTTGGACAAGAGAGAAGCTGCTGAATACATACTACAAATGATACTTGAAAGCCAATTGTCTAAAAAAAAAAAGATAGCTGCTTTCCAGACCACTGTTCCACTGCATGTTCAGTGACCACCTCTGTAGTAGCCCAATGTTCTTCTCAACTTATCTACACATCCTTTACTTCCTGTCCTGCTGGAACTTGGCAAATCTCTTAGAACACCACCCTTCAAATCCCTTTTTCCAAAAGCCCAGCATTTCCAGAAAACATTAAGCAATACTAGATGAAAGGATGCAATCAAAAGTGGGTGAGGGAAAAAGGCCCTTGAAATATTTGGTGGCAAAAAAGTAGGTGTGCAAAATTGTAGAGCTCCATAAAAATCATATAATCCATAAGTAGCCTTGATTGCACTTCCCCCCACTGGTAGCAATTATTCCATAGCATCCAAGACAGGAGATAGAAAACCTTGTTAATCAAGGGGTGTGGGTGGGAAGCCATTCATTGCAACTGTTCATTTAAAACCCGTAATAACACTGCATCAGTTTTCACACCTCAAAATAAAAATGAGAGGGAGGTTAACAGGAAACACATCAGAATTAGAAAATTAGGTTCAAGGCAATATTTCCAGGGTGAAGTTTAAACTTTAATGAAGTTGACACACACTTCTGGCATTAGATAACAAATCCTGGTGTCAGTAGTATAGAAATAATCCACTTGCAACCCTGAGCAATTTTATATTTCTGACATGTTGCACCTTGTAAACTGTATTGATAGCTCACATATACCCTGATAGTTAGTAGTTCACCCACAGGAAACATTTTTATAAAGCAAAATTCTGTAATAGCACATAAAAGCAACATGAATTCTGAATAACAACTCAGCATTCCATATTGATTGAAGATGTTTCCATTGTTCTGCCAAATGCTAAAGTGACCCTTGCTGCAACCTAATATGCTGGCAAACTATTCAATCAAACCTGCTTCAGATTTAGTTGGGATCACATTGCTCATTTGCTCTCTTCAAAATGAGAGCCCTGCACTGTTTTCTTGTATGTTTTTATACAATCAATATCCAAAAGATAAATACTTAGTCTAGGGCTGGGGTGCCAAGACAAGTATTTCTGCCCAAGGAGGGGTTTCTAGGGATTGTCTGGGGGCCACTCACTGCTTGCTTTAATTATCACATATTACAGCATGGCTCCTCCGGGAAGGTAACAGTGCTCCTGGCAGTCATGCTAGCCACATCACCAATGGAGATGAGCTCCCCCCCCCCAGATTGGACTCAACTAGACTTAATGCCAGGGGATACCTTTACAGAATGGTCTTTACATTTTGGGGATTTGGGACTATAACAAAACAGACACCAAAAATTAAAATGTGAGACAGTGTGAAATGTTCATTACTACAACTAAACTCAGCATTAAAAAAGAGGATTATAATTCAAACTAACAAATCTTTAGACTCTGGGCATTAAATGCCCAAACAGCAAAAGACACCTCCTGTGGCAGAGAATTCCACAGCAGGTGTGTGACCACAAATAAGGCTCTCTTACATAAGCTGAGTAAGTGCGCACCGGCCATCTTTACTCTGTCTCTTTCTCTCTCACACAAACACATACGGTTTGGGGAAAGAGAGCAATATTTTTGCTAGACCAAGAATGCTAGCACCGGGAATGTGGCGCAGCTGGCTAAGTGTCAGCTGCATATGATCTCTCTGACCAGTAGGTCATGAGTTTGAGGCCTGCCCTGGTCGAGGTGACAGTTACATTTGTCAAGTAGGAGATAAAGGTACCACATTAAAGTGGGGAGGCAAATTTTGGCTGATTGATGAGGCCATTACAAATAACCCAGGAATCGATGAGGAATGCAGAAAGAACAACAAGGGACGCTGGAAAAACGCTGAGAGATGAGGAGTGCGTCAGCTCCCCCTGGTGGCCAGAAAGTTTGCCTCTGTTCAACTATATGTGTGTAATATGTCAAAAATGTATTTACTGTACTGTACTGTGATAAATGTCACATGTTTATATGTCATATGTTGAACTGCAGGGATTTTCTGCAAGTATGTGTACTGTAATCCACTCTGAGTCCCCTTCGGGGTGAGAAGAGTGGAATATAAAGTTAATTAATTAATTAATTAATAAGATGGGCACACAAGGGTCACAGAAATAAAAATTAGATAAAAAAACAAAAGCACAAATCAAAACACAAATTCTAAAAGAAAGACTTGGGACTTCATCAGACGCAATCTTCTCTGCATCTTCTTTCCATTTTTCCACATCCCATGGAAGCCATCCTATGATGCAAGGCCACTTCTGGTGAGACTCCATGGGATTCTGTTTCTGCAGCGCAGAGAAACAGAGCCCAGAATGCCTTTTGAAGAGTTGCGTGTTACCCAACTCCAAATGGGAGAAAGTGAGGGAAAGATGTGAGATGGCAGAAGACAGACCTCAATGGGCCCCACTTTCCATTGCTTTCCCAACTCATGGGATGCATCTGATGAGGTCCATAGAATGACAAAATGCAAAGACACAGTCAGAGCTACAAGCTACAACAGTCAATGCAACACAGCAACAGGATAAAGCCATGAAAAATAGCATGGCAAATGCATACATGCACACAGACATACATGAAATAATGATACCCAAAAACCTTCATAAAGGTTAAAGGAATATAAAGAGGGAATTTTCCTTCATAAAACTGGGCAACTTTGAGCCATTATTAAAAGTCACCTCTTTATTCAGTTTTCAATAAAAAAAAATAGTGCATGTGCCAGGGACAGTCCATTCACCGATTATGCCTGAAACAAAATGATTGATTTGGTCATCTGTAACCATTATTTTGCTTGCTGTCAGAATTTCTTTCCAAGCAAAACACTAAATGAAACCATGCAAAAAAATGTCCAAAGCACATTTGCCCCAAATCAGAGGAAATTAACCAGGAGTTCAGTCACTCACTCTTCAGCGGCAGCCATGGATATTCCTGGGCATGAAGCACCTTCTACTATATTGAGCGGTAACTTTCGACAGGAGTTTTAATTAAGATCTACTATGTAACATGGAAATAAGAGCACGTGTATTTGACCATGCTAACTTGTAATTGGATGACTGCTTTCTTTGTCATTTGATTGAGGACCTTGATCATATTCATTTTAATAAAATTAGGACAAGTATCATTTCAGAAAGAGAAGTAATTATCTCTAAGCTGTAATCTGCCTTCCTTCAAAACGAATGACATCGAGAGTTCTCCTTAATGGCAAAGTTATAGTCCCGAGACTTAATTAAGCATCTTTTCTAATCAAATTAACTTTCACTTCCTAAGGAGAGGTTTCTAACCTCAAAGTGGCTTTAAAACATGGTTTCTTTCAGCCATTACCTTTGAAGAGAAAGATAATGTCCCCTTGAAATGATCCTCTTAAAGTGAGTAACTGGGCATTGGTTGCCTGCAAATACTAGTACATATATAACTAAAGACACACAGAGATACATAATGGAGGGAAGAGAGAGAGAGAGAGAGAGAGAGAGAGAGGGAGAGAGAGAGGGAGAGGGAGAGGAGAGGGAGAGAGAAGAGGGTTCACCATTTATTTGAAGCCATGTTAAATATTTTTGGAATTAGTTCTCCTCCCAGCAGGAAGTCCTGTAGAATATTCTTTGTCATTTCCAAATTTGGAATGTGCCATCACAAGGAAGTATTCCTTCGTGAAAAACTGTGGGTGGCAAAGTTGGAAAATGGTAGATCACAATACAGTATTCTTCTTTTTAGAACTGGCAGGAGGTGTTTAATGTAAACTGCAACACTAAAGATTAAATATGCAACAAAAAGGAAAGCATTAGATTTTGGAAAATTCAGAATCAGGATAGTAAAGGGTACTGGTGTGATGGTCATGGATTCAAGTTTATTTTGGGGGGGGGGAGAATATATTTATCACAACTCAACACAAACTAAAACAACTAAACCAAAAATAAAAAAAATACAAAAAGGAAAAAATGATGAAAAAATAAAAAACATAATCAAAGAAAAAAAAACAAAAGAACAAGATAACTTCCAATATTTCTTTTGGCAATCATAAATACACAGTTGTTCATTGCTCTTCTCATTAAAAAAAATTCTACCCTCTTTTTCCAGTAATCTGATCAAGGGGGTGTGTGTGTGAGTAATGGGTCATACACAACTAAGGAATGTTTAAAATGTCATTTAAGGAATATTTACTTTTGGAATAATGTATACTGAGATAAGGCTTGTATGGCTAAACTTTGTTAATTGTCAAAATGTATTAATTTTTAAAAATCCCAAAAATGTAACAACTCCCAAATCACTAGCTCTTTTCACTTCCCAAAAAAAAACTTTAAAGAAAATTATAATCAACAACTTTTCTCTTATCAAATCAATTCCTATATCCATGTCTACTATATTTGTTCAACTCCAATGTCCATTCCTCCCTTAAATTATTCCTTCTTATTTAAATCTTCCACATCTCTTTTTCAGCTATATAATTTCTGTGTTAAAGGCAAAGATGAAGTCCTTTGGCCACATAATGAGAAAACAGTAAAGCTTGGAGAAGACGATGATACTGGGGAAAATAGAAGGAAAAAGGAAGAGATGCTGACCAAGGGCAAGATGGATGGATGGTATGCTTGAAGTGACTGGCTTGACTTTGAAGGCCGACAGAGAGCTCTGGTGTGGGATGGTCCATAAGGTCACAAAAGGTTGGAAGCAACTGAACAAATAAACAACAACAATGACAATTTCTATGTTTAGTCCGTATATGTATCAATTATATTATATCATCACTACAAACATTTACCACAAATCTCTAAGATCCTTGTAAAAAAAATTAAACGGTAATGTCTTAGGGTTGCTGTGATTTTTCCGGGCTGTATGGCCATGTTCCAGAAGCATTCTCTCCTGATGTTTTGCCCACACTTATGGCAGGCATCCTCAAAGGTGGAAAACACATCATGATTCTTGCCATGAAAAGCTTTTGACAACACAATAATGTCTCAATCTAGTCTACTGCCAAACCTATGACTTATTATCCACTGCAAAATGATAATACCTTCCAAATCTCTATTTCTTTAATCACTTCTATTGCTTTAAGTGTATCCTTATATATTAACTGGAATATTCTATGATAACTATACATCATTTTATGACAGATACTTATACAAAATCATTTTTAAAAATATACAGTTTATAGATTATAAAAATAAAATATACAATGCAAGCTTTTGAAACTTCATTCGTTTCAAACCAGCTGAGATCCAGCTACCACACAATCTTTCTCATCTACCTTGTTACTGCCTCTTGGCCCAGCACAGAGTTAAAGTCAACACAAAGAACCATTTGATTTTGTGTGTGTGAGAGAGAGGAGTGGCTTGAGAGAAACTGCAAGTTGCTTCTGATGTGAGAGAATTGGCCGTATGCAAGGACGTTGCCCAGGAGACGCCCATATATTTTGATGTTTTACCATCCTTGTGGAGGCTTCTCTCAGGGGGAGCTGGAGCTGACAGAGGGAGATCATCCACACTCTCCCCAAATTCGAACCTCCAACCTGTCAGTCTTCAATCCTGCCAACACAAGGGTTTAACCCATTGCGCCACCAGGGGCTCCTAACCAAATGAATGCTTTGACATTACTCATCCACATTGTTGAGACTCCACGCTCCACAACTACAAGAGTAGCTATGAAACAGACTCTGTGATTCTGGACTATGGCTCTGGAGACCACAGTGCAAATTCCCACTCAGCCATGGAAACACAACTATTCAACTCCGATCTCCATTTGAACCATGGCCTCCAGAGTCATAGGGCCTCTTCACATGGGGCAAAATAGCCTCATTTTGCAGCTTTTAGCCATGCCTTGGACAGGGCCTGCCAGAAGGCACTTCCTCTTCCACCATGGAGAGAAAGGTGTTTTTCGGGTAGCTCCGACATTGCTACCCACATTTTACTCCCCTGCAATGAAAAGGGGAGGAAAGTGTGGGCACCCTGTCCCATACCCACCATGTGACGGGGAAAGAAGGGAGAACACATGGCACACCACAAGTCACCCCATGCACCCCATGCTTTTGCTGATGACTGCCACTGCCAATGCAATGGCATGAACCCCATGGACTGTGTGAAGAGGCCATACAACACTCCACCCATTACACCACTCTGGATCATGTGTAGGCAATATGCTTTTCATTTAAAAGAACTAGTCCTTTATGTCCACAGCCAAAAATGTTGTCTGCTTTGGGTGAAACTTCTACCTAACACCCTGTAAAGTGGGGTGGGCAACTGTAGTGGGAAGACCACTTTCAGTCTCATGGCTCCATGGTTAATTATACTAGTTTATGTATTATGAAAACCACATGGACATCACTTGAAGCACCTTCCACTGTGCTGTCATTCTACAACACAAACTTTATCAACTACACTAGACTTGGTTGTCTAATAATACAACTCAAACAGCTGAAGTTATTCCATTAGATCAGAAGCAAAGGCAAGAAAGCTAAGCAATGAAAATCACCAAGGCCAGCCGGTCATGGTGAAAAGGAATATCAAACACTATTGGCCCTCCTATCCTGGGCTGTTGCCACAGCTACCTTTCTAAGCTGACATATGGTGGATTCCACTGATTTGCTCCTAGTAAATCAGGACCTAGGGTTGTCAGTTTAAAGCAATCACAATGTGAGAGATCCTCTCCATTCCACTCCACGGTCTGCTACATACAAACAGAAGGATGTTTCATGAATAATGATGAAAATACATGCTACCAAAAATATTGCAGCAGCAAATATGTTATCATCTAAATAATATTATTTGATGCACAGCCTTATTAATATTGGGGCTGTGGTTATGTTTCAGTGTTTTGCATCTTGCTGTCTCTAAGGAGAAAGTTTGGCTATTTTTCATCATTAGTTTTGTGGGTACAACATGACTTACTACTGGTATATGCATGATCATTAGATTTAACAGCCAAACAGCAGGGAAATAGTCAGAGGAACACACCATTAAGTCTTTTCTTTATCGTCATTCTCTTGTCTTCCTTCACTAAGCATGCTGATTTCCATCCTATTTTTGTTAAATTGTGATGAACGTCCAAACACTGAATGCGTAAGTTTCGTTCATGGTTGATCCCGGCTGTTTGCCCAGAACCATGACAAGCACCTGTGTTTGAAGAGGAGTCTGCTATTGTAATATTTAGTGAATAGGATTTCATTGGGAACTGATCTGTGTGCAGTGAGGAAAAAGGTCCTTTTACACACTACTTGTAATGGAGTGGAAAATTACATTTCCCATTGCAAGAACATCCCCATTAGTGGGAAAGCATATTCTTTAGTAGAGAGCTGGAATGCACCTCAGGCAGTGACGGGGTGACAGCCCAAGTAATGGAGGCTTGGAAAGACCTGGAAGATACTAAAATGAAAAAATGCTTTTCTTTATACGTTGTGGTTTCTTCATAAACGTTCTCCCTTGATACATCAGAAGCAATTGGATTTGGAGCACTGAAGTAAAATACAAATTTAAACAAGCATGCTCATCATTTCTGAGAAGGAGTATATCCTTGTAGAATAGAAAATGCTATAATATTCTCCTTAAGTAACTGTCTTAACCACTCAGTTTATGGTAGAGATGCTCCATTGTTTTAGTCTGCAGCTGTAACAGCTTTGCTATGAGAGAGATTTCATGGAGTCTGACGGTTTAAGACCAGTTTATGTATTATGAAAACCACACGGAAACCACTTGAAGCAGCTTCCACTGCACTATCACTCTACAACACAAACTTTAATATGAAGAGCCCCTATTGTCATGGACCACTTTGAGAATGCAGGAAATCTCCCTGTCACATCCCTGGTAGTTACTTATTCTGTCTTAATGGCTGCTAGTATTGATGCTGCTTTGACAGTAACTGGCTTGCAATGAAGATATATCCAGCTAGACACCTCATAAATTTATAGTAAGGTTTCTCATTTGTGTTTAAAACTGATGTTCTGTTCATAAATCAAAGTAAGAATATTAGATACTGATGTGCCAATGTTGCTCTTTTCCATATGCATTCTTCACATCAGGAGCAACAAAAGTCTGTTGTTGTGTTGGTGGCAATGCCATGGGCTTCTCAAATCAATCTTAAAGGTAGGGGGTGCACTAGAGTGCAATGATCTGGAGTATTTATTTATTTATTTATTTCGATTTGTTCGTCGCCACTCCCGTCAGGCCTTTACAAAAGAAAACCGCAAGCCTGGTCTTTGTTGCTATGATTGTTTTTTTAAAAATATATATATTTATTAGGGGTTTTCCATAAACAGTAAAAGTGGGGGAACAATTTCAGGTAAAGGACAGTAGGAAAGATAGAGAAAGGAGAGGCTGAGAGTGGTGATGGGGGAGGGGGTAGAGGGGGCCCATCGGGGTGGGAAGGGGGTGCGGGGGGTGGTAACAGGGGATGAGGGGTAGAAAGGGGTTAGGGGCGGTGAAGGAGGTTGTTTGGTCCAGGATCTGGGAAGGATAGTAATGGGTAAGGATGCTGAAAAAAGATAGGGATAGGGGTAACTTGTTTTCTTCTAAGTTCCTTGTTCATGGATGCTTCTTGATTTTCTCGTACAGTCTCTCTCCTTGTTAAGCTGGACATTTCTTTTTTACAAGTCTTCTTTTTAGGCTCTTTTTCCTTCTTTTTCCAGAGACGGGTCTTCATAACCCTCTTGGTATAAAAGCAATCTGTTGTTTTTAGTTTTTGTCCTTTTTTTAAAAAAAAAACAACCTCTTTTCCCTTAGCCTACAAAATCTTTCCCGTGTTTGGTGTGCATTGTCCGTTCCTTGTCTTTTAGTGTAGCTGGATCTGTACCTTTTCGTTTTCCTCGGCTTCCTTTCTAACCATTCTCTTAAGGAGATTCGAGGCCTTTTATATCCATCCCCAGGATGCCACATCTCGTAGGCCTAAAATACGCCTCTAGAGAGTAGGGGCAATTTTTCTTTAGGTTTTTCTTTCTTCCTTGCTGGGTTGTTCTCCTCCAGCTTCTCTTCCTATTGGGCTGCGTCCCAATCTTTTGTTTTCGTTCTTATCTGTATCCAGGATGGGGCTTTTGGGTGTTGCAGCGGCCTCTTGGTTTTCCCCTCTTCTCTTTTTTGGGGGCAGAGGTTTTAGGGGCCTTGAGCCGTTCTTGCAACTTCCAGTGAAACTTCCTCACTATTTTTGAAGTGAGGTCCGCTGTGGTCTGGTATTTCTTGCGGTTTTGTATTCTCCTTCCCTCTCTTCTCTCTGCCTTCATGTATTGTTGCGTTTTCCCCTTGACCTGGGGTGCGTCTTTTCCATCATCATAGAGGGTCAGCAGCTCTGGCATTGTGGGGAACGCCTCTTGGTTCTGTTCTTGCACGTTGGGAGTGCTCCCGGATCGTTCCCATTTGCTTTTCTTGCCGAGACATTATGGCATCCATCTTCCGTAGGTATCCGTCTTGAGCTTCCCCTATTTTTCGTAGTTCTGCAAGGATGTCCCTCAAAGTTATTCCTTCCTCCTCTGGTCCCTCTTCTTGCATTATCCTCCGCTCTTTTGCTCTTGAGGTCCGTTCATGCAGTGCCGACATAGTTCTATTGTCAGTTGTGCTATTCCCTGTTTTACTATTGGAAAAATGTCCTTTTCCCTCTCCCAAGATGGCGCTCCCGCCAAAAAGCTCTTCTTCTTCCCTGCTCCTAGGACTGTGAGAGCTCATCCGCCATTTTGGCGCCCTTTAGCTCTTTTCCTCCCGTTCCCTCTGCCTTTGCCAGGGATTATTGGCTCCCCCTCTGTGCGGCCTGCTTGTTGGGCCTTTGTGTCTCTTTTGTTGGGGGCCCGATCCCCTGAGTGTGGGGGCTTCTGTGGGGCTGTTGGGATACCCGCTGTTCGTCCGCGCTCCTCCCCTCTGTCTCCAATGGCGCCTCCCCGATGCCGCACGGGCTGCTGTTCCCCGTACTCACGGCCTCCTTCTGTTTCGTCTCTTCTTCACCTCCTGCCCTCTGCTTAAGGTGGGGGGAGGGGAGGCCGGGCTGGGCTGGCAGTAAGTGCGGGTCGCCACCCGCTTCCCGCTTCCCGGCTCGCTCGCCACAATGGCGGCGGTCCGGGCCTGCCCAACCACTCCCTCTTGAGGAGGGGGAGATCCTTGGGGCCGCCGGACCCCGTCCGCCGGCTTCGTGCTCTCTTCGGGCGCTTCTGTCCGCGAGGAGGGGGGCGCAAATTGCCCTCCAGCCAGGAAAGCAGGTGACACTCCAGGGAGCCCTAGAGTGCCCGTCCTGCCACCATCTTCGCCCGACCAGGAACCTACCGCTATGATTGTTTTTGACATCGTCATTGGTAGTTTAAATCTAGTTTTGTGTATGTGTATTTTTTAAATGAATGGTTGAGTTTCAGGTATTGTGCAGCCAGCAATATGAGAGTGCATTTGCACTATATACACACAGAGCTGAACTGCACAATCATGCAACACTGCAAATAAATGAACACATCAATGGTGTGGTGCATAAAATAAATGCCAAACAGCTGCTATCCCCCACTCAGTTGGGAACCCAAAGGAAGGGGGGCAAGGGAAGACTCCTGAGAGAGTACAAAGGCCAAATGAACCAATGTGCTGGGCCACCACGGGGAAGCCGTGGCCTCCCTAGTATCAATATGTATCCCTGATGGACAACATGCCAGCCAGTCGGATGGAGCACGGGGTGGCCACGAGAGTAGAATACAGAAGCAATCTAACACGCTTGAGTGAGTCACATTTTCACTTTGCATTATAGAGCATCTCATTCTACAAAAATATAGAATGCAACACTCATGTAACTGAACTACCTCCACTCCATTGCACCACTACATGGAGCAATTCCATTCAATCAAGTACTATAACACCAGTGTGATTTTCACCATTTATTCTAAATAAAACAAGCATTACATTCCACTCAAATTTTATGCATCCTTTCTGAATGTGCAAAATACCTATGGAATATAATTATATGCCTTAAAGAGTTCAATTTATTGTTTAAAAATAGAAGGAGATATTATAGCAGAGAGCATTGTGGTAAAGTGATTTAACTTTAAATTATATGTGGGGGGAGAGAACTTTCTCAGAATTGCAATAATACTCTCAATCATATTTTCTACTGCTAAGTGAGCAAAAATTGTGTGGGAGAGAAATAAATACAAATTTTAGATGGCACCATCTCTGGCACTTCTAAGCATTCTTTTTTCTAAATATATTCTTTCTGTGAGCTGTCTTGGAGTACTTTTAATATAATTAAAAGAACAAAATGAGTGCCAGACTTGTCAATTTCAACAACAAAGTGCTAAAAGTCTTAGTGAAACCGAAAAATCCATCTCCCACACATTGTAATGAATAGGTTCATAAAAGGAAAATAGTTTAATTACATTTTAGTTCATGGATTGTTAATAGGCTGGAGTATCTAAATTGAATAATGTGATTCTGGTATAATAATTATGTGTAAATGAACTTGTTTAAATGATATTTTACAGCTTCTTTATAAAATTACAGCTAGAGGCAATGCAGTGATAGACACACAAAGGCCGTGCAAAAATTATCATAAACTATTAGCTTGTTTGCAAAGGGTTTTATGTTAATCTTTTAGTACTTAAAGCACTCTGCAATTAACATATCATGGGGAGCTGCCTTCAAGCAAAGCCATGCAAATTAAAGTACTCAGATAAAAAGCCATTCAGATTTTTTTAAATGAAAGAAAAAGGGTAGTGTAGCACTCAAAGGAGACTGGTTTTATATTTGAGATTAAGGAGGTGTAATGATTGCGTTATCTAACGATGGTTGTAATTAAAGCTTTTCTCCTGAAGACATGACAATAGATACAGCATTGATTTTGCCTTTTTAATTGTGAAAGTCATTTCATTCCAGAGCTGAAGATATGAATAGCCTAAAATCAAAGGGCTGAAAGATGGCTCTGTTGATATTTCTTGTTCAACAGCTGCCTTGTGGCTTGATACACAGAATGGTGGAAGAGATCAAGGGAGTGCTCCATATTGTAATTTCCCTGCCTGTTTCTTTTCTTTTATTGGGTGGGGAGGAAGCAAACCAGGAATCTGGATAGGATTGTAAACAAGTAGTCTTTTCACATCGCTGTGTGGTTTTTCCTCCATTACATTCCTCTGAACAAAAGGAGCCATAAAAAGAACAGGACTATGGCTTTTATGGCTGCACTTCACCAACGACAAAAGTTTGCACAATAAAGCCATCATCTGTTCTCAGAAAAATCACACTTTTTAGTGGAATATAGAGCTCTCTCTGCAACTATAATTTTGATGATCGGAAATGGTACAGAAGGAAAGCAAACCAAAGGGCAAGGAGTACAACAGTGCCAGAGTGACAGAGATTTATTTGTGTTATGTGTGTGAGTATACCACTGTCTGCAATAATAGTAGGAGCTAAAATGTTCTAGCAATACATTTCATGGAGGGAGTCACTTCATGGGAGCACCACCAACACAGAACTGAAACTGGATTAGGGCAGCAGCTATTTTGACATCAGTCCCTGGGCAGATCCTATAATGCTAAGTGAAAACAATGTGTTCCCTACTTCCCCTACTTGTTGCATTAATTCCCAAAGTCTGCAGCTGCAAATATAACATTTTGTTTATAAACAAGGGCACAGAGACAGGAGTAAGTCGAAAATCATGACACACCTCACAAAACCAAATGAAAATG
Source organism: Anolis apletophallus (assembly GCA_030556195.1). Lineage (NCBI taxonomy): Eukaryota > Metazoa > Chordata > Lepidosauria > Squamata > Anolidae > Anolis > Anolis apletophallus. Next base: position 137,569,396 of record JARBWK010000004.1, on the reverse strand, counting down.
GAGAAACAAAAACATGCCCACTGTGGATGATTGCTAAACTCCAAAAAAGTGAAAAAGGAAAAAGGAAAACCAAAAAAAAAAGAAAAAGTATGTGTATATAAAATATAAAAATAAAAATTTAGTGACTTCCATTCTTCTTCCATTACTTTCTTAAATCCTTAATTTCCGCTAAAATAAGAAGTCTTTTATAATATTTTTATCATACGTATTTTTAGTCTTTTTATATTTTCATCGTTCTTCCTCCATATTTACTGACCATTTTCCATCTCTAATTTTGTTTATGTAGGAAAAAGGTAGAAATACGGGAGTTCTAAAGTTCTTTATCCACGTATTCGTCTAATACTTTCCAATTTGTTCTTTTCAATCCTTTTCCATTATTCTGTTTGAGCCAAAATGTCAATTCATCCATATCTTTAATGTCCATTATTTTCTGCAACAATTGTATTCTTGTAGGGATTTGATCTTCTTTCCAATAGTTTGCAAAAATAATTCTTGATGGCTGTAGCACAGCAGTTCTCGTTTGTGCCTGGAGGGCAGGGGACAGGACCTGGGGTCCCATTAGCATTAGAACCAGCTGTGCTAGAACAGGATTCAGAGGATGAGCTAGATGACTGGGGTGAAGGGCAGCTTTCCCCGCAAGGGCCTCTTTCGCCCACAGAGAGCTTGGCCTGGGAAGAAATGTGTTTTGGTCCTAGGGATGATTCAGATAACCAGGTGCAGCTAGATAGCGATTCGTGGAGTTATGAACATCCGGGAGGAAGATCTTCCCAGGAGCCTCTTGAGGAAGATATGGAAGAAGGCGAATGGGAAACGGCTAGGGAGGAGAGCTCTCAGAGAGATAGCAACACAGCTGAGGAAAGACAAGGCCGAACCTTTGATAGGAGACGGAACATAGAGTCTAGCAGAAGGGAATGGTCAAAGAGCATAGACCGGCCGAGGTCCGTGAGCAGCGATTGGAGACGCAGAAGCCTAGAGCGTCGGGGACCTCGGCCGAAGTATTAAGTATAGGAACCGTGGGAACGAATCCTCAGTGCTCCGGCCACGTCTCATCTGAATAGGCGTGAAGCGGAGTGGGACTACAAGCTAAGTTAGCCGTGGTCGTCAAGCCTTGCCTTGCCTTGCCTTGTTTCCTGATCCGCATTGGTTTGCGGAGCCTTGCCCTGTTCCTGATCCGCCTCGGTTGCGGAGCCTTGCCAAGCTTTTGCCTATTTGCTACGTTATCTTGGACTTTGATACTTCAAGCCTTTTGGATTATATCATATTCTATTGGACTATATTCTTTGGAACTGTTTTTATATTCAATAAAGTAGTTAGCCTTTACTCTGTCTCTGTGTGTGTGATTAAGGGGCCGGCCAAGCCCGTGCATCGTGACAATGGCGTGGAAAAAAATATAAACAATTTTTCTATCTTATTTTCTTCAAAAAAATTCTTCATCCCGCATACCTAGCAAATAGAATTCAATATTTAAAATATTTCCATTTTTATATCTAATATCTTTTTTGAAATTTCATGTACCTCCTTCTAGAATTTTTTTGCCTTCTCACATGTCCACCATAGATGAAATAATGTTCTGTTCTTTGATTGACAATTCCAACATAAGTCAGGGACGTTCTTGAAGCATTTCACCAATTTACTGGGTGTAATGTACCATTTGTACATCGTTTTGATCCAGTTTTCCCATAAATCATAGGAATTTGTGTATCTTAATTTATAATTGCAAATCTTTTCCCATTCAGAAATTCCAATTGTGTGCCCTATATTTGCTTCTCATTTTAACATACTGGTATTTATTTATTTATTTATTTATTTATTTATTTATTTGAACTTGTTTGCTGCCACTCCCAGCCAGCTCACATACCAATTGTAGAAAAACAACTAAAACATCACATTTTCATTGATTGTTCTCAGTTGAACAGGTTAATAAAGCTCTATATAACTTGGTGATCGCCTTTTTTTCAGATACCATTATTTTATCCCATAATTTGTCTTCCGTTTCAACTGGAAGTCAGCTGGTTGCCTGTATCTGTGTTTTCGTATGCTGTGTTGCTGTGTTCCTGTGGACCAAGTTTTGAACGTGAGTTTTGATCCTGCTCTACCTCCGTGGACTTGGGTATTGTATCGGCTGGGTTCCATTCCATATGTTCTTTTTAGCTACACCGTGTTTACTCCCTCTGTATGCTAGTTGCTGCCTGCTTAGTGTTGATCTTGGACCGGATTATCGTCACTCCTGTTTCCTCCTTGTTTTTGACTCCGATTGGTTCCTCGTTGCTGCCACTTCTCCTCGCCCCAATGCTGGACTGGTTTTGATTATGCTGTTGCTGTCTTCCCGTTTCCGACCAGTGGACCGCGCTGACGTTTTTTCGCTCTTCACTTCTCCTGTCGTTGATGGTGACATCGCTGTGTTCTACATTGTGTGCCTTTTCCTTTGTTGTGCTGCGTTTTGGGGTTATTGAGAGTTTAAAGGAAATATAATCCAGGTTTTGTGTTAAGAACTATTTTTGGGCCAGTTTGGTCATTGTTTTATGTGCTTTTCATCCTCACACTGAAGTTTAAGTGTTTTGGGTTCATTTGACCATCTTTTGTGTTTTTGAATAAACTCTACTTTACACTCTACTGGGCAACAAGGAATGTATGGTCTGGACCATGTTGATTCTGGACCAGCTAGTGTGGCTGGCAGAGAAATAAGTCCTTTTTTTCCAGATGTGGGATCTCCATGTGTGAGGACCCAAGGGACGTCGGGTCTATGTGGCAGGGTAGGGCTTTGGTGAAATCCCACCCTAATTAACAAAATTGCCGCCACCAACCTAAAGCTATTAGGATTTGTAAATTAAATATGATCACCAGCAAGGCTCCTAATGAAATCATTAAGTGAGAGGATTCTAAGGAGAGGAAGAAGTACGATGGAGACTTTCTTCAAAGTGAACAGGAAAGAATTTATTAAACTAAGCAGGCTTTACGATAAGGCACAGATCTTGATGGTTTACTTCTATTGAGGCAACGAGCGTATGGTTACAGATAAAATGTGCTGGAGCGTATGGTTACAGATAAAATGTGCTGGAGCATATGGTTACAGAAGAGGTTTTACTAAAGCTTAGATCTTCCACAATTCCAGTCAGTGCTAAAACTTGACTAAGAATATCACTGTCACCCTAATACTAAAACTAGCGGTGAACAGGTGTTTCCAACCAGGAACTTTTCTACACTAAAAGTCCCCTGAGTCTTGTCTGACAGAGTTAGCTAACTACTGCTAACTCCCCAGTCCCAGAGCCCACCTGCCTCTCTGACCCAGAGACTGCAAGGTGCTTTGTCTGACTATTCCAAGTCAGCCCTACTGGCTCTAAACTATAAGCGTAACCCCAAACTCTCTGGATGATTCGCTATAGAAACAGACTGTATCAGAACACCAGCTGAGGCTTGGATGTTACTGCTCCAAAACCTCGCTCAAGACTAAAACTTTCCTGTCAGGATTTCTCCCTCCTAGACAGCTTAACTCCTCCCCCTTGGCTCTCAGCCAATCTCCTGGGAGACTTTGTAACTAGCCAGAGAAACTCTAAAGCCACACCCCCTGTCTCTGGCAACTACCTTCTCCTAATGGCTGCTGTGTGGATCTCCCTTCCTAAGATGGATGCCAGCTACTCTAAACAGGGAGCCAAACTGCCACACAGGCTTCGGCCTGCTCAGAATGGGTGAGTCCTTACACCATGCATCTTGCAGGTTAAGGTCTTCGACCGGGAATGTGGCGCAGCTGGCTAAGCGCTCTCCCTTGCCCTCTGCAATGCCCCATGGGAGGAGCCGGCAGCGGGAACCAGGAAGCGCCAGGAGGAGCCCTCGAAGACTCCACCTTGCACTTTCTCCTTCCTGCAATCCCCCCCCCCGCAGGCGCTTTCCCTTGACCTCTGCAATGCCTCGTGGGAGGAGCCGGCAGCGGGAACCAGGAAGCGTCAGGAGGAGCCTTCGAAGGCTCCTCCTTGCTCTCCTGGGCTCCTGTTGCTGGCTCCTCCTGTGGGGCATTGCAGAGCGCGAGGGAGTGCTCTCCCTTGCCCTCTGCAATGCCCCGTGGGAGGAGCCAGCAGCAAGAACCAGGAAGCGCCAGGAGGAGCTTTCAAAGGCAGGCTTGCAGTTGTATGTATGGTTTACAAGTGAGGTGAATTTCATGCTTATAGGCCTAAGAATTATGAGGAAATGAGTCTCTAAAATTTCCCCATTGCCGCCAATGGACTGAATCTTAGTGAAACAAAAACCCCTCCTCCTGATGTCGTCAATGTCCTGATAAACAGACTGGGGGAGGAGTAGAAAAAGGGACCAGAAAGGCATGGGTTTTTGACAAGTTGCACACCTCTAACGGGCAATTAAGATGATGTAGAGCTTAGAATGCTGATTTTTTAAATTTCTAATTTACATAAGATTTTGCACTTCTAGCTATCATAAAAGAGTATTTTCATAACAAAGAATAGACAAATAAGCCCCAATTAATATAGGGATCTATACTATTATTACAAGTTGCTTCAACATCTGATAGCACATATTTATGAATGATTCTGAAGCCACAGAAGGCTTATGTTAAAAAGATCTAGCCATGTGTAAGTTTCTTGCATGAGAGACTGCCTGGAAATTGTGCATACTATTCTGAACTCTTGCAAGTGGAGTTGAGATACAAGAATGATTATGTTGGGGGGGGGGGAGGGGGCTGTGGTGCAAAGATGAAAGAGGGTTATCATTGGAAGATTATTAATCAAGAAATAATAATATATTATTCACCATACTGTGCAACCGTTCTAATTTTTTTTAGCAACATAGCACTTTAAGTAGGTAAGATCATCATGGTACAAATAGTAACTGTTTTGTTTTAAAAAGTAATAATCACCTAAGGATTCACTAAACAAAACTGACAGCCCATATGCTGTACTTTTCCCATATGGTATATATAAACTGTCCAAAAATAATGCTGGATCTTTTCACAAATTCAATGCACATGGAACAAACCTAAAATGAATGAGAGTGGTTAAACCATGTGCCCCTGCTCTACATAACTGGCACATCAGCAGAATCAACAGCTGGATCTCTGTTCAAAACACTAGCACTAGGCCTAGTTTGACCACTCTACTATAAACCAATACTATATAATCCATTCTACTGCCATAGCTGAACAGAATGAACTATGCCAATCAAGTAGCTTTTGGTGGTTTGAACAATGGCCTGTACCAACCTAAAGAAAATGATGTACTGCAGTGCAAACTACATAATCCACTGGTCATGAGAATGATGAGTGAATCTTTTCAACCCAAAAAAGAGGTGAAGTAGAATGATGTCACAGGAATCCCCTTCATGATTTTTATGCTTGGTAATGATTAGTCATAGTCATTTTTGTGCCTAGTGGCAGTTTTTTTGTCTGGTTTTATTTTACTCATTCACACAGTGCCACAGCAAGGGCAAAAATAACTGGACTTCTTAGGTTTTGTTTTATATGGCGTCACATAACAGAATCCTATTAGTTGCAAGATGATGTTTGAAGCCAAGACCAAGGTAGGCCAATGTTTCAGGCTTTCTGTTTGTCTTGGATTTTAAAAAGTGAGAATAAGTAACTAGAAACAAGGAACATGATGACCACTCCTAATAACTGGAACAAAAATGACAACATATGCAGAACCCGTGCTTACATGAAAGTGCATAAAATGTTCTTCCACAAAAACCATGTAGCATGTAAACAGGATGACCAAGTTGAGTCAGGCATGTTCATCCCTGCCTGAGATTATAAATGTCTTAGGCAAAGGAAGGGATGAATGTGGGTAATAGGATATTCACATACCAGATCAGAATAAACCCTAACTTTAGCATTGGGAAGAGGAAAATAGGCAACTCAACTTGTGTGAGACCCTCCTTCATCTCTTACACACAGTACAGCATTGTAGGCTGCCTGCAAAGGCATGGTTGCAACAAGAAGTTACAAAGAGGCAGGCATGTTGCCGGGGCTAAGGGGGCTTCAGCCCCCCCCCCCAAATTCTCAGGGTGGTCTGCGAGAAGGCCTTACTGGTACATTATTAAAACTGTTATGTTTATTCATATCATGATCTGATCACCATGCTCATTATATCCCACATTAATGGGGTTATTGGGAAAACAATACAAAAGGTTTGCTAGGGTAGACCCTCTTCCACCCAGTCTCACCCCCGAATCAAAATCCTGGCTATGGCCCTGCAAAGAGGGGATTGAAAACTGACCATACTAGGTACATGCAGGTTTCTTTCTTTCATTTCCATGTAAATAGTGCTTTACATTTCCTCCTCCTTCATCCCTTAGAAATCAAAGAAGTACACTGCAGATTTTGGCCTGGACCCAGAATTGGTAGTATTGTCATTCATAGATGTTTTGTTCACTTGGTCTTAACTTCAAGAATTTCCTGTGTTGCATAATTTCTCTAGCAAAAAATATTCTGAATATATCTGATTCCAGCAGCTTAGTAAGATATAACAACGAAAACATTGTCACATGGCCGCTGGAGTTGCTCCGTGTTATCAAGGGACATGGGGAACCTGGTGCCCCACATCTTGCAGCACCTGATTCCTCTCTCTGAGCAGATCCCGTGGGAGTGCATGCTTCCCTCTAATGCTTATAATGGCATTAATGGCTACACAGGAAACCTCCCATGCCATGCGCTAGCACCATCCACCTTCTGTAGCACCCCAGTTCTTTTTCGTGCCTGGGGGGCAGGGGGCAGCACCGGGGGTCCCACTTGCATTGGAGCCAGCTGATTCTGAGGAGGATTTGGAGGGACTGGAAGAAGGGGATTTTGAGGTAGCTGGGCCTTCTTCCCCCACAGAAAGCCTGGCCTGGAATGACGGCTGGCCTGATCCTTACGAGATGCAGGAAGGCCAGACGGATTTCGAAAGCAGTGATAGTGAAGATTATGAACGGCCGAGGGGGCGAGGTTCACAGGAAAGAATGTGGGAAACGACCGAGGGAGAGGCCCGGGAAGCAGATGGGGAGTTCGGCTCTCATGAAGATAGGGAACCAGGTGTTGGGAGGCAAGGTCGAACCTTTGATAGGAGATGGAGCATTGAGGCTAGCAGGAGGGGCTGGTTCCACAGCCTAGACAGGCCAAGGTCCCGCAGCACAGATTGGAGGAGGAGAAGCCTAGAGCGTCGGGGGCCTCGCCAAGGGATTAGGATCCGTATAGGATCCGTGGCCACGGCACGTGTAGCAAGCCAAGACCACGTAGCTAAGTTTGGGCTAGTGGCCTGCCAAGGAGTGCCTTGGATCTTGCAACTTTGCTTTGTTCCCTGATCCGCTTTTGCTGAGCGGAGCCCTGCCAAGTCTTGGAAACCTTCCATGCCAAGTTTGCTTTTGGACATTACCTTATACTTTTGAATTACCTTTGATATTTTATGGACAATTACCTTTTCAACTGTTTCTTATTCTTCAATAAAGTAGTTAGCAGATTACCGTCTCTGTGTGTGTGATTAAGGGGCCGGCCGAGTCCTTGCATCGTGACACCTTCACCCATGGAGTCACACTGTCATTGTTCGATGGGATCTGGTGGGTTTCGTGGGTGACCTGGGCTAAGTCAGTGCATGCCCCCAAATTTAGCCCTTTGTGATGAGGTCGTAAGTGAGACGCGATGTTTTGAGCCTTGAATTGAAAGTGTAGGGATTCGAATCTATGTCCAGGTATGGAAACCCACTGGGCAAACTTGAACAAATCACACTCTTGCAGCCTTAGGGGGAGGCCTGTGCAAACCCCTCTGAATAAATCTTGCTAAGAAAAACCCATGATAAGTTGACCGTAGGGCTGTCATAAGTCAGAAACAATTTGAAAGGCATACAACACAAAACAAGAACAGAAGGTGTGATGTTCTAGCAACATTGAAGGAAAATACCCACACAATTCAGCATAGAAATAATTTGCCTCACTGGAGCTGATGTGAGGAATTCCAAATTGGGATTGAATCACATCCCTTATACTTGGCCTCAGGCATTCCAAAGAACCTTATCACACTCCAAATGTGAACAGAAAGAGAGGAATTCATTTACTGGATTTATATCCTGTGTTCACACACAAACACATCCATCATGGTGCTCAAGATGGCTAGAGGTTTCTGCAAATATCAGTGACCCCGCCCCTATTTAATTTCCAAACAAAACTCTCTCCTCTCTCTCTCCCTCTGGAGATGTAGAGAGGAGATGACCACCACCAATTAAAAACATGAATGAAAAATAACTACACCTAAAATTACCCTAGAGATTGAATTTATAGTCTTATTTTTAATTATTCTGTTGCTTAGAAAGAAGACAAACAGCCTATGCCAAAGCATTTTGCTGCAGAAAAAAGAATGAGGGCTAAAGAGAAGAGGAGAAAACATACACTTGAATTATTTATTTACAAATCACTGCTATTTTGCATTTTTCTAATAGCCTTAATTTTAGCACAACATCTATTCAGATTCATTACCTACTGAAATCCTTCATTCTGGCTCTTCTCCTCCCCACTCCCATAAATAGAAATGCACTAAACTACAGTGTAATTAATATAATTAAAGTATTAATAAAGATTGAAAGGGTTGGACACTGCACGAAGTACTTAATTTTGTGTATCTTTTTCTCTGATTGACTGTTTAGGTTTATGTTTCAGCTGTCACCAAGATTACGTGTAATTAAGACAAAGTAAAGATGTGCCTCTCTTTTTCTTTAACCAGAGAGGATGGCAGACAAATTCATGGCTGTTTGGGTAGTGGGTGGTAACTCTGCCCACTCTTTTGTATCTGTTATAATTTCGCATTGTTCTTTATTCATGCATTGGCATAGGGCGGGAAGGTTGGAAAAGGAAGACTTTCTCTTTGTGCCCCTCGCTGAAATATTGGTTCTTCAGATAGATTTTTTAAAAACCAGGTCCAGGAGATGATTACTACATACTATGCAAAAACTTCCCAAGTGAACAAAGTAAATTTTACCTACTTCATTATATCTGTATCTGTATACCTTTATAAAACGGAATGTTTGTATGTGTGTATGTGTGTATGTATGTGTGTATGTGGAGGGCGGAAGGCGGATATGTGGCAGCTATTTGCATAAAGTCCTTTGATTGGACAGCCTCGCCACTCCAAAATTCTAAGGCACCAGACAGAGGGCATTGATAGCCACTGATTAGCCAGCAACCCAGAATCCAGGCCTCTACATTCAAACAACAGGATTTCTTCCCACTGAGGGGAAAAAAGCCAGCAACCCAGAATCAAGGCCTCTACATTCAAACAACAGGATTTCTTCCCACTGAGGGGAAAAAAGCCACCAACCCAGAATCCAGGCCTCTACATTCAAACAACAGGATTTCTTCCCACTGAGGGGAAAAAAGCCAGCAACCCAGAATCCAGGCCTCTACATTCAAACAACAGGATTTCTTCCCACTGAGGGGAAAAAAGCCAGCAACCCAGAATCCAGGCCTCTACATTCAAACAACAGGATTTCTTCCCACTGAGGGGAAAATGCACCATCAACATTCCCTCCCCACTTGGCTCTGTGAAAACAAAATGGATTCCTGTATTCTCCTCCCCCTCAGCTTTTAGAAAACGGCTGCCTGCCATGCACCCTTTTAAAGTTACCAATAGCAGGCCATAACATTACAGGCCCCAAAATAGAGTTTAGGGCATGATGGCCGACGAATGATGGGATTTGCATCCCAATTCACTTCCCAGAAAACATTGTAGCCCCTACATATCCCCTTCTCTCCCAGATAGGCCCAAAAGAGGCATCCATCTTCCCTCTTCAACACAGTGTCAGAGAAAGGCAGCTTCTGACAGGATCTTTAGAACAGGCACTGTCACTCTACAAGGTAAGGCCCTACTTCACTCAAAAGACACAAGAGAAAACAATAAATACCTTTCTCTAATGCCTTTTAATGCTTATATAAATAATTCTGGCCCAAAGCCCCTCACCCAGCCTCATTGGACCTTACTGCTAATTCCATGCAGGCCTTTTCCTTTTTTTTTTTTTTACTCCTTTCTGTTTTACACCGGTATACTTTCACAGGCCAGGGCGGATATGTGGCAGCCACTTTCATAGGCCAGGGCGGATATGTGGCAGCCACTTTCACAGGCCACAGCGACCAGCGCGGGTGATGGACCTGCACCAAACTTGGTACACATAACCCCCCCCTATGACATGACCCACGTATTATGGGATTTGTAGTACTTTCCAAGACTTTGGTTCCCACAGACCACTGAGGCCACCAAAAGGACCAATACAGACCACACTCAGCACACACAGCCCCCATGACCCACTCTACGTCCTGGTGCAGTTCGGAGGAGGGTGGGCCATGGATGATGGGACTTGAAGTGCCTCTACTCACTTCCCAAGTCCGCTGCAACCCTCATCCAATCACTGATCAAGACCAAACTTGCCATACATAACCCCCATGACTGCCTTCACATCCTGGTGAGGTTTGGGGAGGACTGACAATGGATGATGGGATTTGTAGTACTTTTACACCCCTCTGTTCCCACAGACCACTGTGGCCCCCAACAAACACCGAGAAAGTCCACACTTGGCACACAGAGCCCCAGTGACCCACTCTACATCCTACTGAAGTTCGGAGGGGACAGAACATGGATGATGGGACTTGCAGTACCTTCCCTCACTTCCCAATCCTGCTACAAACCTAATCCAATGACTGATCAACACCAAATCTGGCACACAGAGCCCTCATGACCCACTCTACAGCCTGGTGCAGTTTACTGTGAGACGGACCACGGATGATGGGACTTGAAGTACCTTCACTCACTCTGAAAAACAATGCATCCCTCATCCATTCACCAATACAGAGCAAACTTAGCACACAGAGCCCCCATGACCCAATCTACATCCTACTACACTTTGGGGGACGGGACACACAGAGATGATGGGACTTGCACTACCTTCAGTAATTTCATGATACCACTGCAACTCCCAATAATGATGGATCAAGACTAAACTTGGCACACAGAGCCCCCATGACCCACTCTACATCCTGCTGCACTTCTCAAATGACCCGGGCAGGGCCGGGTCCCCAAGCTAGTGAGTTTATAAAAACCAATGATCACATTAGGACAGTCCTCAAGAATTAGGAAATACTTTCCCAACATGTGTACTTTAGCAATGCAGTATGTGTGTGTGTGTGTGTGTGTGTGTGTGTGTGTGTGAATCCTGCTCAAACTTAATATGGCAAGATAGATGGGAAACTCCAAAAGATCATACCCATCAACTATTTCTTTCCTAGCTTGTTTTCAGTTTATGCTTTCCCTTTTTTCTAAGCCATTAAAGAGAGAGAAAATAGATATACCACGTCTGCACAATGGATCAAACACAAATCGTTTGCATTGTAAAGAAGTTGTTTGAGATATCTGCAGGGCTCAGTTGAAATATGAAATCTCTCCCAAACTTCAGGAGAACCTTTTTTTCCTTTCATGCAGAGAGTGAATAAAATAAATTATAAACATGTACTGACTGCCTTGAATAGTAAGTACCTTTATACAAAATACACAGCAATAACACCTGAACTTTTTAATGAGTACAGGTGTAAATCTTGATTATGTAAAAATACTAGTAAAGAATGAGTAGGCCATGAAAGTTCTGTAGCTGCCTTTCAATGCTAATAAAATGTCTGAGACTATTTGACCTGAACAATTTTTTTTAAAAAAAACCATTTCTAGCCAACGTTTTTGATGTTATAACCTTACTTAAATGCGCAGCAACATTTGTAACCTTTTAAACTGTATCTTAACTCAATTTTTAACGGATTTTGCGTTGCATGGTGCTCTTAGTCTGGAAAGGTAAGTGATCAAACAAACTATAAATCTCTCACTAACAATATAGCCATCTCTAAATTAATTGAGTAATATTTCTCTGCAGTGTTTCTAAGGATTTTCTGGTGTTATCTTTTAGTGCAATTTTGTTCCACCCCATACGTTTTCTTACCAGAATGTTGGTCCCAGATGCCCAACTAGATTTCCTGCAACTCTGAGCCAGGAATGGACACTCTATAATGTAAAAGCCTGCTCATGATGAAATTAGTTCAAATTATATTCTGATAAATCTGACATTAATTCAAATTATTACCCTTGGCAGTATTTCCTCTTGGATGTTTTCCCCCACCCACTCTTAATCTACCTGAATTTTTTTAAAATATAGGCATACGCAGGAAAGTCAAACTGTTGCTATGTAAGAAATAAAGTTACTGATATTTCTGTGTGTGTTAGTGTTACTGAACCACAGCAAACCCCCCCCCCCCAAATGTTTATAGAACTTTAAGAAAATAATATGATTTTTTAATTTCATATATTCTGGAGCTCCAGAATTGTGCTATGTCCAATCTGCTAGAAGTTCCAAAATGGACCTAGCAGCAGTTGTATCTTACAAACTCTATCAGTTCTAACCTTTTAATAAAATTTATCAATTTGATGGTTTTTGTATAATTTATATCTATTATGTACTGTGTCAATTCATATCAATGTGAAGTGGATAAACCATACCAAATGCATGTGTCAAAATGTGCTTTGCAGGCAGCCATCTTTCTGTGCCCCAAGTTTACACAATCCTTTGTGAAAGGAGATGATGGCCAGGATCTCTACAGCTAGATAGCGATCAGAATTTTTTTGTAAAAATGTAGATAGATGGTCCTTTTTGTCAACAAAATAAGCTCAGGATGTTTGTCCATTTAACATGACACTTCCATGGGAAGAGGGAGCTTGGTGGATAGGAATTTATTAACTCTCTAAGCCAGCAGCCAAGCTCTTGATTGTCTAAAACCATCACCTTTGTCTTAAGAGCCTTGCACCTTTGTTTCACATGGAACTGGATGCTTGAGTTAATCACCAATTCTTCATGGACTGTGCCCTCCTAGGGGCATCCTAACAATGGATTAGTCTTTTGAACTGATGTCAAGGGAGCCCCTGGCTAGTCCAGGAGCAGATCATAGCCTGCCTCTTTTTCATCTAATCAGGGGAGCAAGAAGAAGCTCTCAGAACTGTATAAAATGTCATGTATTTCTCTGTGTTTATACTTGTACCTTTCAAAGTGTATTGCTTGTTCTTGCATCCCTTTTGGCCGAGTAGTAATAAACTCTATGGTGTTGCCTTCAACCTGGGGAGTTTGTTTTGATGTCCTGGCCGATCCGGTTTCACAGATTTTCACCAAGCATGGACCTGTTAACTGTGGTTCTAGCTGAATTCATTACATTAGAATTAAGAAAAGGGTGTTCCTATATGATTAGGGTAAAGATTTTCCCCTGACATTAAGTCCAGTCATGTCTGACTCTGGGGGTTGGTGCTCATCTCCATTTCACAGCTGAAGAGCCAGCGTAGTCTGTAGACACCTCCAAGGTCATGACTACATGGAGCGCTGTTATATACAATTATAAAACCTATATAATTATAAAACCAAATATTAAGACTGGATTTATGCTATCAAATAATGTAGGTTGAACTGAATTATATGGGACTACAGTGATCATGTAATGCAGTTCATACTGCATTATTTGTCGGTGTAGATCCAGCCATAGCATCTGGAATAGAAAATGACAAAACAATTAAGATATTATGTTACTATTTAGCTGGCGCAAACAATATCCTAGTCAGTTGGTTTCAGAAAGAATACTTTTGGAAATGGAGAAAGTACCTTTGAGAAGAATGAGGCAAACTGTTTGCATAAATATTATGAGTTAAGTACCATATACTGCACATTCATGCTTTTAAGCCAGATGTTTCAGATCATTCAGAATTCCAAATTAGAGCTGGTTCTTCTGTTCTATCATGTTCAAGCCCATTTTTGGAACATTGCAAGAAACCCAGTGCAATTATGAAGCATGTATTTTGAATACAAAATGTCCCAAGCCCAACCTATAGATCTGGGGGAAAAAGACTCCTCACTTTACACTACAGAGTGTGTTGTATGTCTTCAAGTAATTACCAACTTATGGCTAACTTAAAGAGAATCTACAACATTGTTTGCTTGGCAAGATTTGTTATTTTCCCTAACAATATTTTCCCTAAATCTGATCCACTAGAACAGATCCCTAACACTGATGCACTAGAAAAGAAATTAGCCAGTTTATGGGCCAATATTGGATAGAGTAAGAGCTGGTGGCAGGTAAAACCACAGCCCAAACCTGGAGGACTTTACAGCAGTGCAGATCAGCATAGGTCTTCTCTCTATGTGCCATTCTTCTCTGGCACACTACTCTCTTGTCCAAGAAATTGCAATATCCAGAGAAGTTGTTCCTTTAGCAGCAGCAGGCTTCCAACGGGATGATACTGGGGACTGTGTGAAAGTATATCTCTGCCCAAAGTTAGACAGTAAATGTGGGAAGGAGGTGAAGAAACACAGACTATGGCCCATCTACATTGCCATAGAAAATCCGAATTATCTGCTTTGAACTGTATTATATGGAAGTGTAGATTCATATAATCTAGTTCAAAGCAGATCATTCAGATTATTTGATAATCTGATTTGATAATCTGTATTATAGCACAGTGACTATCCAACCTATTAAACTAGTCCACCCTCGAAGGCTAATGGATCCTTGGAAAAGTCTTAAATAGTTCCATGGCCGGCATCACAGATGATCCAGTTGAATCCCTGGTTGATAAATGGAATCAAAATGTAGCAGGGCTCCTAAACGTCCTCTCCAGCCCATTATAAATCAGACCTTGGTATACAGAGACCCTCAGAGAAATGAAATGGGAAGGATGATTATTAGACCACAGATGGTAGAAAACTAGACTTTTCAAATACACCAAATGATTAATGCATGTCTTGGAGTGGGGGAGGGGGGTATTAGACTGCTACCGAAAAGGCCCTCCCTGGATCCCCTGGACCTTAATAATTGCAGACCAGTGTCTTACCTTCCTTTTTGGGGTATTTGATTGAGAAGGGAATTGACCTGAATGAACAAGTGGGTATCAATAATCTGAGAAACAAAAAAAAAATCTAACACTGGCTGGTAGCATGGCAGAGCAGACAGCTAGAACCATTAGGTAATCTACATAGTAATGTATATGTATAAGAGCTCTTATCTCTACCCTTCCAGCAAATAATCTCTGCCAGGTGTGGCCTTGAAGACGCACAAAATTGGGCCACACACACAACATGAGAAGCCCCGGCATGAACCTCCAGGGAGGATGAGGAAAATCCACTGGACATGAAACTGGGTCAAAGGGGATATGATGCAATCTCTGCTGGGCATTGCAAGCCAGGGGGTTGGTCTTTGAGATGATGGACAGGTGTATATAAGTTATTTATCCATGCTGTCTGCGCGTCATCCTTACAGATAATCTCAGCGTTCATTACAGTATAAGTCTAGAATTTAGTTAAAATTGACACACACACACCCCCTCCAAAAAATAACCCTGTGTTGATTTATCCATGGGTTAATGAGAGTATTGTACCTTATCAGAAAAAGGAACAATTGTTTTGCCTGAGGAGAGTGGCAAGGGACAAGAGTTTAGTCCATCCAGGACAACGTAAAAGAAGCACCAACCCCTTTATTGCCTCCATAATGACAGTATCTTGGGCCTTTTTAAATATTGGTAGCAGCCTGGGTAGTTGGCTCCCTGAGGTGACATTGGTGCTTTCCTTTCTCTGTGGAATGAATCATACCAAAATCCATAATTGTAAAGTAACTGTAAAATGTCTATTTTTGTAAAAAAAAAACCCCAACATTCTTGAATTTAATTCAACTATCTGTTTTCTGAAAGGTGGTTCTTTTTCCTGCATCAGGATGTTGTATGTAGGATATGTATTACTATTTTAGTCCTTACCATATTGGCATATTATTTTGTTTTGCTAATGTATTTGTCACAATTGTATGTCATTAGTGAATTAGAGGACTGTGCTTAGTCAGCAGTTGTTTCCCTTCCTGAAACTTATTTTTATTGCTCCCAGCCCTCTTAGTTTTCCTGCTCAAGAATTTGCATAGCCATTTCAAATGGAGGGAGAGGCAAGCTTTTACAAAGAATTCAACTGAAGGTTTTGAGTTTGTTAATAGACTGACTGTGCTTCCTTTGCAGTCAAGAAAGTCAGCTGGCAGCTGAAACTCTCTTAAAACAAGGACTAAATGAAAGAAATCTAAACACACATTTAATGACTTGGGTCCCCCCCTTCTCTCATGAAAGTGTGTGTCAAAGAATTTCACTTGTGTAAGGTAACTCTTAATGATGTGGAAGCCAGAGGAGCCAGGGATCTGCCTTTGGTTGATAATTTCTGAACAGATGAAAAAGAATATTTTAAATTCCTGAGATGTTTGTGACTTTTTCGATGCCTCATAGTAGATAAAGATGACAGCTCTATCAGCTTTACACTTTGTGGGGGAAACATATCTTACTTCCAAGTGCAAAATGTCAAGGAATTATTGATATAGGTTTCTTTATAATAATTGAAATTACCAATGGTCTTTTTTGTAATAGTGTGAAATTATATCTGAAGTTGTAAAAAAAAGCAACACACCTCTGGTAATCTGGTACAATGAGGTTAGGTTTATGGCCTCCAGCTGTTTCCTTGAAATAAAACTTATGGGCTTCAAGTGTTATCATTAAAATTTCTCTTGTAGTGAAAAAACATTTTCTTGTTTCCCTACATAGTTTTGGCAGTCTCAAATCTCAACTACAGTAAAATTTCAACAACCTTTGATTATTTCCTCAACAGAGCCCCATAATTTGTTTAGGGAACAAGGTCACATTTCAACAAAGCAAAACAAAATGTTTTGGGGATAAGTTCTACACCTTGCAGTTCCTCCTGTTATGATTAAGAGCATAGATGCCTTGAAGTTTGGTCTTTCTAGATAAATATTAGCAGCAATCCACTCAGTGTTGGAAACCCACTGGGTGACCTTGAGTATAGTTTCCAAGATGGAGTGGGTTGCTTCTAACACTGATCTAGGGAGACCAAACTTCAAGGCATCTAAATTCTTAATCATAATCCAAGGAACTAGTGTTCTGCAAGGTGTAGGTGACCTTGAACAAGTCTCCCTTACATGTCAATGGGTGCATAAATCTGAAGACATTCCCACTTGCATGTTGATCTGACACATTTTGTAAATAAGTTAAATTGGGCAATTTTTTGTATCGCACATTTGGACCTTAATGGAAATTGCCATTAGAAGTGTTCTGAAACACAAAGGATGATTTAATGGGGAATGATACATTTCAAGAAATACAATTTATTCCTCAGTTAATATTTTTCCTTTATGCATCAAATATAAATAAGTGAATGCAAAAAAAAATCTGCAAGGCCCTTGCCTCTTTATTTGGGCCAGTGCCTTAGAGGATTATGAAAAAATAAACAATGAAAAAGAAGATTGGATTACTTGGTGCTGGAATGTGATTTCCGAAGCATGTGCTTGGATTTCATTTTGTGTTCCTTTGATATTTTATAAAGATCTTAGCATACTTACATTCATACCAGAAGATTAATATGATGAATTTCAATGGCTCTGCAACAGCCATTGTAGTCTAAAACAGTTTACAATTTATTAAATGTATGGCTTTTCATGCTAATCTCCAGTTCTAACAGGGTTTACTAATTCCATTTTGAATTGTAAGACTATTGTTTTATTGTTCTGTGTGATGGACACTGCTACACTGCTTTCATTACCCTGGATTCTGGAGCAAATAACTGTTCTGCTGAAAAAGTGATTCCTGTTCTTTGAGAACTAATTGAACTACCTGTGGAAAACCTAATTGAACACCTAATTGAACTACTGGTGGAAAAGGTTCAGGGGTGGGAAATATTCGTGATCTCGGGGAGGGGTAACAGGGACGGTACCCCTCCCCGGCCTTATGAGAGAAGGAGGTGGAGCCGAGAAAAGGCTCATCCCCCTTCTGACCTACGAGCTATCCCTAGGCACACAGATGGTGAGTCTTCAATTATCTCCTCTCCGACTCTGGTGCTAGCAAACACCAGGTCCGTGCACAACAAGACAGGGACCATTAGAGACTTCCTCCTCGAGAAGAATGTAGATCTGGCCTGTCTCACGGAAACATGGCTGCAGGAGGAGGACGAGGTCCTTATGCACGAATTAACATCCCCAGGGTTTGTTGCTAGCTAACAGATGAGGACAGAGAGACGGGAGGGGGGGGGGCGGAGTGGCCATTCTCAGTCGAGACAACTTTAATTCCAGGACGATTCCCACTGCGAATATCCCAGGAATAGAGTGTGCGGGCCTTGTGTGGGATTTTAGTGAGAGTGTAGCCTTCCTGTTGGTGTACCGAGCACCCAAAGCGCCAACAGGGAGTCTGCCTAAGCTGCTGGAGATGGTCTCGGAGTGGGCATTGAGGTTCCCTAAACTTATTGTTCTGGGGGACTTCAATGTCCATGGC
This sequence comes from Anolis apletophallus, assembly GCA_030556195.1. Taxonomy (NCBI): domain Eukaryota; kingdom Metazoa; phylum Chordata; class Lepidosauria; order Squamata; family Anolidae; genus Anolis; species Anolis apletophallus. Next base: position 137,551,062 of record JARBWK010000004.1, on the reverse strand, counting down.
GACACCACCTCCCCTTCAACAGCAGCCATGGACCTAGTGTCTACCATGGAGACGCTAGGACTCTCACTTTGTAAGATCGGTCCCACACATCAGGCCGGGCACACCCTGGATTTGATCTTCGCGGCCTGAATTCAAGTCATCCCAACCTCTATAATAGGGGTTCCATGGTCGGATCACAGTGTCCTGGAAGTTCGCCTTGAAGTGGCCACTCCACCCGGTAAGGGTGTCAAACCCATTTTGGTTCGCCCAAAGACACTTATGGAACCCACTAGGTTCCTGAATGCTCTGAGGGACTTGGAGCTCATCAGCAACTCAGTCGACGGGCAAGTGGAATGCTGGAACATCGCCCCCCAGACGCCCTCTCATCCCCTGTAGAAATCGCTCACCTTGGTTTACCGAGGAGCTGCGTGTGATGAAACGGAGGAAGAGAAAGCTAGAGGACGTGTGGCGGGGCCTCCGTGACGGAGCATCGAGATCGGCTTATAAACAATTTAAAGAGGTTTATGAGCAAGCTATCAAGGAAGCCAAAAAAGTTCTTTACTCTTCCTTGATAGAGTCGGCTAGTTCATGCCCAGCTCAACTTTTTAAGATAATTCGGTCATTGACAACAATTCCGACTGTCCCAAATGATAGGGGTTTGGCTCCCTCAGCTGAGGCTTTCCAGAACTACTTTGTCGACAAAATCTCGATTCTCCGCCGGGACATCCCAGCCACTCTTGATACAGTATGTGAACTCGAGACTCCGCCGCCACTCGGCGGGCCCACCTTCACCCGTTTCCAACTGCTGGACGCAGAAGCTGTCGATAAGTTACTTGTTGCAGCTAGACCAACTCTGCTCCCTTGATCCGTGCCCCTCCTGGCTTGTTAGATCTTGCCGGGAGGGGTTACGAGACCCCCTGGGAAAGATTATCAACAGCTCCATTGAGCAAGGAGTGTTCCCAGGGGGGTTGAAAGAGGCAATGGTAAGACCGCTGCTGAAAAAGCCGAATCTAGACCCTTCGGCTCCCTCCAATTACCGACCAGTTTCCAACTTGCCATTTTTAGGCAAGGTGATTGAGTGGGCAGCAGCGGATCAGCTGCAGCAGTTCTTAGACAATACAGCTGGACTTGATCCCTTCCAGTCCGGCTTCCGTATTGGGCATGGGATGGAGACCGTGCTTGTCGCCATTACAGACCAACTTCGCTGCCAGCTGGACCAGGGTGGATCAGCCCTGCTTGTTTTGTTAGATCTAACAGCAGCGTTTGACACAGTAGACCACGCATTTTTGACCCACCGTTTAACCGTGACTGGGGTTAGGGGGACTGCCCTTAAATGGGTGGTCTCCTTCCTCCAGGATCGGGGACAACGTGTGGAGAGGGGGGGGGAGGTCTCCAGGAAGCTCCCATTAAGTTGTGGGGTCCCCCAGGGGGCCATCCTCTCTCCCTTATTATTCAACCTTTATATGCGCCCCCTGGCCCAGATGGCCCGCGACTTTGGTCTGGAGTGTTATCAGTACGCTGATGACACCCAGCTTCTGCTGAGAATGGACGACAGGCAGGATACCGTACCTGATTGTTTCCAATCCGTAACTGGATGGCTGCGAGCCAGTAAGTTGAAGGTGAACCCGACGAAGACGGAGATCTTGTGGCTGGGCCGCCCGGGGGTAGAGACCCAGTTGCCGACGTTTGATGGTGTGGCACTTCGCCCACAGCCCCTAGTTAAGAGCCTTGGGGTCCAGCTAGACACCCAACTGTCGATGGAAGCGCAGATTGCCTGCGCTTGCAAGACAGCGTTCTACCATCTGCGGCAGGCGAAACGTCTGGCTCCTTACCTCTCCCGCTGCGACCTGGCCACGGTGATCCAAGCCACGGTCATCTCGAGGCTTGATTACTGTAATGCACTGTACATTGGCCTACCCTTGTCGGCGATCCGGAAACTTAAGCTGGTGCAGAATGCAGCAGCGCGCCTGCTGTCGGGAGCCCCAAGATCTGCGCATGTGACCCCACTCCTGCGTGCACTGCACTGGCTTCCCATCGAATTCCGGGTCTCCTTCAAGGTGTTAGTTCTAACTTTCAAGGCCTTATATGGTTTGGGGCCAGTGTACTTGAGGGAGCGTCTTACCCCATACAAACCCAGAAGATCACTGCGCTCAGAGGGGCTTAATCTACTAGAGGTCCCTAGTATTAAGATCTGTAGGCTGTCGAGCACCCGGCAGAGAGCATTTACAGTGGCCGCTCCGACCCTCTGGAATTCTCTGCCGGAGGAGATACGAGCACTACGGGGTTTGTTGGCCTTCCGCAAGTCTGTGAAGACTTGGCTATATAGGCAGGCATTTGGTCCCAACTGATGCCTCCTTAGTTGCCAGCTGCCAACATACCGTCCTGCCATGTATTGCCTCTGCGTATTATTGCTTGCCGGGATCATTTGTGGGGAGGGGGGCTTTTGGGTATACGTTTTTTATCTGTTTATTGATGTTTTATTGATTTTATGCTGTAAACCGCTCTGGGCTCCAGAGAGACCGGTCTACCAAATCGAATTTATAAATAAATAAATAAATAAATCAATGCCTTGAAGCCGTGACTGGATGGCTGTGTGCCAGCCGGCTGAAGGTGAATCCGTCGAAGACGGAGATCTTGTGGCCCGGTCGCCCTGGGCTGGATGAGTGCAGGTTACCTACCCTGGATGGCGAGCAACTTAGCTTGTCATCCCTTGTAAAGAGTTTGGGTGTCCAATTGGACCCTTTGCTGTCCATGGAGACCCAGGTCTCCATGGTCAGCAAAACATCATTTTTCCATCTACGACAGGCTAGGCGACTGGCACCCTACCTGTCCAGGGATGACCTGGCCACGGTGATCCAAGTGACGGTCATCTCGAGGATGGACTACTGTAACGCCCTCTACGTCAGCCTTCCCTTGTCGACAATCCAGAAACTCAAGCTAGTGCAGAATGCCGCTGCTTGCTTGCTGTTGGGAGCACCGGTGAGAGAGCACATCACTCCCATCTTACGGCAACTGCACTGGCTTCCTATTGAGTACCGAATTGCCTTCAAGGTGCTGGTTTTAACCTTTAAGGCCTTACACGGTCTAGGGCCTGTGTACCTGAGGGACCGCCTTACCCCGTACGTTCCCCCGAGATCGCTATGCTCAGAGGAGCAGAACCTGTTAGTTATTCCATCGATCCGCTCCTGCCATTTGTCCACAACTAGGCAGCGAGCCTTCTCTGCTGCAGCCCCTGTGTTATGGAATTCACTTCCAGACGACACCCATGCGATCTCAGAGCTCGTCCCTTTCCAGAGGGCGTGCAAGACCGCCCTTTTTAGACTTGCTTTTAGTTAAATCGGAAATGTACTTGCATGATCATGTCTATGAGTTTTATGGAATTTGTAATTCCTGTTATTTTAATCATTGTTACACTCTGGTGTTTTTATTGTATGTTGTGATCCGCCCCGAGCCTGCAGGGGGGAGCGGAATATAAAACCGAATAAATAAATAAATAAACTACCATCATAAACAGAAATATGTGCTCAATGGTGCCCCCTCTCAACACCAGAGGGACTCAAAGTGGCCAACTTCTGGTCAAAGGAAATTTAGTATAATGCCAAGTTTTTAACTTTGTTTGTGGTTTTTTTTATACATTATAACTGTATTATCAATTTGCTTCTGAAACGATCAATACATAAAATAAATTTCAAAGGCATTTGGAATAGAGTAATCAAATGTTGCATGCAGTGATTTTGGGCCTTGAACACATCTGGATGTACAGAAACACTTCATCTAGATTCAGTTAATTTTACCAGCCAGGTATTCCAGATAGAACAGATCTGATCCAAAACGATTCCATAGGTCTAATCCAAAGTGTCTAATCCAAAATGAATCTATGGAAAATTTAACACAAAGAGTTGATTAGACTACCAATTAGTCTAATCAACTAATATTCATAGTTGGAAGATTAAACAATCAACTACTGTACATATATTTATTAGGTTCTAACATAGCGGTCTGGAAGAACATGGAATATCCTTGCAAGTTTATAGTAGTACAATGAGAACCATTTTTATGGAGGGTAATCTCACAGAAATATGTAAACTTTTAAAGACTAGCAGCCATACCAATGAAGCCAACTTCATTTTGAATATTAAATTTATTAATAGTGAACCATTCTAGTAGGGTAATCCTTTCATTATAAGAATCTACAAAGACCTCACCTGAATCACCATAGGCCTTTAAATGTCATCATGCAATAACTCTGGGAGTTAGATTAATTAGACTTGAACCCATAGGAAAACAGATCCCACAGTGCTATTGTGACACTTAAATGCTAAAAAGAAATGGAAAGTTTCATGTCGTTAGTGTGCATTCTCAATTGCCTTAAGCTATGAGAGATACTTCCTGAAGTCAAATGTTTCTTCTACCATAATCACTTGTTTCCATATTTTGAACTACAAGAGCTCTCTCTCTCTCTCTCTCTCTCTCTCTCTCTCTCTCTCTCTCTCTCTCTCTCTGCTTTACTGATCCTTCTCTTGTGTCACCTTCCAACACATTTAGATTTATGATGTTTTATTCCATTTTCCTTGTGGTAGAACATCCTTTTTGCTAAACTACAACTAAGAGATGGGAGAAGGCCCCTTGACTTGGTCTTAGCTCCCAGAAGGAAAAAAAACCCCTGGCATAAGACATTTTACACCATATCTTATGATACAATGAACACACATCCAAAAGTAGGAAGACACATGTATACAGGTGTATATTACTGTGCTCAGGCTTGTGATTAAACATTTTCCTTTTCAGTTGTCAATTATGGAAATTCTGTTCTTTCCCAGATAGTTTCTCATACATAAAGAAGAGGTTTTTATTTCTATTTTATTTGGAGGTACAGTTCTGTAATTAACTAAAATTGCTGGCAGTCAAAGGACTGTGTGACATTGTGTGCTGGGCAAAAATCACTTAGATCCCTTCTAGAGGTGGTGCTACTTCACTTTTTTAAATGCAGAAATGACTAGGCAAGTCAGCACTCCACTGCTTGAAGGATGTTCTGTCACTAAGCCAGCTCTTTGCAATGCCTTAAAATGAGTAGTTGTACAAAAGAGAGCTGAAAAATCTCACGCCCCCCCCCCCTTTTTGTCAATTTCCCGTGTTCATTTCAGGCACTTTCATGCTAACATCCAGAAGCATCCCTACTGCTTTAAGTGGCTCAAAATATTCTTTCTTTCCTGTTCTGGCCTTTTAGACCCAGAACTTTCAGGTGTTGTTAAGCAAGACACAGTGAGAGCAACACTACAGCTATGATCAGTGGTGGCCAGGATGTCAGCTTGCTTGATCTCAAGTGGACCCCCTTAAACATTAGACAATATGTTAAAAATGTTAATGATCTTTTAAAAGTTTGAAAATATGATAGAAGTTCCAATATTACTACTGTATGCAACTAAAATTTACATTGTATTACTTTTTAAATAAAATTAATAAAATCATTTTTCAAAGATACAATATATTTCATTTAATAGGCTCGTTCGATCAATGAAAACAATGTTTCAATACTCATTACTAAATTTGGGGGGTGGGGTGGGTGGAGAATTGTTTCTAAAGTGTTTCTAAAAAGTGTTTCTAAGTGTTTTGTTAGGGGTCTGTATCATAACTATAATAATATAACAAATTTTTAGTTACTTTTTCATTAAATGATTGTGCAGGGGGGAGCATCTGGGGCTCCTTTCTCCCTCATTTTATCAAATGAGACTTGCTATAATGGTAGAGCACATTTACTACTGTTACCTCCCCCCCCCCCCAATTTCAGAGTATTTTACTCATTTTTGAGATTAAAAAAAAAGATTTTTATGAACAACATTTTTTAAAAAATGACAAGATCTATCTGGTTGACTTTCTATTTTCAATTATACAATATAGCCAGGGCATTGTTCTCCCCCCCCCAAGTTTGCCACTGATTTTTAGGGAATTTTAACCAACATAAGCTTAACAGTACTATTTCACTGGAAGACCCAAGGGGCCAGCAGTCCAACTCTTTTCTGTCAAGCAGAAAAAGCAAGCACAGTCAAAGCACCCACAACAGATGCTCATTCAGCCATCGAAGTAACAATAATAATAACAATATTAATAAGATATCTACTAGGTAAACTTTGAAGTGACTGCCTCCCTACTTTGCCTACCTCGCTGGCTTGATTTAACTTGTAACATTCCCCTTTTATTTCAAAATCTCTTTAGAGAATGAACATGGGTTTCCTCCCATCAAAAGTTCCAGGGAATAGGAAACACAAGGCAGTAAGCAGAATTCTGGGAAATGTAGTTTGGGAAAGTGAGGACCTCTGTGGCAGAGAATTCAAAAGACTCCACCTTAAACTACATTTCCCAGAATTTGGCTCGCTTCCCGCGTTAACGCCTCAATGTGAGTGTGGTCTGTGCTTGTGTCTCTCTGAGCCAGCCATGTGCCGGAGGGGCTTCTTTCTTGCCTGGTAATCCAGCCAGGCATCCCCCCTCACAACCCTCTCAGGGGAAAAAGCAGGGCTTCTCCTTTGACTCCGACCTCACCATTCTCTTTAGGGCGCTTTGAGGGATCCAAATCCAGCCCTTTTATGGAAGAAATGGTGCCATGACAGAGACCTGGAACCATTTGAGAGACTTACATAACTCATCTGAAAGTCATAGGCCAGTGCTTGGAATCTTAAGGGGTTTTTTTTTGCATGGGGCTCCCTCACGTTTCTAAATTTTGCTTCATATGTACGAATCATATGAAATAGATCGGACTAATGTGTTACAAATAAAGTTTTGCACAGCTCTAATACTTAAGAATAGAATAAACAACTCTTAAAAATAATTCTTATTTGAGTTATGTGAGGCTGATCCATATGTTATATAGACTTGGACAGCCCCCCCCCCCCCCAAATGCAGGTTAAAAAAACTGGTTTATTCATGAATTTTAACTGGGTAACCAAATCCCCATGCTAAGTCTATGAGAAGCAAAAATTAAACAAGTCTCTCCAGAACTGCAAGCACTTTCTCAAGCCAATTTTGTCATTACTTGCAGCTATAGCTGAGATAGTGGAAGCAACCAAGCTGGCCCACCCATAACTGGGGGGGGGGGGGGAGGAGAGGGAACCAGACTTGGTGAGGGCAGTTGTGGCTTTGTGGAAACTCCAAGGGCGTTTTCTCCTTGGTCCCCCCCCCCCCCATCCAATTTCCAGATAATAAGGTTCCCATTGCTTGCTATGCCTTTGCCTTGGAATTTATTGGCAGGGATCTCCCAACAGAACATAGGGGCTGGAGGTTTGGGTGGCTCCTGTCCTGGGTTACCTCAAGGAAGGCACATCCTATAGAGGTTTGCCCCTCCTTTTAGAATAACCTCTTAAAAAGTTGTTGCCTGTGTGAGTCACACTGTCTTGACTTCAAGTCATGATTGCTGGGCCACAGAGAAAGGTTGCAGACAATTCCTTCCTTTAATAAAATGCTTAATTAATTGTTGTCTGGAGGGAGTCACACTCTCTCAGCCCCAGGAAGGCACAGGCAATTCCACCCATTAATTGTGTCATCACATACTGACACCTACATTTTATTGCATGCCTCATGTTATGAGTTAAGCTTTGGCCTCATGTTAGGTCTAGTTCTTGCAATTATATGGGGTGGTGGGGGAGCTCTCCTTTGTTTCATGTTAGGCTTTAAATCTAGCCATTATATTGGGAGGTACCCGTCTTGTTATTGGTCTCGTGTTTAGCTTTATAGCCTTTGCCAGTATATTAGAAACCCTGCATTTTGAGGTCTGCCTCCATTTTGTTCAGACTACATGTTGAGCTTCATGCCTTTGGGTTGTTGTTGCTGCAGGCTGGGGCCAATCTGGAGGGGGTCACATGGACTCATTCTGTATCTGAGAGGCCCTCCAGGTTCTGCCTGGTATGGCTCATGGCCTAACAAACTAAAAGGCATCAGATCTCTTCTGTTCTGGAAGCTGTGCAGTCATATAAACTTGCTCTAGAGAGCTCTAAAGGGGAGGAGCAGGATAAGTTGGTGGGAAATGAGGTTTCAAAAAGAAGAGGGAACAAGAAAAAAAGCTGTTGTTGTGAACCTTGTAGATGAAAGATCCAATTGTTTTAGAAGTTGTGATGTGGACAAACTGAATTACCTAAATATATAAAAAGTGAATGGTCATGCAACGGGGCAAATAGACATGAAAACTAAGAGCCCCAGAACCACCAAGCTCCCCAAACACATTCCCCCATGGCACAAGGTACCTACAGGGCACAAAAATCCTGGCCTCCCTACCTCGCGACCCCACGAAACACAGCCCCCAAAAGCCGCCCATTGGAAATAGCGGCGCATGCTGCACGGCAATGGCCTCCTCCCCCCCCCCCCGCGAAGAGAGCGGAGGGGGAAAGCCATGTTTACATATGGTGGTGGCGCACTCAGGCCCCCCCCAAACCCCAGCCCCTCGCAATCAAACCTTGCTCACCAACGGCGAAATTGCAGCACGGGGGCCTTCGCTGCGACGAACGCGGTGCCGTACCCGCCTCTTCCGCCACCTCCTCACCCTCCATCGCCACCACCTAGCCGCTCCCGGGACACGGGGCCGAGGGGGGGACTTCCCTGCGACCACTGCGGCGCCATACCCGCCTCCTCCGCCACCTCCTCGGCCTCTTCCTCGGCCGCTCCCGGGCCCATCCCGCACAATCTCTCTCTCGCTCTCTCTCTTCATCTGTGTCTGTCTCGCATGAGAGCGACAACGAGAGAGACACACAAACCTACACAGAGAGAGAGAGAGAGAGAGAGAGAGAGAGACCGCACAGCCCGGGTCCAGGAGCGGCTCCGAGGTGGCGGAGGAGGCCAAGGAAACAGCGGAGGATGTGGCCACGGCGCCGCCGTCATCACAAGTAAACCCCCCTCCCGCCCCCCTTCCCCACCTGCCTCCGCCACCTCCTCGGCCTCTTCCTCCTCCTCCCAACGAAGGGGGGCCAAAAGGGAACCTTCTCCAAAATGACGGCGGCGCCATGGCCGCCTCCTCCGCTGCCTCCTCGGCCTCCTCCGCTGCCTCCCAGCTTTTCCCGGACCCGGGCAGCGCGGACTCTCTCCCTCGCGAACCCGGAAGAGACCGGAAGCAAGCTGCCCTTTTCCCGGGCACCTCTCTCTCTCTTCTTCGCCCTACCCTCCTCCCTTGATTGAAGGAAGGAGGGCAGGGAGAGGACGAAAAAGAGATGCCCGGGAAAAGAGCAGCTTGCCGGCAAGGAGGAGGAGTCGGAGGAGGAAAGAGCATGGAGGAGTGGAGGATCATAGCCTCTGTGCATGGCTATGAACACCCCCCCTCGCTGCACTTTCCTCCTCCTCCTCCCCGGCTCCGTTGCCGCCAGGGCCTTCCTCGGTCCGCCGGATTCTCTCCCGAACCCAGAGCATCCAGAGGGTTAGGCCCAGCATACTACCTTCCCTGTGTATTTATCCATTTTTGTCATCATCTGAATAAGGTGCCGTTGCAACTTGAAACCAAAACAACACAAAAATAGTACAAGACTGGGATATAAAAGTATCTATTTCATATTGATATAAACAGCATTGGGATATACAGATGTAACAATCATTATTCAGGACGTGTCATGTACAAAGCATCAAAGGGAGACGCACTATTCACAATAGGACAATGGCTACAAATCATAATAGAAACGCAACTCCCCAAATAGTAATAGTGTGACAGTCCACAGTATCAAAAGGGATACCCATATGCTGTGAAGTCCAAACAGCAGATGACAAAAGGACACAGGAGGTTGAATATGCTCCAAATTATAAGTTCAAAAGTTGGCCGACGGGCTGGCGATGCCAACTTTTCGGGGCCACTCCCCCGTTTCGCCCCCGGGCGGGGCTTTCTCAAGGCCATAAATGATATTTCCGTGGTCCAAATATCTAAAAGGAGGTATTGAATACATATCAAATACAATATAGTAGTCTATAAACAAACCCAGAGTAAAATATAGATTAGAGGTAACATACCGATCAGCGAAGCGTTCAGGCTTAACCTTACCGTGGCGGTAAGGTGACCATAAAGGTAAGAAAGGAAGGATCAGGAGAGTATTATAAAGTAATTCAGGTGGAACATTAGGTAATTAGTGATTGAACACTGATTACCTCATTTAACCCATTTGGAATCTCTGAATTTAAACGGATTATCCAGAGTCTTTCTAGTTTGCAAAGGGCCTTAAAGGGGTCAGTATGCGCATGCGGTTCTATTTTGTCAAGTACTCTAATGCGTAAGGAATCAGGGTGATGTCTGTGTTGAAGGCAATGTGTGTATAGAGGTAAATCAGTGTTCCCTGTGTTAATCCTACTTCTATGCTCAATAAAACGTTGGCGTAACGATCTCGTAGTCATCCCGACATAAACTGACAGTACTCAGTGATTTAGGTTGCAACTTGAAAGCCAAGCCACCATTAGGAGGACTTCTTTTATCTCACCAGGACTCACTGATGGACAAACTAGCTGGTGATACCCGCAGCATCATTAAGGATCCCAGTTTGCAACAGGGCTCCATTGGAGCCAACTGTTTCAACTTCCTACAGTGCCCCAGAATACATCTTTGTTGACAATATTGTGGACAATTAAAGTAGTGATACTGGCTACCCAGTAAACAAAGAATCAATGAAGAAATGGTTTTAAAGGTGGTTCAAATGTCACTAGATTGCCTGTAGGCACATGGTCAATAAAGAGTTATTATATATGGGCATTTCTACATATTAGCTAGTGAATAATATTGTGAGATTCCCACCATCACCATCATCATCATACAGCAGAGAGAACTGCAAGTGCATAAGATCTCACGCCATATAGCTGAAGGAGTCATAGTCTATTGTGGACATTTATGAACAATGTTGTAGAGGCAATTTTCTTTATTTTGTACAAGACATAGATAAGAGATGACAAGACAGAGAGATGAATAATACTGCCAATCCAATTCAAGCTATACAAGTTCTTTAAAAGAGGAGTGGTTAGAGTTTTCTTTTTCTTTTCAAACCCAGACATTCAATACTGTCCTTTTCTGTAATGACTTCTGAAAAGTAAGCTCTTTCATTTTTTTGGGAGGGGGGGGGTATCTAAAACTTGCTTTCTAAAATTCAAATGACAAAAAAGAGAGAACCCTTTAAAATGTAAGTAATTGTATGGCTTTTTGTTTCGCACCTGGATTGTCTTTCGTCGGTCGTCTTTTTTAGTGTAAAAAGAAGCATTTTTTGATGTGTGTGACAAGTCACAAAATGGAGATATAAAGCAAAATTATAGGAGGAAGTTTCAAATCATGTGGAACTAACTTCTTTTGTAAAGAAGTATTTTGTATAGGATTTTTATAATTCAGTAATACTCATAATACTGTGTACGGTTAACCACTTCATTGCCATGAAAAGCAGATGAGTCCTTCAAATCAGAGGTCCATTTAATTCTCTTGCTCCAAGTGCTGTTTGAAAAGCCGGTAATAGCCACAAATTTCCCAATCGTGTTTATTCAATATTCTTTATTTAGTTGAAGCTACAACTTCCATAAGCAGTTATAAGTTTCACCTTACCTACTGACAGACCTACTATCCACTCATCTGTTTTATCTGTTTTTGAAGACATGACCACCATCATATCTTGTAGCAACAACAAGCTCTAAATAGCTAAAATGAGAAATAATGCTTTGCTCCAATGATGGAATGAGAAATATTTATGCTTTGCTCCAATGATGCAAAATCCTGGCCAATTCATACAGCATCTCTAAGAGTCTTAGCCCTTAGGAAGAGCAGGCTTTGGAAAGTGTATCTGGACAGACAATATTTCCAAACCCTCAGATTTGCTTGGAAAAAATATACACCACCTTTTTATGGGAAGGGAATAACACCTAGGGTAATTTCCAAGTTAATATGAGAACTCTGAGGTATTTGTTCAGCTCTAATTATGAGCTATGTAAGGAAGTATTTTATCTTGTCTTTCTTCTATCTAGTGCCCCTCAATTTTATTAGTTGACTGCAAGTGATAATACTATGTGGGTGGGAGTAAAAAATAACAACCTTTCTTTCACTCACATCATGCATTTTTCCACACACACCCCTTTGTCTCACCTTCATAGGTTTGTCTTTACCCCCTCCTACACAAAAAATCAGAATTTGCCCATCCCTTCAGTATATTTTTCATCTAAAGGTGATGGATGTGTTTTTAATTAAGTACGTATTCTTAGAACGACATGACTGATACACAGTTCTGGTTTTCACTGGTGCTCTGAATTTAATTGGAGATCTCAGAAAGAAAATATAGAGGAGAGACAAACAGCCCCTCCAAATTATTCCAGATATTCTTCCTTTCACCATGTAGTTGTGATTTGGCAGCCATCATTTGCAAACTCCAAGGTTGGGAGCAAATGAACAAATATAAACTGGAAAATATTATCTTTTCATGGACCTGCAAAATGCTACAATTTGCACAGGGTTCCCTCAAGTGATGCAAAGCAGTTATAATAAACAAATCAGAATGGAAAAATATTTAGACTAGAGCCTTGTTGATGGACTGCTACTGTACTGGTACATTAGGCTAGCTATTGCACCTTTTCCTGGGCTGGATTCATTGGCCTTATCACCACAACAATGAGATATATAAAAATAAAACCTTTACAACCAAATTAGTCTAATGAAGTAAAATAATTGACTGTAGTGCTATGCTCACTTTTCCCCATATTTATTTTTGGGAGACTTATTATCTCATCACACTGGGGCAAATAGCCCCTTTGAAGCACTTTGGGGACGAACCTACCGAGTGCCATCACATGACACTCAACAGGCCCACCTCATTTATCCTTCAATGGAAGTGTTGCAAGATGCAATGAATGAGAGGTAAAGGGGTTTGGGATAGCTCCATTGGAACTTTTGAGCCTCCCCCCCCCCCCCCGCCATACGATGGGCAAAAGAGCAACACAGCAACTTCCATTGCCACCCTTTGATGCAGACAGGGTGCCATCATGCCTTGTCTCATTGTCCCAATCTGATGAGGGAAGGAGGGAGGGCACGCGGAGCGCTATAAGGACTGCTAGCAAAACAGAACAGGGGCCAAGGACATGTGACAAGGTCCTTACACTACTTACACTTCTTTCTGATGCTCTCAAGCACTCAGGAAATTCAAAATACATATGTGTTGTGTCCTGTTTTCTCCCCATACTTTTGTTTAAAAGCCTAAATCACCGTAGACAGAAAACAATTCAGGGCAGAGAAATAGTATATAATAAAAGTCGACTCAACACTTTTCTCTCCAGCCATTTTATATGTTAAAATCATCCAAATTGCTTTTTTTCTTATTCAGAAGAACAAAGAGATAGGCCCCAGCAGATGTCAGTGTATCTGAGATATAGGGCAGAACTGGCTTTGCAAAATATGGAGCGCATTTTAGACACCCACCCCTGTTGAAGTTCATTATAGTCTCCAGAATGGGTGATAATAAAAGGGGACGGGACGGGACTGATTACCTGCACTCCTGGCTGACAGGGAATCCATGGAAAACCATTTGTAGATGGAGTCCTAATTCCATGACAGAGTAAGTCCTCTGCCTAAAGAAGATTCCATATTTATTCCCTGAGTATACAAACTTAATTGAGTTACATTATTCTTATTATTCATTATACAGTATTCTTTTTTCAAAGGGGTTTTTAAAAGCAGATTTTCAAAAATGTAACTAAGTCCAACAAATTTATAAAAAACTAGCTTGGGGACCCGGCCCTGCCCGGGTTATTTGAGAAGCGCAGCAGGATGTAGAGTGGGTCATGGGGACTCTGTGTGCCAAGTTTAGTCTTGATCCATCATTATTGGGAGTTGCAGTGGTATCATGAAATTACTGATGGTAGTGCAAGTCCCATCATCTCTGTGTGTCCCGTCCCCCCCAAAGTGTAGCAGGATGTAGATTGGGTCATGGGGGCTCTGTGTGCTAAGTTTGGTCTGTATTGGTGAATGGATGAGGGATGCATTTTTTTCGGAAGTGAGTGAAGGTACTTCAAGTCCCATCATCCGTGGTCCGTCTCACAGTAAACTGCACCAGGCTGTAGAGTGGGTCATGAGGGCTCTGTGTGCCAGATTTGGTGTTGATCAGTCATTGGATTAGGTTTGTAGCAGGATTGGGAAGTGAAGGAAGGTACTGCAAGTCCCATCATCCATGTTCTGTCCCCTCCAAACTTCAGTAGGATGTAGAGTGGGTCACTGGGGCTCTGTGTGCCAAGTGTGGACTTTCTCGGTGTTTGTTGGGGGCCACAGTGGTCTGTGGGAACAGAGGGGTGTAAAAGTACTACAAATCCCATCATCCATTGTAAGTCCTCCCCCAAACCTCACCAGGACGTGAAGGCAGTCATGGGGGTTATGTATGCCAAGTTTGGTCTCGATCAGTGATTGGATGAGGGTTGCAGCGGACTTAGGAAGTGAGTAGAGGCACTTCAAGTCCCATCATCCATGGCCCACCCTCCTCCGAACTGCACCAGGACGTAGAGTGGGTCATGGGGGCTGTGTGTGCTGAGTGTGGTCTGTATTGGTCCTTTTTGGTGGCCTCAGTGGTCTGTGGGAACCAAAGTCTTGGAAAGTACTACAAATCCCATAATACGTGGGTCATGTCATAGGGGGTTATGTGTACCAAGTTTGGTGCAGGTCCATCACCCGCGCTGGTCGCTGTGGCCTGTGAAAGTGGCTGCCACATATCCGCCCTGGCCTGTGAAAGTGGCTGCCACATATCCGCCCTGGCCTGAGAAAGTGGCTGCCACATATCCGCCCTGGCCTGTGAAAGTATACCGGTGTAAAACAGAAAGGAGTAAAAAAATGGAAAAGGCCTGCAGGGAATTAGCAGTAAGGTCCAATGAGGCTGGGTGAGGGGCTTTGGGCCAGAATTATTTATATAAGCATTAAAAGGCATTAGAGAAAGGTATTTATTGTTTTCTCTTGTGTCTTTTTGAGTGACGTAGGGCCTTACCTTGTAGAGTGACAGTGCCTGTTCTAAAGATCCTGTCAGAAGCTGCCTTTCTCTCACACTGTGTTGAAGAGGGAAGATGGATGCCTCTTTTGGGCCTATCTGGGAGAAGGGGATTTGTATGGGCTACAATGTTTTCTGGGAAGTGAATTGGGATGCAAATCCCATCATTCGTTGGCCATCCTGCCCTAAACTCTATTTTGGGGCCTGTAATGTTATGGTCTGCTATTGGTAACTTTAAAAGGGTGCATGGCAGGCAGCCGTTTTCTAAAAGCTGAGGGGGAGGAGAATACAGGAATCCATTTTGTTTTCACAGAGCCAAGTGGGGAGGGAATGTTGATGGTGCATTTTTTCCCTCAGTGGGAAGAAATCCTGTTGTTTGAATGTAGAGGCCTGGTTTCTGGGATGCTGGCTTTTTTTCCCCTCAGTGGGAAGAAATCCTGTTGTTTGAATGTAGAGGCCTGATTCTGGGATGCTGGCTTTTCCCCTCAGTGGGAAGAAATCCTGTTGTTTGAATGTAGAGGCCTGGATTCTGGGTTGCTGGCTTTTCCCCTCAGTGGGAAGAAATCCGGTTGTTTGAATGTAGAGGCCTGGATTCTGGGATGCTGGCTTTTTCCCCTCAGTGGGAAGAAATCCTGGTGTTTGAATGTAGAGGCCTGGCTTCTGGGATGCTGGCTTTTTCCCCTCAGTGGGAAGAAATCCTGTTGTTTGAATGTAGAGGCCTGGTTTCTGGGATGCTGGCTTTTTCCCCTCAGTGGGAAGAAATCCTGTTGTTTGAATGTAGAGGCCTGATTCTGGGATGCTGGCTTTTTCCCCTCAGTGGGAAGAAATCCTGTTGTTTGAATGTAGAGGCCTGATTCTGGGATGCTGGCTTTTTCCCCTCAGTGGGAAGAAATCCTGTTGTTTGAATGTAGAGGCCTGGATTCTGGGTTGCTGGCTTTTTCCCCTCAGTGGGAAGAAATCCTGTTGTTTGAATGTAGAGTCCTGTATTCTGGGATGCTGGCTTTTTTCCCCTCAGTGGGAAGAAATCCTGTTGTTTGAATGTAGAGGCCTGGTTTCTGGGATGCTGGCTTTTTTCCCCTCAGTTGGAAGAAATCCTGTTGTTTGAATGTAGAGGCCTGGATTCTGGGATGCTGGCTTTTTTCCCCTCAGTGGGAAGAAATCCTGTTGTTTGAATGTAGAGGCCTGGATTCTGGGATGCTGGCTTTTTCTCCTCAGTGGGAAGAAATCCTGTTGTTTGAATTTAGAGGCCTGGATTCTGGGTTGCTGGCTTTTTTCCCCTCAGTGGGAAGAAATCCTGTTGTTTGAATGTAGAGGCCTGGATTCTGGGTTGCTGGCTAATCAGTGGCTATCAATGCCCTCTGTCTGGTGCCTTAGAACTTTGGAGTGGCGAGGCTGTCCAATCAAAGGACTTTATTCAAATAGCTGCCACATATCCGCCCTTCCGCCCTCCGCATACACACATACATACGCACATATTTTCATTATATGTTCTGTTACGCTGTTTCGGAGATCTTTTGCAAATGGTTTCCAATGACTTGCTGATGAAAGGGGGCAAAAGTCCTGTGATTGGACCTGTTGGCAATCACATGCAAAGGGGCTCAGAAATTGAGTGTAAGGCAGTGTGATGAGGTCCTCAGTCTGTGTATCGGAGGCAATACTTCAACAAGCAAACTGCTAACAAGATCTGAAAAAAAGATACACACCAGCTAAGAGAAAAGCAGCTTCAGTACTAGGTTTTTTGTAAAAAAAAAAAATTGGGGGAGGTAGGGTCGACAACTTCTAATCAACCCAAGGATTAAAAACCAGAAAGCCTGTATTTCAGTGATACAAAAATGCACTATCATCACTACTAGAAAGCAAGATAGGTTTTCAAACTGTGTGCACATGGTCTCATAAGAACAAAAGTTTGCAATTACAGAAATATTATGAATCCTAGTGTTGGTGCAGCCTTCCCGAGTAGGTATAGTTTCATTAATTAAAGCCATTTTGTTGCATGTTAACACTTATTTCACCTGACAAACATCCCTTCAAACCTAACTATGTTTTAATGACTTTTTAATTGGCAGTTTTTAGACTTCACTAGAGACGCATAAAATTGCACTCTTTAAAAACAGTTCAGTTAACCAGCTGATGAAGTGGCTTTTTCAATTTTAATTGTTCAGCTAATTTTATTTCTATGTTTGAAACAGATTAATTTATAAGCCAAGCTGAAAACAGTAAGCCCAGTCAGTGCTTCCAAAAATATTTTGATTAGGTTCAATTTTGCAAAATGCTCATTGGACCTGCCTTATATATATAAAAAGGTGAAACTCATGTGACTACTAAATCTATTTGTATATGATAAATTATGTAGCAACTGTTGAAATAAAAACATACCTCGTACTTTACATCTACAAACTCTGAAGTTTGCATATTCATTCTTTCATATCAGGCTAATACTTTTTTGCTGTTGTATAAACAAGATTTTATTATGTGTGACATTTGTAAAATAACACACACCTTGGGTTTGAGCGATTTGAAACTATGAAGTTATCAAAGCATAGAAGGACATTTTCTGACCACCGTTATAGAACGGAGGCAATCATCTCAGTTGCTCCTGCAGAATTCTGGGAAATGTAGTTCAGGGTGGAATCTTTGGAATTTTCAGCTAGAGAGGTCCTTGGCATTCTTAAACTACATTTCCCAGAATTCTGCAGGAGCAGATTAGACAATTGGCCTATGTTCCATAATGCTGGTGGGAAAATTTCCAATATTTACAATTAAGAACTGCAATCAGGAGAGAGAAATGTGACAACATCTTGTGACCAAATTGTACTTCTTCAGAGTGAAAACCTCATAGGTCCTTTGAAGTTTGGCCACATCACTAAGGCAAAGTGATGTGACTATATTAGGCAGCATGTCAAGAGCCCTCAAACCCCAGTTTGTTCCCTCAAAAATTGGTAAAATCAGTGTAGTGTTGGCTGGTAGCAAAAGCCTTGCCTTGCAACAGATCCTTATCTAAGGATTTAAAGTGTATTCACAGAAACCAACTGCAAGTGACTTAAGGAATCTCATATTGTCATTTGTCATAAGTACCTCTCTGGACCGAATGAGTGATCCATTTTACGACCTGATCAGACAGACCTTGATTGGTATGTATGTATCCATCCTTCCTCATGTGCTGTACTTTTACGGACCTTCTGCTTATGCTTATGTACATTTGTATATTATGATTGCAGAAACTGTACTCCTGTGACGCTGAGCATATTGCCTTGTTGAATATTTGCCGCTTGACAAAGCCCTAGCGAAACGGATCGGGCCCTGCAGCTCAACCGTTGCGGCCCTCCGCGTCCTTCCACCTTGGGCTTGGCCGTTGTTCAGGCTACAGCGGGATCGCTACACCTTTTCCCCTACGGGAGCATTGGATTGCTATTTTCGGCGTGCATTGCATTGTGCCTGGGATTCCTACATTGGAACATTCGCAGCAAGAGCAACCTCCTCCTTTCCCAGTCGTGCACCCCCCTCCCCTTAGATGTGGTTTTGAGGGACAGGGCATTATCAGACTGCGGAAGATTATTCCATGTTGGGACACTATTTACGCTCGGCGTAAGCTCATCACAGTGCTACGGAACTTTATCCTTTCCCTTTCGCGCACCCTGCTCCTTTATATCGCCTAGTAGCTGGTATGTAAATGCGACCCACTGTTTGTGTATTCTATCATGTAAGTATTTATCACTGCACTATATAGATTATGACAGGCTTTTGAGCCCTCTATATAAATGAATATATATATATATATTATAATAATAATAATAATAAATTGGTCATATCTGCTTGTGTTAGTTGTTTTAATTATTTAAAACTAAATTTTGTTCATTTTCATGGTCCCTTGTAATTGCACAATGAAGAGCAGGATAAAATATTAAATACATACATAAAAACTTTAAAATGGCAAAACTTACTCCCATGAACATGGGGGTGGGTGTAATTTGCCCTTTGTTACTCATTCCTTCTCAACTTCTCCTGGTATTTTTAAGGGACAAAAAGGCATTTTTCTAGAACTTAACCTGTCAGAAGACTGACCCTTGACATTCAAAAGGACAACAAAAATAGTCCTACAGCCTTGAGAAGTTTCCCCAATTTCTGTTTGGCTATACAACCAATTCATAGGTGCTCACTAAAGATATAAAACAAAAAATAACACCCTCTGATAGTAAGCATTCCCATGAGAATGATAGGTCTTTTGCTATATGTATTCTTCAAAAAAAGTCATTTGGTATACCTATCTGATTATTTGGTCCACATAAATAACATGCCAAGTGACTTTTAAAGATCATTCCTGCCATGCTGATCTCACAGAATAAATGACATACAAGAGAGAAATGTAATATATGTCCCAAGATCTGAGTTTTCAGAAAAACACTAATTGACATAATGTGAGTATGCACAGCTCTCTTTTCAACTACATCTCAAATGTAAATGAAATTTAAATGGCACATTTAGTGCAGAGGAGTACTGACAGGGCAATTAAAATAAATTTCCCTTTGGTGTGTACTCCCTGGCACTTTGGAGAAAGTTACATTTTATTCTCAAATAAATGGTTCAAGCAAATCCACCAAGCACATATTAAAACAGCCACTTGATTCACTGAGTTATTTACTATGTTTGCCCTTTAGGAGCTGTTGATTCTGCATTTCCATTTGGAAAAGCTAAATGCCTCAGATCAATCAGTCAAAATTATGCCGGCTACTCCTGCACCCAACCTTCTGTTGTTTTATAACAGGGACCACAGTCTTATTTCAAGGAAAGGCTGACAAATTTATGGCCACAGATGGAGAATTTATGACATTCTTAGTGGCAGGAATGAAAGAAAACAAGATTGAGGAAATGGGCAAGAGAAGGCAGGTATAAGTGAAAAGTCCTATCACAGTCACACACTAAGGGGCAGTTTCTAATCTCAGATGCACAGAGTCCATTATAATATAGTTATTAAAAAAGCAATATCCTTGCAATAGTTTAAATGGGGGATGACAAACAACACAATACAAGAAATGATGGTTAAAGGATAGATTTAAAAAAGCAGGGGTGAAGTGACATGCACAAGACACTTGAACATTAGGCATATCCTGAGAACCCAATCTTTTTTATTCCTGTATTGCCCCTTTTGGGTCAACCCTTTCCGAATTCATACTGTAAAAATATGGAGTATTTGATCTGGCAAGTATCTCACTAATATAAGTAAAAGTTTGCTTATGCAGTGAGGCTTTCCTGTTCTTCATCTATGTTGCACCCCTTGGTCCCACCTCCATGTCTCTCTTCAGTCATGAAAAACTTAGTTAGGGACAGCTGATAAAAAAATGTGCAAGCCCATACAAGCTGTCCTCACCCTAATTTTAATGACTTTCCATTGCAGTCATTTGCGCCAATTCTCAAGAAGCATAGGGTCCCACTGAAGGAAAGAGCAATTAAACTGTACTGTATAAGAAAAAAAAACCTTTTGTAAAAATCTGGAGAAATCGGAGCTCACAAAATTATTTTCAAACACAACTAATTCTAACATAAAAATTAGCTACCATTACAGTTAATTTCCCATTTCTCAAAAATAAAGTTAAGTTTATGGTTTTCTTTGAAAAATCAATATTTTTCTGCTGCTATATAAATAATTATAGTAATTTTTAATTGTTTTTATTGTGGCAAAGTTATGGAAAGACTGGGGGGGGGGGCAAGGGGGGTTTCCTGAGAGTCAGAAGATCTAAATGATAATCCTCCTGAAACTCTGTTTGTATCCCCTCTTCTCAAATCATCTGATAGACTCAAGGACTACTCCACTATCCCAAGGCACAGTCACATTTTTCCTGTTCCCAAATAGTGGCCAAGAGGAAGGCAGGGGCAGCTTAGGAATATCATGGGCTGTGCCAATAGCTGCACCTGCTCAGGACATTGTATTATGGGAGCTCTGTAGGAGACCCAAGACGTGCCAATTATACTCATGTTGTTGTATCGTTCCCACACACACACACACTCCCACAAGACAATACATGGCCACTTTGGAGGGTGAAAGGAAGGGTTATCGTGGAAAGATGTCAGCTCTGTTAGAATTAAGGACCACATCACACTGAGATCCTAATATGTGGGGCAGCTGGAGGATTTGCCACACAGCATGGTGAATCCATGGCAGCGGGAAGAAACTGTTGCCTCACACCCTCCATGACCTGCTGCACCCATTACCCCATCTGCCCAGCTTCCTCCTGTTGTTTTCTTTTCTTTTTTTTAATAAAGTTTTTATTGTTTAAAAAAAGACATACATACATAACAATGACATAACCACCACAACACATCACAGAACAACAAACCCCTAGACCCTCCTAGGGGTGTAGGGTAACAGTACTACTGCTATCCACTAGCACACGTTTAAAATACATGTATCTCACAAGATGACTTCACCCATCGACCTCGAACCTTCATTCGGTATTCCAAAAATAATATTAAATACAGGAGAAAAGTAACATTGGGTCAATCTTTCGGAACTTTAGTAGCTATAACCAGTACCCCTTTAGCTCTTCCTTCTTCTTACTTTTAACGTATAAAATAAATGGGTTCCATGTTTGCTCAAAAAAATTCATAGGGCCTCTTCTAACTACGCAAGTCAGTTTATCTGCTTCCGCTATATCCAAAAGTTTAAAAGTAATTTCATCAGTCTCTGGTGTTGATCTCTCTCTCCAGTGTTTTGCCCAGCAGATCCTAGCGGCCGTAATTATATAGATCAGCAGTCTTTCCGGTCCTTTTTTCATTTTTTCCGTACCTAAAATATTTAACAGAAACAACTCAGGCTTAAATTCTATTTTCAAATGTAATATCTCTTCGGCCCAGCTGTGGACCTTTTTCCAATACTTCTTCGCCTCCGGGCAGGACCACTATTGGTGGAAAAAGGTGCCTCTATTAGTTTGACATTTCCAACATAAATCATCCCCGGTCTTGTATATTTTTCCTATTTGGGCGGGGGTTAAATACCATCTATAGATCATTTTTAGAAGGTTCTCTCTTAGTGAATATGCACAAGTAAACTTTAAATTATATGTCCATGCTTTTTGCCAGCTTCCCTGAGGAATTCTGTATCCCAAATTGTCCGTCCACTTCTGCATGAATTCCTTTATAGGTTCCTTCTCATATTTATTTTTTATAATCAATTTATATAGTTTGCTGACTCTTTTGGATTCCGAGTTTATCATAATCTTCCCCCCCTCAGTTAGTTTGTCCTCCCATCCTCTTTCTTTGTCCTTCACGAATCTGGCCCGGAGCTGGTTATATTGGAGCCAGTTTATATTGTATTGTCTCAGCTCCTCCTGTGTCTTCATGGTGTAGCTATGCCCGTCCTTCTTAAGTATTTCCTCATATAATGGCCAAGGTCTCTCTCCAGTTTTATATATTGTGAAGGCTTCTACGGGTGACGCCCAGAGTGGTAATTTTTTGCCCATTAGGTTTTTATGTTTTTCCCACACCTTGTACAGGGGGGCTTTTAAGATGTGATTTTTAAAATTCTTATCTTGTTTTATTTGATCGTAAAACAAATAGGCGTGCCATCCAGCTTTATTTTCCCACCCTTCGGCCGTCAGGAGATCTTTATCTGTTATATCTATCCATGTTTTTAGACTGTCTAAACAATTAGCCTCGTAGTACCCCACTAAATCCGGTAGGCCGAAGCCCCCGTTTTCTGGGAGTCCCTGGAGATATTTCTGTCGAATCCTTGGCTTTTTGCCTCGCCAAATGAAGGCTGACAGGTCGGCTTGCCACCTTTTCATCAGAGTCTGGTTTTTCAAAATTGGTAACATTTGAAAAAGAAAATTAAGTTTGGGGAATATTTTCATTTTGATAGTAGAGATTCTTCCTAGTAAGGATAAATTAAAATTTTTCCATCTGCTTAGTTCTCCTTTAATCTCTTTCCAAACTTTTTCATAATTGTTTTTGGTCAGCTGGCAATTTTTGGCCGTGATGTTTATCCCTAAGTACCTGACCTGTTTTGTTATTGGTATCCCAGCTTTCTTTTCAATCATTTGGGCCTCTTTCTTTTCTATGTTTTTAGTTAGCATCTGTGATTTTAACTTATTCAATTTAAATCCTGAAATCTTACCAAATTTTTCTAATTTGTCCATCCACTTGTCTATATTTTCTAATGGGTTTGATACTATACAGGCCAGGTCGTCCGCGAATGCACATATTTTGTATTTTCTATTTTTAATTGTCAGGCCTTTTATTTCTATATCTTTCTCTACCTCTTTTAATAACAGATCAAGGACGAAATTGAATATTAGGGGTGACAGGGGACATCCCTGTCTCGTGCCTCTATTTATTGGAATCTTTTTTGACTTTCGGCCATTAACTATCACCTGAGCCCATTGGGTCTTATATATTGCCTTTATCGCTGTTTGAAAATTATACCCCATATCTAATTCAGCCATTAAGCTTTCTATTATCCCCCAGTTTATCCGATCAAATGCCTTCTCGGCGTCCAGAAATGCTATTGCTGCTTTTTTATCTATATTTTTATCTAGGTACTCTATAGTATTTATTATAAGTCTGATGTTCTTTTTCATATGTCTCTTGGGGAGAAAGCCAGTCTGTGACTGGGAAAGCCAGGAATTTAAGAACTCCTTTAGTCTTTCGGCCATTATATTTGCATATAGTTTATAATCTATATTTAATAATGCAATCGGTCTATAATTTTGAACCGACTCCGGGTCTTTCCCTTCCTTATGTATTACCGCTATTTCAGCTTCTTTCCAGCTTTCTGGTATATCTCCCCTTTTTAAGATTTCATTCATTACCCTCTTTAGGTAAGGTGTTACCTCTTTTTTCATACTCTTATAATAGATATCAGTTATCCCATCTGGGCCAGGGGCTTTCCCTATTTTTAATTTGTCTATAGCTTTATATATTTCTTTTTCTGTAATTTCTGTATTCAACCTCTCTCTTTGTATTTCTGTTAGGTGAGGTAGTTTTTGTCTATCCAGGTATTCTTGGTTGCCCACCCATACCCCGAATAACGAGCCGACAACAATAACGACACGGACAAGTAACTTTGGGTTCAAATCTTTGGCAACATTTATTGTTACCTATTGATTCCTAACCACTAACTCAAGGGGGTGCTAGGAATCAATCAACTTCAACCAAATTTGGGGCGAACACCGAGGCTGATCTGCCAAAACACCAGATCCAGCCAAACCAAGGAAAGGGTAAGGGGCCAACTCACCGAGCTTGAGCATGGCCCCCACCCTTCCAGGGCCATCCAATCCACCTCACTCAACAACAGAACTTGACTGTGACGCTTAACCCAACTGGCCCTCACCCCTAAAGGGGGGTGCCTTCCGGTGAACACCAATTAGGGAATTTCCCTAACAACCAACCGCCTCTCTATTTAAACTAACCTAGTTATACAAAAAACACCTGCAGCTGCCTTCCCTGAGATTACCACAACCACATAGCCCCTAATGAATTTAGGAGGTGGGCAAAAACCCTCCCCGGCTTAAAAGCAGCAGTAGGAGTCAAAATACCTCACCTGGCCCCTAAGGTGGCCTGAATTGTAAACCAAGGGCGGGAGTGGTGGGACGCTGAACAAGCTAGCAATGGCTTCTTTCCAGCTTTCTGGGGGCCTCGCTTTTAAGAAAGCATTACCCCCTTTGGTAAGGTGTTCCCCATAGGAAATAGATATCAGTTATCCCATCTGGGCCAGGGGCTTTCCCCTATTTTTAATTTGTCTATAGCTTTATATATTTCTTTTCTCATCCCAGCAAGCTGGGATGAAAGTTTTTGTCTATCCAGGTATTCTTGGATATGCTCTCTATTTGTATTGTCCTCCTGATAGAGTTCCTGGTAGTATCTTGCGAATTCCGTTAGGATTTCTTCTTCTTTTATATAGGTCTTTTCTCCTCGTCTTATTTTTGTTATCATATTTTTTTGCTTTTCCTTCCTGAATTGGTAAGCCAACCACTTCCCTGCCTTATTTCCACACTCGAAATTCTTCTGTTTTAAAAATTTTAACTTTTTTTCAATTTCCTTAGCCTCCAGCATTTTTATCTGATTTTGGAGAATTTTTATTTTAAATTCTATCCTTTTATCTTTGGGGTTGCTCTTCAATTTTTTTTCTAGAGATGACAATTCTTTTTGGGCCTTGACCACTTCCGATCTATGTTGTTTTCTTTTACTATTAGCCTGTGCGATAAAATTCCCCCTCATAACGGCTTTGCTCGCCTCCCAGATTGTAAATATATCCATTCCGACCTGGTCATTTATTTGGAAATATTCCTTAATCAAGTTTTTGTTTTTCTGTATATCGTCTTCTGATCTGAACAGTGATTCATTCAGTCTCCATTTATATTGTCTCCTCCCCCAATTTAAGCTGATCCCCACTGGTGAGTGGTCCGAGTGGATTCTTTCAAAAATTTTAGTTTTAGATGTCTTTCCAACTAGTTTTTTTGAAACTAGGATCATATCGATCCTAGTCCAATTCTTTCTTCTACCTGAGTAGAATGTATAGTCTTCTACTTTTTCGTTTTGTTCTCTCCATATGTCCACTAACATGTTATCTCTGACTAGTTTGAAAAAGGTATTGGGTAACTTATTCTTTGTACCAAGGCTTTTGGGGTTCTGGATCTTTTTATCGATTTTTGGGTTACATATTCCATTAAAGTCTCCCATTACTATACATTCCTCCCATTCTATTGTTGAAATCCTTTCATTTAATTTTTCATAAAAGTCACTTTTAGAGTTATTCAGAGCATAAACACAAACAAATAAAATTTTTGTACTTCCTACCATGCCCATCACCGCTATCATTCTGCCCTCCCCGTCCGAAAATTGCTTCTGCGGTTTTAAGCTAGGGTTTACATAAAGGGCTACTCCTCTTTGTTTCTTTTCTGTCCCTGAGGTAAAAAGCGTCCCCAGTTTTTTTCTTTTCGAGGAGGTCTCTCCTTGATTCTTTCATGTGTGTTTCCTGGAGGGCATAAACTTGGGCCTTTTGTTTACCTAGATAGTGAAAAACCTGTCTCCTTTTCTCCGGGATGTTCATCCCATTGATATTTACAGAAAAACAATTTACCTCCATGCCCTGTTTTAGTCCTCCCTCTCTCCCTCCGAGTCTTGTCCCTCTTCCTCCAGTTCTCCCTCCGATGCTGAGTCCTGTCCTGTTGTTTGGTCACTTAGACTTTCCTCCTCCTGATTCGTGTCTGAGTACTTGGTCTCTTTATCCTGTTCCTTCGTGTTCTCTCTTTTAACTCTTTCCTCCTCTTCCTTTTTTCTTTGATCTCTCCTTTGATCTCTGGGATAGAATCTTCTTGGGTCTGAGGATCCGCCCTTCTGTCCTTTTGCCATCTGTAGGTCCTCATTTGAGGGGTCGATTATATGACACCATTTCTTGTAGAATTCCTCCTGTTGTTTTCTATGGAAAACAGGGTGCATCCTACCACACTGTCAAGATGCTTCCTTCATGGAGACTCGCCAGATGTTGCCTAACATTGTGTGATGGTGTCTGGTGGGCTCCGAGGAGGAAGCCCACCAGGAAGGTATGGCAATCCTTACTCAGTATGTCCCCTGCCCCTCTCTGTGCACACCACACAGCTTTTTGGGGAAAGGAAAGTCATGAGAGACGTGTCATTGCTGACTATATTCTGACATGGCTCCAGAGTGTAGAGGCCCAATGAAGTTCCCATAGAATGATGGTATTATCATGTGCTGACTATTAGATGATAGTCAGAAATAATCCTCAGCTACCTCTCACCATCCCATCTTCGCCACTACATGGCTATCTTAGGGAAGGGGGCAGAAAAAAGTGGGTCCCGTGGAACTTTTTTTTAAAAAAAACTAAACAGTTTATAAAGATGATCCTGTCACAGGTAAAAAATCAATTAAATGATTTGTTCTCCCCTTTCAGAACAAATGATTTAAACAAGTAGCAACGATTACAATTAAATGCAGGAAACTGTAATGTCTCTTTTTATGTTATTATCAAAATGTGGTTTTACCCAGTCATTGTAAAAGGACCAAATTCCAACTAATTATTTATGGATTTTTTTTCTTCCAAACTGTGGAGGAAGACAACAGCATATGATAATAAACAATGCTTAATTCTAATTCTAGTCTGTGTCAATTTTGCATGTATTCATTCTTAAGACTTTATTATACAATTTCTGCATCCATCCATATTCTTTAAAATCCTACATAATTTTAAAATTTGTGAACTCTCAATGAAGAACCACATTGGACAATGAACACTTATCCAACCCCAGAGGAAGGCAAAGACACTCCTCCCCTGAAGAAATCTTGCTAATCTCTAGGATAGTCACCAGAAACCAGAATTGACTTTAAAGTGCATAACAATATATTTACTAACACCACACCTTTTTCTTCTAGAAAAGTCTATTGCAGACTTAAAAATATGAAAAATTCCTTGCATATTTTTAAAAGTATAGCTTCATTGTCCAAAAATGTTACCTAGCCTGTTAAACTAAATGACCAAAACAGGGAGCAACAAATCTATCCATGAAATATTATGTTTGCAAAAGGAAAATATTTAGTTCAATGGATCCCTTGTAGTTTCAGCTAGAAGCTGAGCTAAATAAAAATGTATATATCTTCAAACCACAAGGCTAAGAAAGATTGCTTCTACTATTCAGCAAACCTTTGCCCGCACATACAGTGAAACTTTCATGGAAGAAAGAGATTTGCACCGTAATTTTAAAAATCCTTTCTAACTTAGAGAAGAAAACATTTTATTGTGCTTTAAACTCTTTTCTACAAAATGATTTTATTAAGAGATATAACTTTAAGTCTGCCAAGTAACATAATAATGCTGGAAGAGAGCTAGTTGGAATGATTACACCGTTATCATTGTTGCTTTATAATGGTTTGTAACTTAAATAGTTATGGAACATGTTTATTTCAAGCTGTTTGTCCATGCAAGTTTTAGGAATTGATGAAACAGACCTATTTGCTATATTAAGTAACCCTCAAATCCAGTTTTTCAGATTAACAGTAGCATTGGGATGAATATGAATAACTCATAGATGTAATGGCAGAACCAGTACAAGAATCTCCTTGCCACATAAGCATAACATGTTAGATCCATGGAAATCCCATTCTATTTCTATTTCTTCTTCCTAAATTGTGTTGAAATATGACATCTGCTAATGGAGAGATAATATGAGAACCTCTAGAATAAATGGGATGAGTCAATGCCGAAGGCCCTCCTCCTCTTCCTTTTCCTCCTCCTCCTCTAATACCTGACTCCTTGAAACTAAAGCAAGTCTTAAATGTAGTGAGCCATTACACTTGCCAACACACATTTTGGTGCCTCAAATGTTATACCAGTTTCTGGGTATATTTGACTTGCTGATTTCAATAATGATAACAGTTTCCTATCAGTTCTAGTTTTTGAGATACAAAACATATGCCATCTGCCATCTGCCAGTCACCATCCTCTCATCTATAAAGAAGCATAACTATATATTTTAAAAAAACAAGAGCTGATGTGGTCTATTCAATGCAATTTTCTGAATCAACACCCCAAATAACCCCAGGAACAGGCTTAAAAATCAAGACATTTTGATTTTTTTTGTTGGGATGTGTCATCAACCTCAACTATGACATCAACAACTGCCCAACTTTCTCTCACACCTTGATAATGTTTCCTTCCATGATATGATTTATTTTTATTTATTTACTTCATTTCTACCTACCTTTCTCTATCCTAGAGGGGACTCAAGGTGGCTTACAAATCTGGCAAAATTCAATGCCACACAGGTAAACAATAAACACATCTCATTAAAATATAAACAATCCAAAGATCCAAGCATTTAAAACACATATCAATCAATTAAACAGATTAAAACCGTATAAAATGTTGAGTCATAATCTCATGTCCAAATCATTTTTAAACATTCCATAATCCATTATTTAAGCTGTTAAAGTCTCATTCTGTAGTTTTCTATTCACCATACGCCTGCGAGAAGAGCCAGATCTTAAGTCTTTTTCTAAAAACCAGGAGGGATGGGACCTGGCTTATGTCACTAGGGAGGGAGTTCCACAGTTGAGAGGCCACCACTGAGAAGGGCCTGTCTATCATCCCAATCAATCACATTCGTGAAGAGGCTGGGATAGAGAGCAGGGCCTCCTCAGCTGATCTTAAATCTCTTTTAGGCTGGTAAGCTGGACCAGAACTGTATAGGGCTTTATAGGCCAAGACCAGCACTTTGAATTGGGCTCGGTAGCAGACTGGCAGCCACTGACATAACAGAAGAGTTGTATGCTCCCTGTATACTGCACCAGTTAGAAATCTGGATGTCACCCATTGGACTAATTAAAGCTTCCAGGCCATCTTCAAAAGCAACCCCACATAGAGCGCATTGCAGTAATCTATACGAGACGTTAGAAGAGCATGGGCCACCGTGGCCAAGTCTGACTTCCCAAGATATGGGAGCTACTGGAAAACAAGTTTTAATTGTGCAAAATCTCCCCTGGCCACTGCTGAAACCTGAGGTTCCAGTCTCAGCAATGAGTCCAGGAGAACTCCCAAGCTGTGAACCTGTGTCTTCAGGGGAGTGTAACCCTGTCCAACACAAGCTGTAACCCTAAACCTTGTTCGGCCTTATAAGCAACCAGGAGGATCTCCCCGTTTCTTTTTGGCTTTATATAACTCTTTCTGCTAATTGTCCAGGTCTTTAATTTCTGAGCAGTTGGCCACCCTAATATAATCCCCTCAATTTTAAAAAGATACAGGTACTTAACTAAAATTATCCTCAATTATAACTCTGATGAAATCATTAATTTCTATCTGTCAGTGATTTAGCCAAAAACAGCTCTCAGTCAACCTCACAAAAACACAGCAAAACAACATAACAGAGAACCAGTCACAACAGCAATTTTTAGATCCTCTTGAAAAGGAAAATTAAGCCAACTATGTGTGGCTTGAGGCAAGCTAAGATGTAAATCTCTCTTTTCTGATCTCTTCATACAGATGAAAATAGCAATGCCGCTCTGGATTACACAGAACAATTATATGTTCTAAAAACACAGGGAATCCACTTTCAGACAGCTCTAATCACTACCAATTAACCATCTTTTTCCTGACATCCTTTAATAACTATACCAATGCCTTCAAACACTTGAGCTGGACATCTGGTATTTCCAATCTATGCAAATCCTTCCTTGTGATAAGTTTTTCTTTTAAAGCCTCTCTCTCAGACACTATTTATCTTCAGTTCTAAACCGTGATCACTTTTGTCAATGTTGAGGGCCACTTCTTCCACTGCTGAACAGTTTGCAGAAATGAGTGACTGAGGATTACTAAAATATATTAGCACCCTGGCTTTCCCCTGCAAGGAATTCAGTGAAGGGAATATGGGGAACTGATGAAGTAGTTTGTCAGTATCATTGTTTCCTGCAGCAGCAGCAGCAGCAACAACAAAAAATAATTTTAAAAAACAGATTTTTTCCCCCATCCTGAATACACAGATTGTGACTGTTGGCAAATTCTTACAAAATGAAAACAAGAATGCCCCTCACTTGCACTGGCTAAATTTAATAGGTACAGCTATTGGTAGCATTGAAATATTCGTCTTGTGTTGAGATGTTAAAGAGAGGAATCTGTCATTAAAAGGGGGATTGTAGCCCAAGTACATCACTAATGTTGAAGAATATACAGGGATCCAAACTCAGACTTTAAAAAATCATAATCCAAAGCCCTGAGTCTTTATGAAGTGATCTTTCAGCTTTGGATTTTGGGGGTGGGGGTGCATTTAAAATGTTTACATTTCAACTTCTTTCCATACCACAGATGAAACAGAAGATAAATTTTAGTAAACTAGTACAAAAGGCGGGACTGAAACAAAATCCTCATCTATCTCAAATATGGATAAAGCTGATTTAGTAGAATTAGTTGTTATGTATGATTATAAAAATGGTGACAGGCCGAGAATCACCAGTAGTGTTTCAACATTGAGCAGAACATTGGATATCCAGGTCCAACCAATAATGTCATTTCATTTTTTATCTACTTTGTGCACCATTTGAATCCCAATGATTTAGCACATAAAATAAATTTCAACATTAGATCAAACCCTGGTTTGTACACAACATAGTTTGGAACTCAAGACATAGTTGAAGACTGCAGAATTTCAGCTTGGAGCAATTTGGATGTTTACGTTTTTCTGTCCACTCACCACTTTCTATAGTACAGTGTCTACTCTGAAAAGGAAGGAGGAGTAAACGGAAATATTATTTTAAAGTCATAGAAAACCAGATCTCCATTAAAATGCTCTTAAATGCTCAAATAGAGATGGACATCTGGTATTTCCAATCTATGCATTTGGCAATGATTGTATCAGTTACCAGGGATGTGAAATTGGCATAGCTTCTAAGCTGCACTGCTTAAAATGAAATATCTTCATAATAGTGCACAATTAATATTCCACACCCCGGGCAAAATACAACTGCTACATTATAAGAAACTGCTTGAATATGTAGAAAAGAAACAATACTAAATGTCTTGCTGTAACATTGAAGAGATCCATTCAATAAATGTTGCATTATCTGCAGTTATTTTTAACAGATGCACATTGTATTAATAAAAACTACACAGAGTGCAAGATTAAAGGGTATGTTTTGCTAAGTTGACAATAAAGACCATTTTAATAATAAGTCATATTACACAGGAGCCCTTGGCATTATTGGATTGCACACATTTTCATATTTTTGGCAGTCTTGCTGCAATAAGCCTCATTTTATTGGAAAATTCTGAAGTGTATGTTCAGTAAATGATGTGCTTGGAAACATTAATTAGAAACATAACTGAGTGCAGTCAACAGAGTTCACGTAACATTTGTGCAAGCTCTCTATATAGTCTGTATATCTACATAAATTGCAATGCCTACACTATTTTATTATTATTATTATTATTAAATTCACATTTGTATACCGCTTCATCCCGAAGGCTCTAAGTGGTTTACATAGGATTGTGTGCCCATTGGCAGCACAAACAGGACAGTACAAAAGACATGGGGAAAAACACAAGGATAGGGAAAGGGAGGGGGGGGAAGAGATCAGCAGCGATGCCTACTGGAACACCACCCCGCCATCAAAAGAAGGGTGGCGGGGAGGGGGCAGCAGAATCGCTGGCACTGAGGCGCAGGCAGGGAGCAGGGGCCGACGTCTCCCCCATGGGGGTCCGTGTTTAAGGTCCCGACCCGTTTGCGCAGTGTCCAGGTTGACCTTCGCGATGGTCTGGCGGGTCCTATGGAGCTGTGCCGACCTGTAGCCGGCGCTCCAAAACGTCCTGGATGGGAACGTCCCACGGGTCTTAGAGTCCTTGCTTCTGGGGCCCACCTACCAGTGAGCCAACCAGAGCTCCGGCCCTAGTGTCCCGGTTCCCTTGGGTTCTCCGACAGGGAGATGGGTCCAATCCGGGGCTCACGGTACGTAGAATGGGGAGTTCACCTCCCCTTCGCTTCCGGCGCCGTCTCCTCCTCCGGCGGCTGCGTCTCATCTTGCGCAGCCCACCGGTGGAGGAAGAGTCCTCCGGGGGCGGGACCTCTAAGACTTCCGGCAGGGCACCACATCCGGGTGCTGCCTCTTCCTCTCCAGATCCTGGCACGTGGGATGGTCCGGCGTCATCCGGGAAAGGGTCCTCCAAGGGTGGGACTTCCGGGGGTGGTCTGGCGTCATCCGGAGAGGGGCCACATTTGAAGATGTGTTTGTTTTGTGCAGTACAATTCTGCAAGGAATTAGATCTTTGACTGAGAGCATGTCATGGAGATTTATTCAAAGACATTACCACGTTAGTCTGGAATATTATTATGCAAAAGGAACTTGTAGTACCTTATTGACTTAACAAGATAACAAATTGATAGTGTAAGTGTGTTGATGTGATTAATTGTATTGTATAGATGAATATGTATGGTAGTGTTGGGAGAGAATAAGCAGGAGAGAAGAGCTGATATTAGAAGCCATTGCTGCAGGGAGAGCAGAGTTGCCATGGCAACATAGCTCTGAAGCTATAATGGGAGGAGTCAGAAGGCTTCTGACAAGACCAAGGAGGGAAAGTTAGTCAGTCAGGGATAGGAGCTCAAAGTGTGAGGAGCTCAGAGAGTTGGAAAAAGAGCTCAGTGTGTGAGGAGCTTAAGTAAAGAGCCCGTCATCCCTTGTTAAGAGTTTGGGTGTCTATCTGGACCCTTTGCTGTCCATGGAGACCCAGGTCTCCACAGTCAGCAAAGCATCATTTTTCCATCTTCGACAGGCTAGGCGACTGGCACCCTACCTGCCCAGGGATGACCTGGCCACGGTGATCCAAGCGACGGTCATCTTGAGGCTGGACTACTGTAACGCCCTCTATGTGGGCCTCCCTTTGTCGACAATTCGGAAACTCAAGCTAGTGCAGAATGCTGCTGCTCGCTTACTGGTGGGAGCACCGGTGAGAGAGCACATCACTCCCATCTTACGGCAACTGCACTGGCTTCCTATCGAGTACCGAATTGCCTTCAAAATGTTGGTTCTAACCTTCAAGGCCTTATACGGTCTAGCGCCTGTGTACCTGAGGGACCACCTTACCCCGTACGTTCCCCCGAGATCACTGCGCTCAGAGGAGCAGAATCTGTTAGTAATTCCATCAATCCGCTCCTGCCACTTGTCCACAACCAGGCAGCGTGCCTTTTCTGTTGCGGCCCCTATGCCTTGGAATTCTCTTCCATCCGATACCAGCGCGATCCGAGAGCTTGTTCCCTTCCGGAGAGTGTGCAAGACTGCCCTTTTTAGACTCGCCTTTGGCTAATCCGGAAATGTATTGTATGACCATGTCTATGAGTTTTAAGAATCTGCAACCCTTGTGGTCTTTTAACATTGTTGTATCTTGATGTTTTTATCGAATGTCGTTGTGATCCGGCCCGAGCCTGCAGGGAGGAGCGGAATATAAAACTGAATAAATAAATAAATAAATAAAATGTAAACAAACCCTGTGACAAGGGCTATTTGCTACAGGGACATAGACTTGCTTATAAAATCTTATCCCTCTTCTTGCTAAGGCATAAAGAAAGATAACAGAGGTTGGCAACATCACATTAACATAACCACGTTGGTTCTTTATACTTGAGTTATTCATTTGGAAGTAACTATCCAAAAAATTTTTTAATTAATAAATATAAAATGTGGCACCCCCCCCCCTACACACACTGTGAATTGACAAGTAAAATTGGGATGGAAGGACAAAACAATGGACAATGGACAGATGGAACAAATACACTTATGAACAAGTACAATCGGATATTATGGGAATAATACAACAATACCATGGTCTATAAAATACAAAGAATTAAAGAGAACTGGTTAAAATATGTGAAATTGGTTGAAGAAAGGAAATGATCAGATAAAGGAAAAAATGAACAGAATCCTGGACTGGCTGCACTTAAAATGCTTTGTTGTAAAGTTGGAGAGAGGGGGGAGGGAAAAAGGGGGCAAAAATGTAATGGTTTGTGGATGTATATAAAGTAAGTTTATTTTATAAATACCATTACAATAATTAAAAAACAAGTAAAATTTGTTACTCCGAAAGGCAACAGCAACCATTTTAAAGGATTAAAACTAACAAACCTGGACTTCACTATTAAAAATTGCTAAGGGTAGTAAGAAATAAGTGATATCATTAATTTTAACTTGTGACTTTGATGCTCCAGAGTTTATGTTACTATCCTCCTACAGTTGTCATGCCTAGCAAATAAGAAAGCACCTCTCTCCCAGCCTTTTCTGGAAATGCTTTACTTTTGAAGCTTGACCATATAATAACTGGTATTCTCACCTGACCAGTCCTGCTTTTGTGTCCAGAAGACAGTTATAATAGGAAAAATCTAATTAATGTTCATTTATTTAGGATGTCAAATTCTGTACAATGGTTCCACTTTTGAGCCATTATCATTAATGTTTTTTTCAGATGACAACAATGAAGATTTTTGTGGCATCTGAAAGTAACAAATTTAGTATAGCATGAGCTATCATAGTCTACAGCCATCTTCATCAGAACACAGGAAATGTTAGCCAGGTAACTTAGTAGTCTCTCTCTAACATATCCCCTGTATGGTTAAGATTTTATTACAAGGAGAAATGAGAATATATTCCAGAAACATATTATTTTCAGCAAAATGAGATGGAAAATGTAAATAGCTATGTTCCTCTTTGTTCAATAGAGGTTTAAACCCATGGGAAATTAACACACACTAATGCATACCATAATACAGACATACTTTAAAGCAGAATC
Organism: Anolis apletophallus; assembly: GCA_030556195.1. Classification (NCBI taxonomy): domain Eukaryota; kingdom Metazoa; phylum Chordata; class Lepidosauria; order Squamata; family Anolidae; genus Anolis; species Anolis apletophallus. The sequence continues at coordinate 137,515,878 of JARBWK010000004.1, read as the reverse complement.
TTATATCTGAGCTTAATTGTCACATAATACAGAAACAGAATTTTTTAAAAAACTAGTTGAAGGGAAAGAAAGACCAAAATAAAGGAATCTGGGTTTTATAGAGAGTATTGGTATTCTGACCATTAACACTTAGCACTACAGAAGTGAACACTTTACCACCACATCAATCAGTAAAATGGAGGGTTACGTTCAATACAACTCCAGGATCCACAAGTGATACGTTCCTGGGTGCATAATAGTGAACCTAATTTTAAAACATAATTTCTAGCCTAAGATTACAGTATACCTTTCTTCAGAATAAAAACTATTATTCAGACATGCCTAAATTAGGTTTTGATTATCCTGTTATACTTGACTAGACAGCTACAATGGGTTTGATGGGTTCTGCAACATTGTTTTAGACCAGTGTTTCTCAAACTCCGCTTCTCTGGGTGTTTGCTGGTTGGGATTTCTATGAGCTGAAGTCCAATATACGTTAGGAGCAGAGTTTGAGAAACTCTGGTCTAGACTATTTTATCATCCTACATATCTTTATCCAACAAATCATCAAATGCCCAAGAAACAGAAAGTCTTTACTTGTCTGCAAAAAGAAAGTCAGAAAGGTGCCAGCCTAACTTCTCTGGGAAGGGAGTTCCAGAGCCTGGGAACAACCTCCAAGATGGCCACTCCTGTCTTCCCACCAGATGTACCCGTGAGGGTAGTGGCACAGAGAGAAGGGCCTCCCCAGCTGATCTCAAAACATGGATGGATCTATCCACCTTTTTATACATCTAAAATATATATTCCAATGGGGCCTGGTGGGGCCTGGCTGTGGGAACCTATCACCCTGTGCCCCTCTTTGCCTGGCTTCCCCCTTAAACCCATTCCATGGGAAGAAGCACCTGCAAGCCAGCTTCCCCCATTGTTGTTTTCAGTGTTGCTGCTGTGGCAGTTTACAATGCTCCCTCTTCACTTGTGCCATGGAGCTCCAAAGGAAGTAGATGAAAAATTTTGCCCATCTGATGAAGTCGTAAGAGTTGGCCTAAGCAAACTGAATGGAAATAGAAACTTTTTCATCTCTTGTATCAAGTAAGACCTGAAAACACATTTCAAATGGCACACCAATACATATCCATCAGTTATCATCCACTTCAGCTCCGCCAAATCCCTACAGGCCACTTTCTTGCTACAGATGGAGGAAATAGCAGGATCAGCATAGTTGTGCCACATTGACCTCTTACACAGTCTGGAAAAGCAAAATCTGTTCTACCTTTGATAGATTTTCCTATACTATACAATTCATACTTCTTGTTTAGTATATTTTATATCTGTCACCATTCTGCAAGAATGCTCTTAAAGCATTTCATTAAAAGAAGAAAAAAAGAGTGAAGTATGATATTTACAAATCAGCATAGAAGATATCAAATACCATCTAAAATCTGACAAAAAACCCCAAAGAAAATCTAATGCCATTTTTGTATAGCAGTTTGCTTAAAGGTTTTTTTCTTCATAAAAAGTCCAATGTAAATTTTGAACAGAATGCATTCTGAAATGTGAAGTTTTTTTGTAAGTCTGGGATTCTTTTTCTTAGTATTTCCCAATACTTGAGAAATTTATTTTATTTATCATATCAGGTGTGAACCAAGGGTACAGTTGTAATGTGTTTTTTTAATTGAAAAAAGCCATCAAGTTTAAAAATTGTATTAAATGTCCTCTGACCAGTAGCTGGCTGCTTGGAGTATCTCTGGTGTTGCTATAAGAAGGTCCTTCATTGTCCATGTGGCAGGGCTCAGACTGCATTGTAATAGGAGGTCTGTGGTTTGCTCTTCTTCGCACTCGCATGTCATGTATTCTACTTTGTGGTCCCATCTCTTAAGGTTGACTCTGCATCTTGTGGTGCCAGAGCTCAATCTGTTCAGCATCTAACAAGTTACCCAGTCTTCTGTGTGCCCAGGAGGGAGTCTCTCATTTGGTTTCAGCCATGGATTGAGAAAGATGTTACACAACATTTTTTGAAATATTCTTTCTGTCCCTGCATACAAACATATACACACCAGCATAATTTTAAGAGTTTGGACACTTTGCTTATTAGTATTACTAGTTACATTTATATTCCACTATTGTGAGGATAAGATGGCTTTCCTTTGCACAACTTTATTCTCAAAACTACCTCATAAACTGATTTCATGGAGAGATGAGGGTAAGAAACAAATTTTGTTGTTGCTGCTGCTGCTGCTACTGCTGTCATTATTAGTCCAGGTTGCAGAAAAAAGAGAGTCTCTGCAAGAACTTGAACCAGATGCCCATGACTTAGTCCAAAAACCACATTGACTCTCACAACCCAAAACAATATTTTCTATCCTAGCAAAGAAGATACAGCTCAGATCTATGCAAGTCTATCAAAACGTGCCTTCAAGGCATGATTCAGATAGTTGCAAGGAATTTTTCCAGTCCAACAGGCACTTTGAAATGACATCTTCACCTACAGCTTGAAGCAAGAATGTACAGCTTCTCAGGAATCTACCATCTTGGGAATTTATCAACTAATTGGATATAAATTTTCACTTACTTCATCCTTACATGCAAGGACAAAGCATTTCACAAGTCTTCTCTCTGATGTTTGTGATTACCATACCAATGTTTCAGGGCTTCTTTTTTTGGCACCTTGGGACTTTTGGATGAAAAATGGATATATGGGGGAAAAAACCAATAGTCATGATCTTGCAGTGAGTGGCACACCTGAGACATAATTTTGACAGTCTTTCACCAACCCTCCAAAAGACCCATTCACAGCTGCATCTCCTCAAACCTTGCTACATTTTGATCAAATTCAGAGTAGAAGAAGAGGATTCATTGCTATTTTCCTATAGCTAGACACACGGGAACGGGCATCCACAACAACTGCCAGGGGGCCTTTGAAGGTCTCGGCAGATGATATCATTGCTATGCATCTGGTTATAAGAAAATATCTGTATCTTTCCCAGCTGCTCACCCAGGTCTCTGCCAACTAGAAAATGTCTAAGGGTGCGTGTACACTGTAAAATGATTGCAGCTTGGCACCATTTTATTGCCAAGGTTCAGGAATCATGGGTATGGTAGTTTCAGGAATCGTTTCCTGATCCCTCTGCACTCAGCACCTAATCTTTTGGCCGTTATAATGCTTTTAAAATGTGTACTGTTGATTGTAAATGTTTTTCTGATGTTGTGATTTTAATTTGTTTTCATTTTATTTAATTGTCTATGTTTTTACTCTGTATTTTTGGGCTTGTCTCCTTGTAAGCCACCCCAAGTCCCTTCAGGGAGAGGGTGGTAGGGTATAAAAAGTTGTTGTTATTGTTATTGTTATTATTAGTTTGATGAGGCACTTCTCTGTGGTAAAGAAGGCCAAAAGTCTTGTGAAACTACAACTCCTAGTATTCCATAGCTATGAACCATGGTAGTTAAGTTGGTATAAAACTGCATTAATGTAGATAAATTCTTGGATGGCACCTGGGAAAAGAAATATTATGGAGGAGGTGGGATGTTTGAATAATCAGTTGGGAACTGTGACCTGCACAGGAATCAAAATTTGAGTTGCAATAACACAAGCCTATGCTGCACTATTGTAATTTACCAACATGATGCTGGCTAATTTTTTGCCTAGAAAGCCTCTATCTATCTATCTATCTATCTATCTATCAATCATCTACCTATATATCTATCATCTATCTATCATCTACCTATCTACCTATCTTCTTCTCAAGCAACACAAATTCCTTGTCAATGATTTTAAAAGTATGAATATTCTTTACATCCCTTCTTATTCTGATGCTTGTATTGATGAGGCATCAGGACTATCTCTTGACTCACAAACAGAGTAATGTGCTGCATGGTACCCTCTGTTTACCATGATTCCATGGTCCATTCGAAATTCAAGAATTAAGCAGCCTTCTGCCCTGTTAGGAACATTGTGAATGTGTGAAAAGGTGAATATCATATAATAATAAGCAAGATCTCCCTCAAGTGAATTTTTTTTAAAAAAGTGTTATAACTTGTGTATCATTTTTGTTATACAGTATGTGACACTAAGCTAGGGGCTATACTGAGCACTCCTAGTCTATCCCTCAAAGTGAGGGAGTGTTGGCAACTATTGTTGCTGCTGGCAACCTCTGCTGTGCACATTGTGCCCCAAAGAGTCCTACGTGACTCTCAAGTTTGCAGCATCTCCTGTACTGTAATTCCTTTTCATTAGAGCCCTTTGATCTTGCCTCTATTCTTTGTACACAACACGTCATCACCTTTATTTTCTATCATAATTGCATGTGAAAGATTTTCCCTTTTGATATACCCTGAATGCCAAATCATTATCGGAAAAGAGTGTTGAAAAGTGTCATGTGTTGCTCTCCTCTGCCTCTCACTGGAGACGGAAACCCATACACCTGTGGAAGACAAGCAGCTTTTTTCAAAGATGTGACACATCTATCATCCGTCCACAGGATATGAACTGCTCTGTCTGCTTAATAGCAAGGGGCTGTGCATAGCAAAAAGACTAACTGCTGAAAGAAATTTGTAGCACATTGCAAACTGTCTGGCAGCCCTCCCGAAGCCTCAGCTCCATTCTGGCCTGCTGATAATTCGCAGACTGTGTTCCCGTGTGCTCATCACTCTGGCAGTAAGAGTGGCTAGATGGGGCCCCGTCTCTGCTCCTTGTCACACTGTCATTCAGGTACGTCTGTCTGCCATCACCTGCTGACAGCACCACATGTGTCTCAATTACAGCCCAGGCCTCTAGTCGCAAGGCTGATGAAGATGTTCAGCCTGCTCTGGCTAATAGTATTCACTCTCAAAGGATGTGTCTTGAGGGTTTCGTAAAGGCAGATGCCAGGGAAAGCCTGTGGGATGTTACACATAGGACACATTGATGTATCTAGGGATACTGGCACATAATCCAAATATGCGGATTCTCTGTCCATTCCTATGATGGATAAAAGAAAGAGAAAGGATTCCCTCTTTCACACATATGCATTCTCCCATTAAGTATTAAAATAGCTGATTAGGAAGGAAAGCTGAAGAAAGAATGATTCTGCAGTTGGAATACTAGAATAATAGAATCTCTACTGCAACATATCTGGGGATATGATTCCTAGAAGAGAATACCAGGAGACTAAAATCACACTCAGGAAATACTTTTCCAGCAGCACCAAAAAACCATCATGATGCATGCAGCTTTACCGGTGGTGATTTAATAGCAGAGTTTGGAATTAATTGAGTCCCATTAAGGGCTCACATGAAATGGTTAACTAAACACATAAGGAGCAGAGCGGGGCCTTATCCTGTCCATTGTTACTTTGCTAACAAAAAAGTGATAAACCAAATTTTCTAGGGCTCTGGATTATGTGGAGTTTCCTGGGACAGAAGAGGTTCTCTTCTTCAGACTTGTCATTTTTTCCCATAAGCAAAGCAATGACAGAATGAGCTGGGATAAGTATGATTCTCTTTTTAGACTTTGTCATATGCAGAGAGAGGAGCATCTTTTCCTGCTTCTCTCTGCTGCTATCATGGAGTCCCCCAGAGTCCATCACATGATACAGTACTACTTCTGGCAAGATTCTGTGGAGCTCCATGCTGGTAGCATTGTGGCAGTGAAGCTCAGAAGGGTTGGGCGTACACCCCACTCCTCATATAACAAATCCAGGGGATGTGAAGAGAAAGCAAGGACAAACTGGGAAATGTCATGGGAGGGGATATCATGGACCTCAATGGTAGGGAACACAGCATGACAGTTCATGTTACATCATAAAAGGCGTAGTCTTGCTAAATGGTGGAGAAGAAATGATACATGGTGCAAGCACAAACTTACACTGTTGTCTTGTGTAGCCTTGTGGGCATAAAGGGATCAGTTAGATGACAAGAAAGTATGTTTCCTACCACAGACCAGGGATTCATATTATTCAGAAAAGTAACTTAAAGCAACTATTATTCCCTTTTGAGAAACTGGAAATTAAACAGTTTTTAAAAAAATAAAAACTCGACCCCCACCACCCCTGATCCATCATATTCAGGATGGATTTCTTCACTAGCCATACCACTGGTGGAAAAAGTAATAATGCTGCAAAATTCCTAACCCCAAAATTGAAATCTGCATTTTGAGAGTAGCTGAAAACCAATGAACCTAAATCTACTGCTCCAAGAATGAACCTCAACATCTTAGCCTTAAATTTTTTGAAATCAGAACTAAACAAAACAGGGGATTCAATAAGTGGGTAACAAAAGAAAGAAAAATGCTAGTTCAAAATTTATTCTGAAAACATTCATCTGAATTTCACAAAATAACTAAATCTATGTCTGAAGATGCCTAAGGAAATAGCCATGTAAGCTAAAGGTGGGGCGAGTTCAATAGACCAAGCACAGAAGACTATAATTCTGGCATTCATGACTACTGTTGAGGCTTTACCTCAATAGATGTATTTGTTTTATTTAATTATTTAAACTTTGTTATAATTTGTTATAGACGTTTTATTCATGGGACAATTTGTTCATTTTGTATTGTTTTATGACATTGAACATTTGCCATCCTTTGTTGGAAACTGCCCAGAGTCCCCTCGGGGAGATAGGGTGAGTTATTAACCTGAAGATGTCCGCAGCAGCGCATTAGACTGAGTTTCACTAGAAGAATGTGTTCTTTCCACAAGATGACTGAAATAAGTCCTAAGAAGTTGAACTTCCAGTCAGGACTGTTTGCTTTTCTCACATTCTTGAGAACTATTGACCTTTTGTTTCATTCTTTCTTTAGATTTTTTACCACCCACTGGGCAGCACCAAAACATTTATGCTAATACACATGGAGAACTTTGAACAACCACTGGAGTTGGTCAGGCATTAATCTTTGAAGCACAAACAGTACAATCAATTAGTCAGCTTTGGTCTCAAAGCTATGGAAATCAGGAGATCCCTTTTTTTCATATCCATAGCCAATTCAGTTTTGTGAGTTTAGTAACTAACACGTTGCATCAAATTACCCTGTGAATGATCTACTGTACATAGTATACATTATCCAGAAGACAGTTGGGGCTCCCATTACTTCTTTAATATTAATAATAATAATCATCACCATCATCATCAATCAATAGTAGGGTGGTGCACATTTTTGTTTTTACAAACAGGCTCTGACTGGTTCAGCCTTTTCAGCCACCCATAATAGCACAGGCTCTGTCATAATTTTTTTTTTAATCGCAACAAACCACGTAACTGAAAAAATGACTGCTTTCTGTTTCTTTCAGCTACACATGAAGTGCAGAGAAGCAGTCCCATGCTCGTAGGGTTTCCCTATGAGCCCTGCCTGTTCAGCCAATCAGAACAGAAGAATGTCATTTCCATGTTTCTGTTGTGAGCAGGCATCTGAGAGAGACAGATCGATGCTCTAAATTCTCAGTGCCGCTCACAGTTCTGATTAGCTTGGTTTGCTTTTTGACTCAACTAGCAATAAATAAGCAGTTTATTTTCTACACACTTAAGGAAGTGCCATCGATGGTGCCCTTCACATGAGGCAAGCTTCAAATGTGGGGTAGAAGATGTATCTTACAATTTCTAAAGCTGACATAAAATGAGGAGGTTTGTGTGTGTGTGTGTGTGTGTGTGTGTGTGTGTGTGTCAGGAACAACTTGAGATACTGGTGAGAGAGAATTGGCCATCTGCAAGCATGTTGCCCTGGGAACACCCGGATGTTTGATGTTTTACCATCCTTGTGGCAGGCTTCTCTCATGTCCCCGCATGGGGAGATGGAACTGACAAGAGGGAGATCAACCCACTTTCCCCAAATTCGAATTGCTGACCTGCCAGTCAGCAATCCTGCCTGTAACCTAATGGGTTTACCCATTGGACCACTGGTGGGAGGAGGTAATTTATATATCTTGTTTAAAGAATGGCTAATGCTCCTTCAGGTGGTATGGCTCCCACTGAAATAAATGTTTAAAAAGTGTGCCTCCCTTAACTCAGCTTCATTGAAAGGGTGTTAAGGGCAAATGATCCCAGAAAGGGTGGTTTCTTGCACCAGTTTAAAGGAGCTTCCTTCCGTGTGATGAGGAGGAAGCCACAACGGTGCGGGCAGCCTCTGGCAACTTGAAACCCAGACTGAGGAAAGAAGGGCGAGTGGAGGGAGAAATAGCCAAGTCTCCCTTACAACCTTAGCCCAGCCAGTGGAGTGGCTTTGGAAAGAAGGGTGAGTATTGTGTTATATTGCATGATCACACACAGTACTATTGTATATAAAATACCAAAATTCACTAAAATTCAATGGCATGACTAATGTTAATGAAGGTAAAAGGAATATTTCTAATATCACAAAATTAAATAGCTGCTCCCACCTAGAATTTCTGTAGTTGCAAGTATAATTTATGATAAATGAACTTCACTTTGGAACAATAACAACAAAATTAGTCACATCCTCTGAAAATCTGCCAAAAGATCCAAATGACCATGTGCAGATTCGAAGTACATCTAACAGTCTGGAGCAAAACTGCAGAATATTTTTATTTGATTTCTACATTGCCTTTCTCCCTAAAATAAAATTCAGGGTAGCCCAAAATTATGATTGATGTACCTGCCTATCATTTAGAAGTTTCTATGTCATTCATTCATATATTAAATTTTCCCAACATTTCCCAGTTCATGGCTTCTTAATGAAAGCACACAGATAAAGAAACACAACAAAATGGTCTCATAATGCCAGTTATTCCATCTCCTCATCTTACATAAAAGCACTATCTCTTTCGAAGTCTATATTTCTAGATGCTGTAATGCTTGAGCCTTGGAAACTGAGATTACTATTCAATATGAAGAAGCATTTACAAGATTGAATAGAGAGGATGAAACTCAAGGACAACAGTGCTGGCTGGGATTTAATCTTTCCTACCGTTTAAGACATTAAATTAAATTCAGGAACATCCTCATAACAATGGCAGGAATGAATCACTGCCGAAGTTACTCAGAGGTAGCACATGAAAGAGCTGGATTACTTTCTTTCTTCATAAATCACAAAAATATCCTGCCATTGTTTGTTCAAAAATGCTGTTCATTATTACTCCACATATTTATATCTTGAGCACAATTATGTTTTAGCCAATTATGTTTTAGCTATGACCTGTTAATTGTACTTACCAAAATGAAGCTGAGTGAAGAACAGGACTTGGGCAGCAGAAAGAAAATACATGTTTATTTGGGGATAGTAGAAGCTTAAGCTTTCCTTTTCCCACATGTTTTTACTGTCAAACTGAAATCCACATAATTATTAAAACCTGTTTGGAAGCCGGTAGCATGTATATTCATGCAATTACACTCTTACTTGGATTGTTGCTAAGAACATGTTTGCATTCAATATAGGTGTGTTCATTCCAGTATAGAAATTATGCTTTGTGCAGGAATAAACAGAAAACAGAAATGATATAGCAAAGCCTAGCATAGATGAGATCACATGAATGGGAAGCTTTGAACATAATTTCCTGTATAAATTGTGCCTTGCATCTCTCAGGAACAGACTGGATTCAAATCCTCTTTCATTTTTTATAGAGAACAAGTGTGTGGAATTCTTCCAAAATGGAAGTAACTTTTAAAGGGGGGCGGGGTGAGTGTGACAAATGATTTAATAATTCTCTCCACAAATATTTCCCTTGCTATGAACTGGAGGTATAAGAAAGCTCACCCCGCCCCCCTTTAAAGTTACTTCCATTTTGGAAGAATTCCACACACTTGTTCTCTATAAAAAATGAAAGAGGAGTTGAATTTTGTTACATAGTTTTATTAGATACAGTATGACTTAGAACAAGCAGTCTGGTAGCCACCACCCAACAGTATATTTTGAGAGGAAAGAATTTTGAAGAAAAGAGGGCTTCTCAGAAGAAAAAAACCCCATCTACTTTCAGAGTTATGCAGCTGCTGGAGCAAAGGTATCCCTCCTCAGTTTTGTAAAGTTGGAGGAATCACTCAGGAAATGGAGGGAGGTTACAAACTAGGGTAAAACTTTCACCCCAGTAATTTATACCCTCCCTCCTTTTGTAGAGTAAATCCTCCAACTTTACTGTCGCCCCCTTGGGCCCCTTGGCACTTGACCTCCCCGGACAACAGACAAGGCAGCTGAGGTACAACAAGCTTTATTGATTATAAGGTAGCAAGGTGAGTAAATAGTCCAGGAAGCCTTTAATATGCAGCCTCCGGATAGCAGCAAATACTGGAATCAGCAAGGCTTGAGTATCCGCAACCGCAGGATCTCAAGCGGAGGAAGTTCAGGTACAAATGCGGGATGCGATAGATAGTCTCTGAGCCCCCCAACCGGCGCAAGAAGGTTGGGCGGCTTTAGGTACTGCAGGCAGAGTCGATGCCGAAGTATCACGGCTTCTCCATAGAGTTTGACGATGAGCAGGAACAAGGCTTGGTGCTGGAACGAGGCAGCCCCGGAAGGCTGGCTGGCGGTGGCTTGGTAGCTGGCCGAAAGGCCCGGTTCACAATAGCATCATGGCAATAGCGGTCGTTGGTACGAGATGCTGGCATACAGGATCTCTCAGCCTTTATAGGATTCCTGGCTACAGGGCCCGGTGCGTCGAACATCAACTTGGATGATGGATGGGCCTCGGGTTGTTTTGAGAACCTCAGTCTTGAAGAATGTGGCTTCTCGTTAGCTCGAACCACCTGGGCTGGGGAGTAGCGCTTGGTGCTTCGAGTACCCGCTCTTGCTATCAGCCTGGTGGGTTCAGTGTGGCCTTGACATGCCTTTCTCATAGCATCTTTCCTGGGAGGCACATGAGAACAGCAAAGAGGCCCACGGCAGGGGCCGGGAGTTAACCCAGCTGTGCTGGAAAGTTTCTTGGAGTCAAGCGGGCAAAATGCAGCCCCTAGGAAAGAGGCCGTTTGAAGCCCTTGGGGTGTGACATTTACAAAATATTCACAAGACAGCTTCCAGCATAGAAATACACCTGATTGGGCTTTTGAATGCAATTTATGAGAAAGAAGAGGTAAAGTATATTTGACAAAATGTGCATTGCCATTAAGTTGTTTTGTCCAGTACCAATTACTGTTTCTTCAGCTGAAAGATCGTTGAGAAGACTAACAAATTCATTGAAAACATGCCAAGGAAGCGCAACTAGTCAAGAACAACTTAATAATTTAGTAATTTTGTGCATTGAAAATGTTTTAGCTAAGCAAGTTGATTTCACTGAACTTACTGAGTCTCTTTAAGAGAGAGAAAGTGGCATGTAAATAATAATAGTGATAGTAATCATAAGAATAATAATAAAAAATTGCATCATCAAATGCAAGAAAATATATTTTGACATTTGATACTATTGTTAGTTTTTATGTAAATCCATATGGTTTTTGAATAATAATAATAATAACATCAACAACAACTTTATTTTTATCTTGCCCTATCTCTCGGGGGATAAGGGTGGTTATATGTAGAACTTCTGTGTCATCTTTTAAACTGACTTATTTTATCCTAAATCGTATCATAAAACTGCCCTTAACCTTAGCAGTAAGTAGGGGATTCTCCAAAGTTCCTGGCCTGGAAGACCACTTCAGGATATGAGGGCCATGCACACTCCGTGGTTCTCAACCTGTGGGTCCCTAGATGTTTTGGCCTTCAACTCCCAGAAATCCTAACAGCTGGTAAATTGGCTGGGACTTCTGGGAGTTGTAGGCCAAAACACCTGGGGACCCACAGGTTGAGAACCACTGCACTAGATAGTTATGACAGTACAGTTCAACTTTAACCATCATGACAATTAGCAGAGGATTTGCAATTTAAGGAGAAGAATTAGAATTCTAACCGAATTGTAAGTCCCAGGATTCCACAGAAGGTTGCCATGACAATTAAAGTGAAATCATAACATTATAATTTAGTGATGTGAAATGGTCTCCACACCATGGCAGCAGCAAAAAGGGGAAAACGTGCTCTAATTAGTGGTATCACAAGCCTTACAGCAAAGTACTCTAATGTAGCAGGTTCACCACTTGCCATTCCAGCTTTGCACCCCCAAAGGCAACTTCTAACTCCCAGAAATCACAGCCAGTTTACCAGCTGTTCGGATATCTGGGAGTTGAAGGCCAAAACATCTGGGGACCCACAGGTTGAGAACAACTGATCTAACTGATTCAACTCATAGATGCTTCAACTTCAGGAAAAACATAACACAAAATTGGGTGCAGTGGCAGTATTAATTGCCTCTTTAATAGTAATAGTTGACTATTTTCTGCTTGCAAGTGAGGACAAAATAATTTCCCCACTGAAGACTATATTAGTATTTCTGAACACTTTTCACTTGATATTCTCACAGTTTGTAGCCTGTGTGTGCAACTTTTAAAAAAATGCAAGACTACTATTTCATATGCAAAATGCAGCAATCTTGTACAACAAAATTGTGTGGCCTTTTTCTGCAAGATTTCTTGATTTTGTACAAAAAATGTTTTAAAATTGTTGTGAAAAATGGTTAGGGTTTGACAATCCTATCTTTCGACATATAGAACAACATTATTGCACAAAATTAATGTGGGTGTAAGGAAATGAGAGGCTTTGTGCAAACTCCCACAATTCTGGCAGGGGGGGGGGGCGATTGCTGCTGCTGCCGCCACCATCATAAGAACAAATTGGTTTGTTTAAAAAAGCAAAATGAGCAGGACAAAAAAGAATAGCCAGGCCAAAGGTTAGGGAAAAGGAGCCCTTGGAGAAGACAAATCTGAGCATGGAAAGGAGATTGCAAAACTTCTCCAGTTAGGATCCAAACAGTTTCATTCAGTACTTTAGCCCTGAGTCGAAGTCAGTGGTGATGACATATGTTTTCACAATAGTCCTACTCCCAGTTGTAAACAATATTCCCTAATACAGCTTATTTCTGTACTCTATTTCTTAAATTTTCCTCTCTTTCACTTTTTAGCTGACTTTAATTAGGGCTTATTTGGATCCTATATCAGATTAGCAGACAACATTTTCCAAAAAGAGAAGGAACAAATCAAGAAGATGGACTTAAATTTCTATATAGCAAGAGCATTTTTTTAAAAAAAAACCTCAACTCATGGTAAATTACAAGGATTTTTGAGGCAAGGCCTTAAATTGTACAACGTAGCATTCCTGCTTCTGCCTGATAAGGTGTGGAATTCTCCAGCTAAGCTGTCCAGAGGTGAAATGGAGAAAAGGGGGAAAACTGACTTTGGCAGGCTTAATGGGTTTTAATGGAGCTCCTTCATTAATTATCCGAGCGCTGGCACTGCTTGCCATGAACTCGACATTATATAAAAAAGGGAAGAAATTCACTTGGCCACAAGCACTTGAAGGTTACAAAAATGCTTTTCACCAAGATGCCGCATTTGTATGCTTATCTAAGAGTTTTTAATGTCATTTTACAGTTAATAATTAGCCTTCCCCTGGTCTCTACAAAGAGTGCCACCAAGACAAAAGGGAACGTTAAGTGTGTTAGCTATACTTGCCAGTGGTATAAATAGTCAAAGGGATGATTAATGAATGAGGGAAAGAATTAAACAGAGGAGAGAACAAAGACAAAGCCCGTTTGCTTGGCTGCCCACAAACCAAGACAAGCCGCAGCCGTAAAAGAAGCTACAGAAAGCGACAAACAAAAAACACAGCTTAATAGACAGCTCATGAAGTCTTACTTTAACCCTCCACATTATGACAGCTTCAAGTGCTTTATTAACACTCAAACATGCTAAGATGGAAGGGTCATTTGAGGTGAAAAAATACATTTATAGGTAGGCCAAAAAAAAACCCACCAGAGACAGAGGGAGAAGGGGGAAATGCCCATTTTGGGTGTGTGACAGAAAGAAGAAAAAAGAAGCCCCAAATAACTTAAACGACACTCTTCAGTGCTCCATTGTGAAACATGCCAAAATCGACGTTTTTAAGGAGTTGTTTAGAGATGTCAGACAAAACAGAGTAGGCAGCAGCACAAATGGCCCAGAAAAAGCAGCTTGACAAGCCTTGTCCTTTCTCTTAAATAGCTACATTTCAAAATAAGACCTCTTTTTAAGTTCAGGGGAGGGAAGTAATAAGTGTGTGAGGTTATCCCAGCATGGACAACAACCCCAGATAGCCTAACCTTTTGCTTTAAAAAAACCTAGATAGTTTTAGGCTTTATTATTGTTATTTTTAGTTTCAAATAGTTTCCAGTTTGTATGGTTACAAAAATGGATTTGAAAGTGTAATGTGCAAACATCTGCAGGAAAAGTAATTGTGAATGAAAGTCTAATTTCCAGTTTTTCTATTTATAAACCTATGTTCAGTGGAAATGCTGATTTTAATACTCAATCTCTGATCAATTAAGTTCATGTTTTATATACAGTTCTGCACCCACAGAGTTCCCAATTAGTTACTGAATTCATCTAATTCCTTCCCTCCTAGCATAATTTCAGATAATGAAAGATGAAGAGTTGGAAAATACTTCTTAGTATGAGTTAGACCAGAGCTTTCCAAAGAGTTTGGAAAACTCTGAGCTAGTTCACCAACGTCTAAGATAATTGGCAAAGGCACATCAAGAGTTCCTGCAGAGGTCTCTCTAGCACTAGAACCACAGGGTTTAAAAAAAACCAGAGACAATCTGAACTGAAATGGGAACCATCTGTAAGTAAAGATTTTATTTTACTGACTGTTTAGCTTTTCCCCGATATGTACTCCGCAGAGATTTACTGCTACTTTTTCTTGGGAAATTCCCCACACAACATGAGAACAGAATCTGGCAGTATGAAACTAAGTCTTCTTTAATCTGTATTGGGTGAATCAGAAGTTGATCTTTGAGATTAAACACAAGAATATGTACACATGGTGATGTTTCTAAAAAGGAATCAGAAGATTAGTTTGTATTGGAAAATGCCCCAATTTTTTCAAAAATATTTTGTTTTAACCTGAAGGCATTTTCATCCCAGGTACCCTTAAACCAGTGATATTATAGGAACAGAGTGATATTATGAAGAAGCATATTATGAAAATAATGAATGTATATTGCACACAACATAACTCAGGAACAAAGGCAGAGTTAGTGGATCAGCCTTTAATTCATTAAGTGATTGAGATAATCATACAGTGTCTGCAGTGTACAACCTTCAGTACAACTAGCACTATGATTGTACTTTTATCCTACAGATACATAGGATTGTCCATTTAGGAATAGGTATAATACTGTAAATGTGTAGTGTGAAAGGGTTCTTTGATAGGATTACATTGTATCCTTTATTTCATCTAAATCTGCTAATCTAAATAAATAAAAAGTTCATTTTTATTTGGTTTTTTTTGCCAAAGGTTGACTTTAAAAAATAAAGAAAGGTAATGAAATACAATCATTTCTTTAAAAGAAAATAAAAATGAGAATTGGATGGCAAACTCTACTCCTTTCTGGAATTATCATAAGGAATGTAAACACATATTAAAGGAGGTGAAAGTTTTGTTGAGATGTTTTCACATTGCATTTAGCACACTTAATGGAGCTTCACATTATATTAGTTCTGTTAGTGCAATATATTATGGAGATTAAAAAAATATTCTGCATTCTTCAAAGGGAGACTATAATATTCCTTAAAGCTATTTCCTCCCTCTAGTTATCATTAATTATAAAACTTGAGTATGTGCTTAATGTACTAAAGGTGAGTCACATTCAAGTTTTCTACCAGAGTTGAGTAGACAGAATCTGAGAACATGATTTGGCAACTTGTAGTGGATACATGAAATCCCAATGGCTGTACTCTGAATGCAGTATGTGATCCAGTACTTTCCATCTACTTCCCCTTTGCAATACTCGAAGCGCCACTTTGGAAAGTTGCCTCTTGAGTAGGAGTACACACCATAACATTGACAAAGAGTCTGCACATATAAGAAAATTCAGCATGTAAATTGGAAAGGGCTATGCAGTGTATAAGTGTGTGGGGAGGGTTTATAAAGACTTAAAAGTATATAACTACTAAAATAATGTACAAATATTAAAATTAATATAGATTTTCACTTTTAGCGGGTGGTCCTGGAACATAACACCAGTGTTAAGTGAGGGAACACTCTGTGTGTGTGTGTGTGTGTGTAGAGGGGGGGGGGAATTATTTTTTATATATTTACATTTAAATGGCAACCATACTTTCCACATATCGTCACTATTCATCAATAGTTAAGTAAGTTCAGTCAAAGTGAGATAGTTGACCTCTCATCTATGGTTACACAAACATATACATAAAGAAAGCAATCAATTGTTAGCTAAAATAACCATAGATGAAAGGTCAACCATCTCACTTTGACTGAACCTGTCTAGCTATTAGTGAATAGTGGGCTTATATGTGCAAACCAGAGGTGTGATTTGTATGTAATGTTAGGCAGGGTCCTTTCTCCTTGTTTATATTCAGAAACACTTCCAAACTGGACCCCATTTGGAAAACAATACCAGAGAAGTAGGCCTCGGTCTATCGTCAACAGAGCAACTACAACCACTTCCTTGTTCAATGTTTTGCTCCCTATGAAGACTTTTGGAAAAAGGGGATTTTAGAGAGGACATTTATGAAAAACCTTGGGCTGTGTCATTAAAGCCTGCAGATTTTTCTTGTAATACTGAAGCACATGTACTTCAAAGGATAAAGCTAAGCCTTCAGACTGTTTCTCAGGTCTGTATAGATCATGACATTCCTAACCAGGTTTCACATAGATACAAATGATTCAGCATAGTATGGGACTAGAAATCCATAGACAGAAATAAAAGGCAATTTTGACGTTGTGTGTTATGGAAAACAGATGGCATGTTTAATTTTAAAGAGGTCTACCCATCCTATTAAGCCCCTCAAAAAATAACTACTTTCTGGTATGGTAAAGCTTAACTTTTAGAATAAGCTTGCAACAGTTACTCGAGATATATCACAAGTAAAAGAGCACTGATAATAATACCTAGGAAACATGTTTTTTTTAATAAAAAAAAACAGGGATGACTAAACCTCCATAAGGCACACTGAAGGACACTTCAGGGCCAAAATCTGAGATTTACACATAGTCCTTGATGATGTCACAAGAGATAGGCCTCTGCAATACTATGAAGAAGACCCCCTGTGATGTCAGAGGGATTGGACTCTGGTGACATCATTAAGCAGAATACATCAAACATCAATTGTTCATTCAAATAAGAACCAAAAAAAAGTCTGACAAATTAAAAAAACCTCTTCTGGTGGGAAATTACATTTTTCAAGCTCTGCAGTTTTTGAACAAAACGCAGGAGCTGCAGTTCAAGCTTTCTCTGAAGAGAGAGAAAAAGCACCACATTGCCCCAGTTATATTTTTTTATGTTTGCAGGAACTGATTTTTATATGCAGGGGTTGTCATGCAAACAAAGGAACTTTCCAAACAAAAAAGAATTGTTATCCAAACTGTGCTTTGTCTGTTTTGAACTCTGATACAAGCAGATTGTGGATGATAAGGAAATGTGGTGGTAAAAGGACTGACAATATGAGAAACAGAGAGAAGATTAAAAAGAAAGAGAAGATAAAAGTGGCCAAGAGAATTGGGGAGGAGGAAGACAAAGACAAGTGTGATTGAGGGAGAGATTGGAGAGGTATTAAAGAAGGATTTAAAAGACAAGGGCAACTAGAGACCAGAAGGAGAATGCAAGAGACCAAAGGGAGGCATAAGATGTTATATCAGGAGTTGTTTGGGGGGAAGAGGAAAAAGAGAACAAGGAACAGAGGAGTGAATTGGAAAGGAGGCAGAAGATAGGTATGAGGAGGAAAAGAAGAAAGGGGTCAAGACAGTAGGGGATGGAATGGGAAAACATTTCACCGGCAGTTACAAGTGGAAGGGGAGGGGTGACAGAAATGAGAAATGAGTGAATTCAAGAAAGAGCTAAGAAAGAAAGAAAGAAAGAAAGAAAGAAAGAAAAGAAAAGAAAAAATCATTTATCACAAGGTCCTTGTTAACTAAGAAGGTAATTGTACTGTTATTTCAACCATTTTGGGGAGGAAGGTGGGGACAGGCTAAGTAAGAGAAAATTCACAAACCATCAATCTTGTGGAACGGCATTTGGTGACTCCTGGGGCAGTGCGTACTAAGACAGCTGAGTATTTCCCTGTGCTGACCATTCACACTTACTGATCCCTGGCTAAATTTTTAGAAGCTTTGAAGAGAAGATAGTGGAGTAGATGGTGAAGAGGACCTCCTGAAAAGTCAACAGCAGCTGATCCGAAGCAACTTGCAGTAGCAGAGGCCAGTAGCACCACTTTAAAAGGAAAGTAACACCATTCCCTTTTCAAACCCTAAGGATTGTGACATATACTTGAGAGCAAAGCAGTGGTTTTTAGAGCTTACATAGCATGGGCATGGGATGGGAGTTGAAGGGATGGGAAAAGATTTTGAACAACATTACTCCCCTGACCCTATAGCTTTCCTGAGGAATTGAGGGTTCTTAACCATTTTTCACCCAGCCTGATTCTAATGGATTTTTTTGGGTTTATAATTTTGTTTATCTGAGTATTCAAGTTTGTAAGGAGCAGTATGGTCCAGTAGGCAAGTTAATATTAACACACCCTTAAGACCCTTTTTAGATTTAGTATTTTAGGATGTTTCAGACTAAGAAAGTGGCTTTATTATCTCTTTTTAGCTAGTTATTTAAACAATTAATTGTACATGTATGCACTGTAAGAGCACATTTGGACTACAGTGTTCCCTCACTTATTGCTGGGGTTACGTTCCAGGACCTCCTGCAATAATTGAAAAACCGCAGAGTAGGGATGCTTTATTTATTTTAATATTTATACATTATTTTTGTAATTATACACTATTTTAAGTCTTTATAAACTTAAAATAAAGTGAAGGAGGAAGGAAGGAAGGAAGGAAGGGACATTCAAGGCTGGAGGGAGGGAGGACTGAGGAGGGAAAGTGCCGTGGAGAGCGGTGGCGGCAAAATCCCACAAAACAGAGAAAATACCATGATATATATTTTAATTTTTTTTTAAATCCGCAAAACAGCGAGTCCACAATAAATGAACCACAAAGTAACGAGAGAACACTGTACTTGAAAAGTCCTGACTTTGTTCTTGTTCTTTATTATTTTATACTGGGTCAAATGAATCAGCCAGGAGAGCTTGTATAAAAAGTCATCTGCGAGCTGGGAGCTAGCAGAACATATTCTGGGATAAAAAAATGTATGGACCTCCAAAATAAAATCAGAAAGAAAATCTGGATTTTTTAAAAAATCAATATGGATGTAGTGGAAAAAGAGGATCCAGTATAGACACTTCACATTGTATAGCTACTATCCTGTAAAGATTTTATATAGTCATATATCTTATGTAGGCATTTCCATAAACATTATATAGTTCAACAGCATATCACTATACTATCTAGACATCCTTCTCTTATCATATAAGGATCAAATCTTATACAATCTACTCATCTACACAGAAAGAAGTTGCTTTCTCTATTCACCAGTATTTCTGAGTATAGTAACAGTCTTAGTAAGCAAAAGCATAAAGCACTTGAATCACTCACTTATGACCTCATCAGATGGGGCTTACTTTGGAGGTTCCCTCGGGGAGATAGGGCAGAATATAAATAAAGTTATTTATTTAATATGCCAGTTCAGCTCTAGTTGATCCACCGAGCCTGCCAGCTACGATCTCACAATGCAAAAGAACTTCTAAGAGGCCTCCATGGTTCAACCACTGTGTAACTAGCATATGCAACCTCTGCAGCAACATGGGAGGATTCCCATGTTGAACCAGAAAGAGTGGGGGGAAGCCGTGTGGTCAACACTTCCTCCCGTGGAATCGGCTTAAAGGTAAACTGAGTGATGCAGGGTGTGGAGCAATGGATTCCCCATGCCACCTGAAGGCAGTTGTTGGATTCGGCACAGCACGTGACGATTCTGGCGGCCCACGTAAACAGGTCATGACACCACATCTGCACTGCTATATAATGCAGTTTCTGAATACAGAGTAACCTGTTAAATACAAGGCAAGACTTGGTGGCCACTAGCCAACTTAGCTCCGTGGACCAACTTCGCTACACGTCTGCTCAGAAGAGACGTGGCCGAAGCACTGAGGATTCGTTCCCACGGATCCTATACTTAATCTTTCGGCCGAGGTCCCCGACGCTCTAGGCCTTGTTGTCTCCAATCTTTGCTGACAGACCTCGGCCTGTCTAGGCCAAGTGTGCCATCCCCTTCTCCTGGACTCAATGCTACTTCTCCTATCAAAGGTTCGGCCTTGTCTCTCAGCAGCTGGGTCCCTATCTCCATGAGAGCTCTCCTCCCTAGAATCTTCCCAGCCGCTTTCTTCCATGTTTTCATTCAGAAGCTCCTGTGACCCTCTCCCCCCCAGATGCTCATAACTTTCATCATCACTGCTTTCCATTTGCACCTGGCTTTCATCTATGTCTGCATAGGGGTCAAGCCAACTTTCATCCCAAGCCAAGCTTTCAGTGGGAGAGAGAGGCCCAGTGATGGAAAATGCTCCTTCAGGTAACCCTTCCAAATCTTCTTTGTGCTACATAACCTCATTGAACTGAGCAGTGTTATATGGCAGTGTAGTTATAGGGAAGTGTAGACTCATAATCCACTTCAAAGCAGTTCATCTGCATTCTGAAACTACATTATATAGCAGTGGAGATCCACTGTTTGCCTCTTTTTGGCTTGGGGTAAACTGTATAGCCACAGCTGATATCACCTATCAGATCTATTATATTTCATAAGAGTTCAGAATTACAGGTATTGTCTCTGGATCTATTAGCTATCAAACATTTGTTGTTGTGTGCCATCAAGTCAGTTCTGATCCTAAAGTGAACTGATCACAAGATTTTCTTAGCAAGATGTGTTGGGGGAGGGTGCCTTCTTCTATGGCTGAGAGCATGTGACTTGCCCAAGATCACCCATTGGGTTTCCATGCCTAAGCAGAGATTCAACCTTTGATCTCCAGAGGCATAGTCCTATACTCAAACCAATACACCATGGTGGCTCTCCATCAAACATTTGTGACCCCCATTAAAAAGATGCATTGCACCTGGGCGATTACTTGGCTTTTTTCCTCTATAAAACTCTGGGATTGTTTTGTTTCTACTAATATTGTAAATCTTTATAGTAAATTGCATTTGCTCCAGATAGTTGTGGCACACAATTTCTGTCAATATAAATAATTATTTTAATCCTGTCAGTTCACCATCCATTGCCAAGTGCATGGACTTTTTATTTCACCACATCCTACTTTCATGTATCTTATCAACAGAACCAGGAACATGCACAATATAACAGGCAGCCTAGAGCATTTCGGTGGCAAAGTGATAGGGTTCACACAGGATTAACCTCACTGGTAAAGAAGTATCAAGAAATTCAGTAATATCTTGGATGTCTCTATATGTCAGGTGTTAGACTAAACTTTTCAGAGACCTTGTGGTCTGGGGACACAGACAACAAGAGGATCATTTGTGACACAATGGCCCAGTTTCTCCTCCATCTCCCAGAGTGTGAATCAAGGCCATAAGATTGGAAGTACCAACTAACTTATTTCAGTAAGAGTACATCAGCCAGTCTTTTTACTACTTCTCTGTGCTCCTTAATAAAAATATGTGCTTTACACATGTATCCAGGTGCTTGGTCCATTCACAGCAGCAACTACAATTTAAATTTTCTCCTTTATTGAATGGTTTAAGAAAAGGCGTCAAAGTGGTTCAAGAAATAAGAAACCAGCACGATCTATATATGAGGCCAAAATGCTGACTAGACAACACATAGTTTACAATAGATCTTCCAATTTAATGTATGTATGTGGCAATTAATTATTACATAGATGATTGTTGCTATATTGGTCTTATAGAATGAGAGTCACAAATAGGAACAATGACAACCAAGTAAGAATTTGTTTTAGAAAGCAAACATTTCTTGGATGTACCCGAATATATAAATTCATTCTATTTGGTGTTACTGTAAAGATTTTACATCACTGATTGAAATACCATCCGCTTGAGTGGAATTTCAAGAAATTCTTTGCATACCCCTTTGCCATTTTTCTCTAACTTATTTAAACTAAGGGAACTATGAAGTAAAAAAAATGTAAAGAGACTGGGGTGGGGGACAGAACTATGACAGCTACAAGGCATTTATATATACTACTCTAAATATATACTACTTTAGTAGTGCAATTAAGAATAATTCCATTATTTTACTGATCCCTTGGCTTGCTTTACATTGCATTCCACTCCTCCTGAGTTACAATTTAATTACATTTTATGAAATTAATTGCAGAATAGAAAAGCGAACAGTTTGTCTTATCTTTCAATTCCTTCAGTTCATTAGCATCTTCTTTCCTTCTTCCTTACCAATCTTCACATATATAATGTCATTGTCTATATAAATAAAATACTGTAATAACTACATTTCTTTCTCTCTTTGTTGCAATATTTTAGTGGTGTCCCCATATGGAACTGTGTACTGCTAATCTATGTGCAATCACACTCATAAAGGATTTTTTTCTTTTCCTCTCTTAATTTCAGCTTAATTCAAGATCACTGGAAATATCTTGCCTTATGAAAATAAAGAAAAACAGACGAAGTAGTGTGCCTAGGCAACATGGAAGTCTTTTCTCTGATAGTGTTCTTCAAACTCACCAAGATCTGTAAGCCCCAGATTCCTATCTGAGGTCATATAAGATGACTCTTACTTGTGTGGGGTAGGTACCATAAAATGACATGGTTTAAATATAAACAGAATCAACTTTTACAATCTGTATATGTACACATACATATATGCTCACATAGTGACGACAGGAATAATAAAGGCAACAAATGAATTAATGTCTGACTAGTCATCTGCCCTAACTAGACTGTATTCCTATTTTATTTTGGTCTCTTATCTGAAAAACAGATTACTATCATTGTACCATTTTTCTAAATAAAGTTCTCAGATTTTAGAATCTGACTCATTCCTCGAGTCCTTTGCTTCTTTTTCTCTTTCTTTCAAAAGGTCTGCTGTTTTTTAATCTGGTTTTTAAGTACCGTATATTCCAGGCTATTAGATGACTTTTTAAACCTTGAAAATCCAAGTCCTTTTTCAAAAGGCTATTAGATGACTTTTTAAACCTTGAAAATCCTTTCAAAAGTTGGGGGTCGTCTTGTCTTCCGGATATAAACTGGAGCCAGGCAATGGTGGAGCCAGGCAGGAACCGCAGCAGAGCTTGTTTTGCTGTATTAAGGCATTTTAATTTGAACAGTGAGTAAATACAATATTTAAGAAGAAATACAAACCAAATACTGGTAAGTGATCTTTCTATTGGTAATTGTAACAGAAATACAAGTACTGATCAAAATATTTTTGGATGTCAAAAGTGGATTTATTTTCCTCCTGCTTTAATACAGCTCCCCCCTGAAAAGCGAACACTATTTCAACCAATCAAATCATGAATACAGACAGCACCTGGCTTGCCAAAAGAAAGATTTCCTTGCTCTTCAGGATTAACTGGCAGAGGGTCCACAATATTTACTGAAGTACAAACTAAATGTTTTCATATAGAATCATACGGAATAGACCTCATGGGCTATCCAGTCTAACCCCATTCTGCTAACAAGCAGGAAAATAGCATTCAATGCACACCCAACAGATGGCCACCCAGCCTCTGTTTAAAAGCTTCCAAAGAAGGAGCCTCAACCACCCTCCGGGGCAGAGAGTTCCACTGCTGAACAGCTCTCACTGTCAGGAAGTTCTTCCTCATGTTCAGGTGGAATCTTCTTTCTTGTAGTTTGAAGCCATTGCTCAATTGCGTCCTAGTCTCCAGGGCAGCAGAAAACAAGCTTGCTCCCTCCTCCCTATGACTTCCTCTCATGTATTTATCCATGGCCATCATGTCTCCTTTTAGCCTTCTCTTCTTCAGGCTAAACATGCACAGCTCTTCAAGCCACTCCTCATAGGGCTTGTTCTTCAGACCCTTGATCATTTAAGCTGCCCTCCTCTGGGCACATTCCATCTTGTCAACATCTCCCTTCAGTTGTGGTGCCCTGAATTGGACACAGTGTGATTCCAGGTGTGGTCTAACCAAGGCAGAATAGAGGGGTAGCATGACTTCCCTGGGTCTAGACACTATACTCCTATTGATGCTGGCCAAAATCCCATTTGCTTTTTTTGCCGCAGCATCACATTGCTAGCTCATGTTTAACTTGTTGTCCACGAGGACCTGAAGATCTTTTTCACACATACTGTTCTCAAGCCACGCATTCCCCATCCTGTATCTTTGCATTTCATTTTTGACAGAAGTCAAACTTGAAAGCTCTTATTTACCCAGGGTCCCCCTTCCTCTTTTCTGATCCCTTTTCCCCTTCTAACAATTAAACATCACCTGGCTGTGTTCTTGAGAAACTCTAAAACAATTCAAGCTGTCACAGCGATTTAAGGATGAAAACATGTCAAGATGTGACCCGGTAAACATGTGCCATGCCAAATGCTACATTTCAGAAGAATCAGGGTCTGATCTGTCCCTCTCTTCTGATAGAAGGTCCTGATTTATAAAGACTGCATAGAGATAAAAACTCTACAATGCTTTGCCTTCACCTCAGTACTCATATTACAAAGCCTGACTTCTATTTGCACGCAAGCTTATATGTCAACATAAATGTAATCTGAACCATTTAAAGCCTGCTTTCATACTTGCCAGCATGATGTAAAGGACCCAGAGTGTAAATGAAATTCAAGGGAGGAAGAGCAACTGTAATGTACAATGTAAGGTACAATGTCCCTCTCATAGGAACCTGCATTTCATAAGCATTTGAATTAAAATTACCATATTGAATTCAAATCTGATTTTTTAAATTTTTTATTTGGTGCACATTGGAAGAGGGGTGGTCTTATACGGCGAGTATATCCCAAACTCTATATTTTAACTAGAAAAGTTGGGGGCCGTCTTATACACCCAGTCATCTTATACGCTGGATAATATGGTATCTTTGTTTTGTAACTTCAACTAATCAGGAAGTGAGTTTCTTGACCGCCTGCCCACAGTCTATATTTCAAGAGATAAACATTGATGAGCTTTTGCTTTGTTTCCATCCCATCCAGCTTCTTTGGCTGACTTCTTGTACTTACAGAACTATCTGTACCTTCCTGTTTCCTAGACAAATGCCCTGGGCTCTGTATCCTAATTTTGATCTCTAAGCTATTAACCTTATGGCTGAAACTGCCCTTGCTGTGTACCATCACACCAGCACCAAATTTATTTTGTAAAGCTATACAACCTAATTAAATGTCAAAATGCCAGTCCTGCCCCTTCACAAAAAAGCGATATGATCATGAAGTTAAATTTCTTGCATTCTCTATTCTTTCTCCACAAGACTTCTGAAAATTATCACAATTAAGGCCCTATTTGATTAACAAAATACTCAGTATAGTTAAAATAGCTGTGCTTTCAGATATCTAATTTGGTTTATGGTTTTATTGTTTACAGTTCATTGTGTTATTTTTTTCCTCATGCTCATATCCCTGGTCACATTCTAAAATATTTGAAAGGTCCTAAGCGCCTACTCAATGCACTGTTCTATTGGTTTCCTTCTTCCTTTTTAGTTTAAAAATGATTGTCACTTTGTTGTGGTGAGGGCACTTGCATGTTCCAATGAACCTGTGGGCATAACTGTCGGAGTCATATACTCCCAGAAGGGCCACAGGAGAGGTTCCAGACCAAGCACAATCCAAAGACCTCAAGACTTCAATAGTGGATTAGGAGGAAGATAAAATAGTAGATATTACAACGGCTGTGAAGAAAGCTGCAACGGACTGAGAAGCCACCATCGTCATGTTAACCATGCCACTAGCTGGGACCCTTCACTCTGTGAAGACTGTGTGTTGATCGACTGTGCACTGATCTCCACACATTAAAAAACACACACAGGCAAATCTGCAAACAAAATTTGTAAACACACACAGGCAAATCTGCAAACAATACTTGAAGACCACCCTACAGATTCTTCACCTAGAGCACTTTGGCAACATATAAAAAACAGTATCCTGCAGTCTGCTGAAGAATCCCTAGGGTTCTCCCTCAAGAAAAACCAAGACTGGTTTGATGAAAACAACCAAGAGATCCAGGAGCTGTTGGCAAAGAAGAGAACAGCGCACCAGGCACACCTCGCCTAGCCATCTTGCCATGTAAGAAAAGCAGCCTTGTCTCGCATGTAGTAAACTCCAACAAAAACTCCAAGACATTCAGAACAAGTGGTGGATTGATTTAGCAGAAAAGATACAACGTTGTGCAGATCTGGGTGATCACAGAGGTTTTTACGAAGCTCTCCAAGCAGTGTTTGGATCTACTTATCAGGTCCAAAGACCCTTATACAGTACAGATGGTCAAACACTAATTACTGATAAAGCCTCCATCCTGAACCGATGGGCTGAATATTTTCAAAGTCTCTTCAATGCCAACCGAGTAGTCCAAGGTTCAGCTATTCAACACATGATACAACAACCAATGAAAAATGAACTGGACACAGCTCCCACTCTGGAAGAGACCCTTGAGGCCATACAGCAGATGGAAAATGGCAAGGCAGCCAGGATCGATGAAAGCTTGGAAGCTTGGAAACAGGGAGGTCATGTACTTCATGCTAAATTCCACGACCTCCTTGTGAGTTGCTGGGAAAAAGGTGAACCGCCTTCAGATCTGCAAGATGCAGTTATCATCACCCTGTATGAAAAAACTAACTAACTTTATTTCTTATGAGTCGCCCTCCACCAAAGTTGCTCTGGGCAACTTACACAATAAAAATAAACAGGTTACATAGTCACTGCTTGTTACTAACAATCATAGAAAAAAGGAACAAAATCTGATTGCTCAAACTATTGAGGTAAAACACTGCTCTCCACTGCTGGAAAAATCTTTGCAAGGATACTCCTGAACAGATTAGTTCCTGCTATTGCAGAAGAACTTCTCCCGGAAAGCCAAATGCGGCTTCAGAGCTAATAGGAGCACCACATATATGGTATTTTCCCTTAGACAACTGCAAGAGAAATGTAGAGAGCAGAATAAAGGACTCTATGTAACATTTGTCGACCTCACCAAAGCCTTCGACACTGTGAGTAGAAAAGATCTGTGGCAGATCCTGGAATGACTAGGATCCCCCCTCACCCCAAATTCCTCAAAATGATTATCCTGTTACATAAGGGCCAGCACGGACAAGTCAGATATGGCGATGCTCGCTCAGAGCCCTTTCTAATAACTAATCGAGTGAAACAAGGTTGTGTTATTGCACCAACCCTATTTACAATTTTCTTCAGCATGATGCTAAAAAGGGCTACATCAGATCTCGAAGAAGAAGACAGCATATATATACGCTATCGTACTGATGGTAGCTTGTTCAACTTAAGCCGTCTGAGGGCTCGCACTAAGACTCTAAACTATCTAGTCTGTGAGCTGCTTTTTGCTGACGATGATGCTCTTGTCACCCATACAGAAGCAGCTCTGGAGTGCCTAACATCCTGCTTTGCAACAGCTGCAGAGCTGTTTGGGTTGGAAGTCAGCCTGAAGAACATGGAAGTTCTCTACCAGCCTGCACCACAGGAAGAAAGAACACCATCATCCCCATGTTAGCATAGGCAAATCTGTGCTTAAGTCCATTCAGCAGTTCACCTACCTGGGAAGCACCATCTCTTCAGACGCCAAGATTGATAAAGAGATAGATCACAGATTAGCAAAGGCATATAGTGCATTAGGAAGGCTTCACAAAAGAGTCTGGAGTAACAAACACCTGAGACAAAGCACCAAAATCATTGTGTACAGAGCTATCATACTGTCTATTCTCCTATATGGGCCTGAAACATGGGTCACCTATCGCCAGCACCTATGACTCCTCGAACACTTTCATCAGCGCTATCTTCGCACAATCCTAAATATACACTGGATTGACTATGTGACAAATGTTGCTGTCCTTGAGCAAGCAGGGATCACCAGCATTTAAGCCATGCTATTGAAAACACAACTGTGCTGGGCAGGGCACGTCTGTAGGATGGACAACCACCGCCTCCCAAATCTACGGCGAATTCACCACGGGTCAGCGCAAAAGAGGCGCCCCCAAAAAGAGATATAAGGACTCCCTGAAACAACATCTCAGGCTTGGCCAGATTGATCACCAACAGTGGTCCACCCTGGCCTCACATCGGGAGGCATGGAGATGCACTATCCACAATGCTGCGGCCTCTTTCGAGAAGACACACCGAACAGGTCTCGAAGAGAAAACAACGCAAAAAGAACCGCAACTTGGAAACAACATCACCCAAGGAGACTTTCTGCTGTGCTTTCTGCAACCGGACCTGCCTATCTCTGTTTGACCTTTTTAGTCATCAACACACTTGTAAAAAGTGTGGAATGAGTCCTTCCTAAAGAATCTTTGTTTGCGAAGTAAAGCCGAGAGCTGGGACCCTTCACTCTGTGAAGACTGTGTGTTGATCGGCTGTGCACTGACCTCCACACATTAAAAAACACACACAGGTGTCTTCCAAGAAAAATAAAACTCTTGGAAGGCCATCATACTCGGACAACGAGGGATCGCCTGAGTAAGTCTATTGGCTTCATTCTTCCTTTTTTAGTTTAAAAAAGATAAGTAGTTTTAACTATATATTTTAGTTACAATTTATCTATTATTTCAATGAGGTTTATCTTGATATTTTATTTGTAAACTGTCCTGAGTCAATAAATTTATAAATGATTAAGCCTCTATTAGCAATGATAAAGATAATTAATAATGATAATTTCATTAGTAGGAAAATTAATAGGAAAACATGGAGACCACGTTACAGATGGAGAGACTTGGTCAAAGAAGCCACAGCCCTGAATCTGCAAGACCTGATCAAAGCTTTTAAAGGCAGGTGACTTGAAGGTCTCTCATTCATGAGACTGCCATAAATTAAAGTTGATTGGACAACAATTAACAAGAAAATGCACGTGAAATAAGGCTGCCATTGAAAACTTCTCAGAAAATTTGATTGTCCAAAGACCTTGCAATCAGATTGTTAACTATGGCTAGCTACAAGGATCACAGAATTCCCTTATTGCAACAGTTTCATTTCTGGGCAAAGCTCACATCGGGTGATGACCTATAAATGTCTACATGACTAAGTCCAGGCTATTTCAAGGGCAGTAACTCTTTTTATGGACATATTAGAGCTTTCAGGTCTTCTAGACATGCCCATTTCTCTGTTCCAATGATCCTGAGAAGGTAGATTTCATGGTGGACACCCCTAGCCTTTGAAATCAATCCCATAGGGAAGCCAAAATGGCCCTGTTTTTGGTCTCCTTCCATCAGCAAGTTAAAAAAATTGTATGCCATCAGTCTTTTAGAAACAAACTAGGTTATACTTTTAATGCTTTGTGGTGCTGCTTTGAAGGGTTGTACATATTCTTTAAATAAATTTTAATGTTTTTTTATAAATTATTTAATTCAAAAATACTTTTATATTTATGCTTTTATTGCTTTTATAGTTTTCAATGTGTATTTTAAAACATGTTGACAGATTCTTTGAGTTTTATTATTGGGAGAAAAACAGAATATTAATGAATACATAAATAAAACAAAACCAAAGAAACCCACCCAAATAATATGACTAATATGACACATCTTTCTGCAAAACTCACAGCCAGGGAAGGCCAGATGATTGGCAATATTTTGTAACCAATTAATGGAAACATAATTAAGATTTCAAAATTTATATCCACAGCATTTACTGACATTTTTTAAGAATGCTATTGAATATGGAAACATTATTCTACAAGGAGACCTTGAGGGCATTCAGTTCTATTCCATTTCTCATCCCCAATTGATAGAATTGGAAATGTAATAGTGCCTGGAAGTATTGTGTATTCCCAAGCAAGCTTCCCTCCCTGTGTCATATAAGTTACTTATCTTTCCAATATTCATATCACACAGAATAGAAATTGACATAATATTAGTGGGGAAGCATGTCACTCCCATCCTCTGCAATACATACATGACCATATATTTCCATGGTAAGGCAAGCATAGAAAACTATTAGGCCACAAGAACATAAGCAGTACCTTTGCTGGATCAAATACCTATTCAGTCCAGCATTCTCTTTCCCAGAATGGCTAACCAGAGACCTATTGCATGCCCAGAGTAGGACATGAGAACACAACCATAGTCACTCTGTCCCAGATTCTAGTTATAAACATGGCTGTCATAACTTGAAGCCATTGATATTTGTATCCTCTATCAATTTGCTGATTTACCAGCAGAGAGATTAAGGCTGAAGGTGCTCCTCTGCCCACCATCTTCTTCAGCCAACTTCTCTTGCAGTTTATGCACCAGCTTGGGCATATGAATATTCAGCCAATCAGACTGAACTTTTGCTCCATTACACTGTATGCAGTTCTGGCTCTTTCTCCTTTGGTTGAGGAATCTTCCTATATAGTGTGTTGAGGGGCATTTTGGTGAAGGTAGCCTGAAACGGTGTTGAATGGGAGTCTGCTTCTATCCCTATTGGATCTAGCATTTTTAACTCAGTTGTGCCCTCCGGAGTCCATTCAGAGGCACCTCGGCAATGTCATCAGCTCAGTCTGGCCAATGCTGTGATCCAGGGTCCTTGCGTGTCTGAGAACCCTATTTTTGGCTGTAATCAAAAAAATAAGTTGTGACCTTTGTGATCCCAACCTACACATGTCATCTTGCACATGCATTTTTTTCCAAGCAAGATGAAGGAATTACAACATCTTAAATATTTGAAATACATGCTATTTATACAAAAAGTTTGATTCTGCTCTAAATCTCTCAAATACACCGGATGAGTCTAGTTTCTGAAAAATAGGAACATTACAACCCATTGTCTGTGTCGATACCATTCAGGATTTTGACTTGTATCTTGTTTCCTTTATTTATCTTCTCCCTAAGCTGGGGGTGGGGAGGGGGAGAGCCCCTGAAGCCTCCCTGCACCTCCCATTTGATATTTTGGGTTGAAATTATTATTGTTGTTTTGTTTTAATTTATATCTCACTCTCATTTCAATTGAGACAAAACATAGCTTAAAACATTAGAACAGCCCAGTTTTTTTAGTTGTGTCCAAAGTCCCACATGCAGAAAAATGTGGAAAAAATCCTTCCTTGCCTCCGATACAAGGAGGCAAGTATTTTTCTTTGTTTTCCCTACAAAATGGTCATTTGAAGTAACACTGCATTACCATTTTGGGGGCACATCAGAAAGAAATAAAGTATATTGGCATATTCTGGAAATTGGCCCCAGCTCCTCTTGCAGTTACCTGCCCTGACTTAAGCTAAACGGCCCTCTTTTTATTTCTCTTTTCCAATGCTACAATATTCATTATGAGCTACAATGACCATTGTATCTCATAATGAATATTGTAGAGATTTGATACAATATTCATTATTATATCATATCTCTTTAATTCTATGACTGTACATGGGATTAAACATGTTGCCATGTCAACAATTTGAATAAATTCTTCTGTGTATGTGCAACATTATATATGTATTAGATATATTAGATTTTGTGTAATAAGAGGTTGGAGAGGCTTTTGGTAGATATCTGCTTTAACTCTAAGATTAAAATGACAGAAAATATATGTAATTTATCACATCAGGGAATTATTTGTACTTCAAAAGATGTTTTCTGCTCACCAAAAGAGGAATAGCTTTATTGCCATCTTTCTTGTCTCTCGCTTATAAAGAAATAGTGCTGGGATGACTTTAATTGCTCACATTTTCAGCATGCACTTTCTGTTAGAAGCATTTAAAGTTTGAAGACATTGAAATTTTGTATAATTTCCTTGCAAAGGGATATTGCAACTCAATCCTTTTTTGATGTTTGTAGCTTGAGATGAGCACTGAGCAAGCTAAAGGGCATTGTGAAGATAAGTTTCCATGACACTCACCATAACTCTTTTATATTACCATCTGGATATTTTATATGTAGCATTCAGAAGCAAATATAAAAAAATGATGTAAAGCCGAAATTATTTCCTTGATAACACTTGTTTTAAACACCGTGCCACTAAATAGCTAAAAAGTCTCAAAAGTGAATGCATAACGCATATAAAAGCTGCAAACCTACTTACATAAATTCTTAAGATTAAAGTAATAACTTCTAGAAAAGGGTGGGAGAAAACATACTCCAATAAATCTATTTGTAATGGTATTTGGGTTCCAGCAACCGCTTTCATTGTTCTCAAGTGGCTTACATATAAAACAATACATTTGATGTATGATTTCAATTCCTTATGGAAAACTGTTCTATCTACAAGCAGGCTGTCAAACAGAACAACAAATATAGGTTAGTGCTCTGAAGAAAAGCAGCACTTTAAAATATAAAGTAAGGAAACCGATTTTATTTTTATTTTATTTTTTAAAAAGGCAGTTTGAACTCTTGATAATCAAGGTTTGAGTAATCATAGAATGCGAAGTGAGGAGTAAAAGAGGTTGCCACAATGACAAGCAATTCCAAAGCACTAACATTAGCATCTTTTAAGATTAGAATTTATATTTCGGTGTACATGTGTAATCTAAAACAGCACTGATTCTTCCATTAGTGGAAAGCTAAGATACACAAATAAGCACTAAAAGACGATGGTATGCCATCACGGGAAAACCATTCACTAACGATTGATTGGAAACTTATGTTGTTCCCCTCCAACCTCAAAATTTAGAGATTTACCCTCCATATCAGCAACAAAATGCTTTTATAGTATTTGAACAGCAATATCTTGAGGCGGCTTTTAAATGTACTAAACAAAGACCATGTAGTTGCTGACTAGTTGTGTGCATCTGAAGGGACATGCAACATAATTATTCTTACCCTCTGTGGAAAAGCAATGCCCTTAAGACTGATTAACAGAACCACCAGCAATTGTAACACACTCATCACTACTGCCCATGGCAAGAGGCTAAGTTGATGATTTTCATTTAAACATTAAATGGAACTGCTGCCAGGAAGTAATGACTATGATGGTCAAAGAGTTCTAAGTTCTAGCTTTCATCCTCCTCATGAAAAATTGTATGTGTGGGAACTCAATATGTGGGGGAAACACACGTACAATGGAAGGCATTGTAATGTAGAGTCCTTCGTGATTTTGAACCAAGAACCCTTTCAGAAAATTACATTTACACAGTTATAACAGACATTTAGTCTCTTCATCACACACACACACACACACACACACACACACTAGTGTATGAATTGTCCAGGTGTCAGAGGGGCTACTGCCCCACTGTTATCCTCCCTTCTTTCTCTTTCTTTTACTTTCCTTTACTTTCCTTCCCCTATACTTCCCTCCTTTTGCTTTCTCTTCCTTCCTTCCTTCCTTCCTTCCTTCCCTCCTTCCTTCCCTCCTTCCTCCCCTTCTTTTTATTTCTTCCCCTCCCTCCCTTTTGATTTCTTTCCCCTCTCCTTTCTCCCTTCTCCAGCTTTGAGAGGCCCTACCTCACAGTGCTTCCATGGCAACATTGCTCTCTTTGTAGCACCTTCCTTCTTTCTGCTCATGCACTTGACACTTTTCTTTCCTAGTGACATCACAGAGGGCCACTTCACTAAGGATGTTATCCCATGGGTGGTGGAGAAGTAAGGGAAAGCACTGGGAAGAGTGGGGACTTGTCTTACCCCAGCAAGATCTGTCTACAGGGATGGCTAGCCATCCCACATCCTGTCACAATGCAGGGACTCGGCTGACCCCTTAATCACACACACTGAGACGGTAATCAGCTAACTACTTTATTGAAGATAAGAAACAGTTGAAAAGATATTGTCCATAAAAATAGCAAAAGTAATCCAAAGGTAAAAGGTGAATGGTATAGTCCAAAAGCAATCTTGGCATGAAAATTTCCAAAGGCTTGGCAAGGCTCCGCTTAGCAAAAGCGGATCAGGGAACAAGACAGGGTTGCAAGG
This sequence comes from Anolis apletophallus, assembly GCA_030556195.1. NCBI lineage: Eukaryota > Metazoa > Chordata > Lepidosauria > Squamata > Anolidae > Anolis > Anolis apletophallus. The sequence goes on along the minus strand of JARBWK010000004.1, from coordinate 137,482,046 downwards.
TCAGACTTGGCTACGTGGATCTTAGCTCGCTACACGTCTGTAGATGATAGACGTGGCCGAGGTACTGAGGATCCGTTCCCACGGATCCTATACTTAATCCCCTTGGCGAGACCCCCGACGCTCTAGGCTTCTCCTCCTCCAATTTGTGCTACGGGATCTCGGCCTGTCTAGGCTGTGGAACCAGCCCCTTCTGCTCGCCTCAATGCTCCGTCTCCTATCAAAGGTTCGTCCTTGCCTCCCAGCACCTGGCTCCTTATCTCCGTGAGAGCCGGACTCCCTATCTGCTTCCCGGGCCTCCTCCTCCGTTGTTTCCCACATTCTTTCCTGCGATCCTCGCCCCCCCCCTGGCCTTTCACTGCTTTCGGAATCCACCTGGCCTTCCCGATTCTCGTAAGGATCAGGCCAGCCGTCATCCCAGGCCAGGCTCTCTGTGGGAGAAGAAGGCCCAGCTAACTCAAAATCCCCTTCTTCCAAGCCCTCCAAATCTTCCTCAGAATCCACCTCAGCTTCGGCTGGCTCTAATGCAAGTGGGACCCCCGGTGCTGCCCCTTGCCCCTCCAGGCACGAAAGAGAACTGGGTTGCTACACATCCTTGCACCATCTTCTTCCTGCTTTGCCCCTATTTCTTCAATCAGGGGCTGGATAACACCCAACTCCTGAAAACAGAGTCTTCTCTCTTGCATGCTGGCAAGACAGATTCCCATGGGTGGCTACTGGAGGTGGCTGTGTGTCATGAGGTGACCTCCATTTTGCCAGCATGCATAAAACATAGAGAAAACTGGGGGAAACTTGCATGGGATAAGGTTCCTACTGACAACTAATCCAGTGTCATCACAGAGAGCCACTTCATCTAGCAACAGCCTTTGTGGTACAGACAAACAAACAAACAAACAAACAAACTTTGACTTTTATAGAGTGAGATGCTGTAAGAATTACGTCATTTTTTTGGAAAGGAAAATTGCAGCAAATATATTTCTATGGGTTTTGATACTGTTCTTTCAAAAAAAATCATTTTGGAAAGGAAATCTCAGCGCAATGGACCCCAGGGAAAGAGCCACCTTAAGAAAGGGGCTTCACTATGTTTCAGTAGAAGGGTTCAAATGACCCCATGGAAAGTGCCACCTTAAGAAAAATGCCTTAAATCTATTTCAGTGGAGGGATCTTGAAGACAGTGCTGCCTTAAAGGATGTCTGTCTTAAAAAGTGTGCTGGTATCCTTTAAATGGGAGAAGTCATCACCTGTCCATGTGATGGAAATTAAACAGATGGTTGAGTTAGAAGCTGGAGGAGGTGATCTTAGTGTGATGGGAGTGAGTAAATTCTTCATCTTTAAAAACAGAACCCCATGAAACTCCATCCTTTCCCCCCTGCTTTCCCTCATTTTCTCCAGATCTTTGTGATGAAGTCATTGGTGTAAATATCGCTTTCTCAGTCCAATAAACTACGAGTTACTGAACCATCCATCAAATTTGTCCTTGAACATTCCCTACTCTTTAATGTATTAACACAACATGTGACAAGTTTGTCAACCACTTGCCCTTCCATTTTGTTCAAATGGGAAGGTCGCAGTTTAAACTGAGCACATAATAGTCATGGGGACTAGACCAAAGGCATGTCTAGTGTAATAGTTCCCATAATAGCCTACTAGTTGCCTGTGAGACACCTGCCAATATATCAGAAGTGCAACTGCAGAACTACCTCATGCACCTGAGTAAGTGATAGGCAAAGGAATACTGCCTGAGGTGCTGCAATAGCAATCCTGTTGGACCAAAGTCTAGTTGCATATCTGTGTGAAAAAGAGCATTTACCACATTAGGTTGGTACTGATGTAATGAAAAAGTATGTTTTAGAAAACTCAAAATATTGCAAAAAGAAAGTGGGAGGCTATGTTGACATGAATGTCCTGGCCTCAAACAAGTTCCAGACCTCTCATTCAAATTACCCATGTAGCAAAATCAGTTACTCTCAAACCTGCTCCAAACTGACTTATATTGTCAGTGTCGAAGCACCCTTAAAGAAAACTGCACAAAAGTGGGTTGCTGGAAGTTTTTTGGGAATTTCCCAACTCCAGAAAATAAATTTTTCAACCAGGAAATGAGTTGTATTCTTCCTATTCTTACTGTACACACATTTTCAACCTCTTCCTGACAACGATGAGGGTCTGGAAATTCAAGGGAATTGTTTTATACATGCGGCACTCTGCAAAACCTATCAATTTAATAAGTCCAAATTGTATGGTGCCCCTGTTGTTTAACCCATGATCAAGAAGTTCAATGTTTATGTATCTCATTGAAATATTTCAATCATTCTTATACACAATCGCAGTATCTAACAGACACAATAAAGAAAACAGCAAAAAGTTCAGGATTATAACTTAGCATATTCCTCATGGCATCTGACCAATAAGGGGAACTTCAGCCAAGTTTAAACATGATATTTTCGTTCAGTTTGTGTTTGTATTGAGGCAGCTCAGCTTACATCCCCATGTTGCTAAAACAAGCTCTGCCACCACACTATATTTAAACAGTAAGTTGATGGGTAGCGTATGTGTGCATGTGCAAATGTGTACATGTGCATGGACACACATATCCTCTTATTTCAGTCATGCTTGCTAATGAAAGCTTTTAGAAGAGGGCCCCACTGTATAAAATTATCAATCTCTGTCAAGAGCGGTTAACAGCCTGCCTTGAGAATGCTGATTAAAACAAAAGGTCACAGCAAACATCAGTGCTCCAGAGACTCTTGCAGATAGGAGTGTAATTAAAATGTAACTCTAGCTGTGGCGTGTTTTCCATGTCAGCGTCTTTTCAGCAGGGAATGGGGCAAATGGCTTCATGAACTCAAGCTGCCACAGCAAAAGCAGCAAGGAAATCCATCTGACTAGGGGAGCTAATAGATAGCCATCAGTGTTCTCAACCTCACACTGTATGCTGGCACCCAAACAGCCCCTCCTTTCCGCCATCCTCCTTCTCTCTGTGTTATTCTTTCTTCTCTCCCTTCAGTGCATGCACTGTCCTTCCTTTTGTTCTGCTAGAGATAAGATGTATAAATTATGAGTAGTTGACAAAGTAGACTCCAGTGCCTGAGGCAGCTCATCAATCATCTTCCACATGTCAACAGGTAATTGATGTGAACCCTGTAGGCGCATCCCCGTCAGGTAAGAAAAAGGAGAGAGAGAGGGAAGGAGGAATTCAATTTGCTGTCATGAGCCAAGCAGCTGATCTGTACTTAACATTCTTTTTAATTTAGAAATCGTTTATTTTAAACCACTTACGGCATTCACAGGATATTCTCACTTGTGCAGCATTGGCTGCAACACTGAAATTCACCTCAAATCTTCCCCACCCACATCCTACCACAATATTTTTCCTTTTTAAAAAAAAGTCTATAAGAAGGGCTGCATCAGAGGGTGGCTACAGACCACCCAGTGACTGCTGGGAGGAGGTGAGGAACTGCCTTTCTGCTTTACTGAAGCTCAACATCAAAGGCTTTGGCTGTCAAGCAATTATCTGTCAAATGAATCAGGTTCCAGCCAATTGACATGAAAATAACAACTTTAAAGAACTTTACTTCACTGACATTATCTTATTTAATTCCATTTAAACATCTTTCCTGCTTATGGTGTAACCCTCCCAAGCTTTGAAACAGGTTTTAACAAAAATATTAAACCTAAAGCAAGAGAGATATACTGCTGCCCTTGGGAAACCATAGATACCCATACTGACATCCTGTGAAGTCCAATGATGGTATGCTTGAAAACTTACATGAAAAAAGATGATATGGAGTGTTGCACGTGGTACCACTCAGTATTTCTTTGAACACTTTAAATTAAATGCCCAATATCTGAAAAATGCCTCCCAATCCACAAAGACAAAAGGACTGCATAGCTTCAGCCATATAGAACCTTCAAGTATGAAACTCCCATTTGCATTATGTCTGCAGTAGAAAAGTCATTTTCCCAAAGACTAGGTTGGGATGGTGGCATAGAAAATTCACAAATATACTAACTTTTAGTGAAAAAGTTGCCAGAATGTTTTCTAATTATCTTCTGGGGCAGATTGTCAGGTGGGAAGGGCTTTTATTTGGCAGGGATTAAAGCAACACAAGGCCCTTGGACCAGGAGTAGCTTTTGGGAGAAATTTAGCAACCAAAAAGAGCTGACGGGGGCTATTAAAAGTAAGTGGAGAGGAGGAAACTGAGAAAATGGTAACTAGCAGAGAATGTGGCTTCAAGAAGAAAGTAAACAAATCAGGGAACCTGAAGAAACTTTGTGAAATTATAAATAATATTCAAAATCCTAAATTTCATAATTTTGAGAAAGGATATCTTTACAACATTTCTTTCTTCTTTAAAGCAAAATATTCCACAAAATCACACCCACAACTCCACCAGCATGTCCCTCATCATTTTCCAAATAACAAATATATGTCTTCATCTGCCTGAGAAAGGCAAACAGGGATGGGACCATCTTGGTCTCTCTTATGATGATGTTCCAACAGCCAATGAAAAAAAAACCCTATGTGTGACAGAGAAAATATTTTTTCTTTATTCACCTTTTCTATCCCATGCATGATTTTATACACTTCGATCAAGTCACCTCTTAAACGCCGTCTTTCAAGGCTGAAAAGACCAAGGCGTTGCAACCTGATTTCATAAGGGAGCTGCTCCATCCCTTGGATCATTTTTGTTGCCCTTCTTTGTACCTTTTCCAGTTCCGTTATATCCTTCTTGAGGTGCGGTGACCAGAATTGTACACAGTACTCCAGATGTGGCCTCACCATAGATTTGTAGAGAGGCAATACAACATTTGCCGACCTATTTTCGATTCCCTTCCTGATCATGCCAAGCATAGAATTTGCTTTATTCGCTGCTGCTGCGCACTGGGTTGACATCTTCATTGGGCTGTCCACCAAAACCCCAAGATCCCTTTCCTGGTTTGTCTCAGAAAGCTTTGATCCCATCAGTTGATAAGTGTATTTGGGGTTCTTTGCCCCGATGTGCATGACTTTACACTTGTTTAGGTTAAACTGCATTTGCCACTTTGTTGCCCATTCACTCAATTTCGAGAGATCTTTCTGGAGCTCTTTACAGTCAGTTTCATTTTTAACTACCCTGAACAGTTTAGTGTTGTCTGCAAACTTTGCTACCTCAGAATTTACTTCTACATCCAGATCATTTATGAATAAATTAAAAAGTAACGGTCCTAAAACTGTGGGTGCTGAGACCCATCCCTGGTGTTCATAGATTTCTAACAGATCCTTCAAATAATATGAACATAAGCCTTATTTATGAAACAATCAGAACAGTATAAAAACTCAAAAATAATATTAAAACAAAATATTTATTTATGCACTTTACCCCCTTCCCCCAAAATCATAGCTAAGGACAACTGAATTTTGAAATATACTAGAAGAACCCATTGAAAATTCAACAAAAATGGAATTGAACAATAACAAAGAAACAGTTGTAGCCACTGAACACAAAAATCATGCTGGTCCACATCATATTGAGAGTGGAAATCTTACCTTGCCCTCACAAGCACACACATACACACACAAATGCATATTGGTTACTTGAAAAAGCACTGTCCTGAAAAAGGATGTTGTCAATCTATGGTAAGGATTTTTTATGCTTGTGTAATATATAAAGTTTACCCTATTGAGACAGTGTAGTTTGAGTCTCCAGATTAGTTTTATAGCATAGATTATAAAATGGACACAATTTTAAGAAAATTCTAAGAAAATTCTAAGAAAAAACTGTTATTGGTTTTTGCTGGATAAAGTTACAAGAAAAAAACATCACCTAATATTTTAAAAACCCCTTTCACTGTATGAACTATTTAAAGTGTTCTAGAGGAGGAGGTTCGACTCTCCTTTGTTGGATGTCATTAAATAGAATTTGGATAGACATCTTTCATGAATGCTATAGCTGTGTACTAAATGTAACTGTAAGACTCTATGGTTCTATGGCTAATTAATTACAATGATAATTGGTCGTGTTTGACTAAGGAACATTTTTGGAAAGGTAAATTTTGACTAGCTCAAGTGGAAATTTAATAATGAATGTAATTCCTTGACCACCTCCTTGATGGCTTCACAATATCTTTCTTCATGTAAGATGAAAAAGGGACAGTTCTGTTTTCCACACCAGAGAGCATACTGTGAAACCAGTTCCCTGTTAAAAAAAACTTATATAGGCCATGGAAACTAAGAGAAAAGCAGAATCTTGTTTAGTTTGTACTTACCAAAAAAGTAAATAATCAGATTATGTTCGTTTAAAAAACACATATAATCGTTGGTACCCCACAATGCACAGAATGTTAAAGTTAATCACCTAACCGGTACAAAAGAAATAGGAGTATATTCAAGCAGTTATCAGGCCATTGGCTGTGACAGCCAGATCTCAAAGCACCACTTCTAACCTTTAAACTTCATTGCAGACTGATATCTGCTCATTTCTTTTTAAAAGTAACCTCTTTCTTCTCAAGTTGGGTCTACAGTGGCAGAACATAAGATCACTTGTTTCTCTATTTCAAAAGACATCAGGCAGGTCTTATGGAAATTGGCAGCAGAACTGGAAAATTCCTTTCTTGAGGAACCAGTGAAATCAGGGTTGCTTTAAGTCAACAGGTAACTTGAAGACACATACACAACAGAAGGCTGAATGGAATGATACAAAGACAAAATGGGGTTGAAGCAAAGGTTCATCTCATCCATTATTCTAACAGTAGTTCATATGCTTTTAGGAAGTAAGGCAGGGCTTTAAGACAACAGCTTTCTTCTGTTGTTTGCTCAGCATCTGTTACTTCAAGATATGATTCTTCTGTTTTGTAACTTAAAGATGGGTAATCTTTGTAATTTAAACATGGGTAATCTTGAACCTCTAAATATTTTTGGACTTCTTCCCATGGTGGCTATAATTATGATGACCTTGATTGTGACACATAGGTCATGAGATAGACCTAGGCTCCATATATGATTTTTCAAAGACCATTCATACTAATGGCCATCACTGTGTATTCAGCAGCTGTCTTCAAATGAGCATGTCAGAGTACTTAATTTCAAATCTTTTGAAATTAGGGAGTGAGATCAGGATTGAGTCCTTTACAGTTTCTACTCTAAAGCTCAGGAATGCTTGGGAATGGGGAAGCTTGGTCTTTTTAGTTTGGGTAAGTACATACATTTGTAAACAAGGTTTTTTATGTTATCTGGTTTATTTTAAAAGGTTAGTTTTAATTTTAAAAGCTAGATTATAGTAGGATTTGGAATTTTCTTTGAGCTGCCTTGAACAGAGGATGAAGTTGGTGTAAGAATGTATGAATGCATAAATACGCAGGCAAAAAAACCTGAAGCTTTCACTCATTTGACAATATAGGTCATTTAGTGTATAGATGGAAACATCCACCCGCTCCTGTCACTGTTAATATCAATATTTGCTGGTAAAACAGAAACCAATGCTAATGCAGTTATCATGCACAAGGTCTACATAAGAACTTTTGTTTAGCCTGAAGAAAAGTCTAATTAAAGTTCTCTAGCCTTGAGTGCATTATTCTGTTTGCCAGAACCAGGCTGGCTGCTGACAACTTGAATCTCCTCTTCAGCATTGAGAAGAACATTTTTATTTTGTTTTTGCATTTGTTTTGATGTGGAAGCTTTAATTTAGCTGCCACTTCCAACACATCGTACTGGTTCTAAAGAATGCCCTTTTGCTTATTGGGGCTGACAGTTCTTTCCTCTGACAACAAGATCTTTAGCTCATTACTAATGTTAGAGGGTCCAGGGGTCCAAGTAGACTCATCAGATCCAACTTCACTGATCTGAAGCCATGTAAATAAATAAATAAATAAATAAATAAATAGCAGAGGGAAACATAGCTGTGATCTAAAGGCTGGCTTACACAAGCCATATTTCTTGATGACATACACATTTCTGAATATGTGAGTTGAGATTATTTAAAAGAATGGTTTTATCTTCTTTTTAAAACAGGTGTGTACAACAAGCAACATGAGGGCTGTGTGTGCTCCTGGGTGCCCCTGTCTGATTCTTTGTCCTCCAATGCTTCATTTCCTGCAATACCACTACCAGAAGAGAAACTTTGCTGTAAGACAGGTATGAGAATTGTACGATGCTCTAAATGTTGTTAGACTTCAACTCTCTGATACGCTAGTTTTAACTCTGCAAACATGGACCTGGCCACTCCCAAAGCCTGCACTTTTAGGTTCAAATTAGAGTCCAAGGAGTACGCTCAAGCTATGAACGTGAGATCTCAGGGGGAGTATAACCTCATCCAATGTAGGCTTATCCTCTATTCCCTGATCTGTCTTTTAACTGACAAGGAGCCCCTCTGTGTTGTTTGGATTACTCTTCAATTTGTTTGCCCTCTACTCCAGTATGACAATATTGGTTTAATATTAAAATGGCCACCATGCATTTAGAAGGCAAGGAGATACAGAGCTAAGAGTGTTGTCAGCTGTCTAATGCTCCAGATGATGTCTCTTTGTGGTTTCATGTAGGAGCATGATGTCTCTTTGTGGTTTCATGTAGCATGTAGGAGAAAACCAACCCTCCAAGATGGCACAATGGCCAAGGAATGGGGGGGGGGATCCCCAGTGCTATATTCTAAGTTCTTCCCTTCAAGAAGGACTGTAACTGTGCCCCAAATCCCATCCCAGACAGATGACTCAGAAGAATATCTTGATTTATGGTTTCAAAAGCCATTGAGGGAGCCCCCGGTGGTGGAGTGGGTGAAACCACTGAGCTGCTGAACTTGCTGATCGATCAAAAGGTTGCAGGTTTGAATCCGGGGAGTAGTGTGAGCTCCCACTGTTAGCCCCAGTTTCTGTCAACCTAGTAGTTCAAAAACATGCAAATTTGAATAGATCAATAGGCATCACTCCGGCTGGAAGATAATGGCGCTCCATGCAGTCATTCTGGCCACATGAGCTTGAAGGTGTCTATGACAATGCTGACTCTTTGGCTTAGAAATGGAGATGAGCAACAACCCACAGAGTCAGACATTACTGGACTTAATGTCAGGGGAAAACATTTACCTTTACCTTAAGCCACTAAGAAGTCCAACAGAACCGATTGCACTACATTCCTGCTGCCAAGCGTCCTCAACAGGTCATTCTCCAAGACAGCCAAAGCTGTCTTAGACCCATAAACTGAGCTGAAGCTAGACTGAAATTGATCTATATAATACATTTTATTCACAACAACTAGATGTGGGAAGCCAACATACATACACAAGGGTTGTTGGAAACTGAGTGGTAGTTTTCTAATGCAGTGTTTCCCAACCTTTTTTGAGCCGCAGCACACTTTTTATATTTGCAAAATCCTGGGGTACACCACCAACCAAAATGACACAAAATGACACTTTAACACAGTAATACATATAGTTAATATGTTTTTAAAATGTATTTATACACTCAGTGTGAAACCTGGACCTGTTTCGATGAACACAATATAGATATCCTGGCAGGAATGGCAGAAAGACACAAACTTCCCACACAGAACTCCCATAACCAATAGAAAATGCTATAAGAGTTTGGTGGGCATTGACCTTGAGTTTTGGAGTTGTAGTTCACCTATATCCAGAGAGCACTGTGGACTCAAACAATGTTGGATCAGGACCAAACTTGGCATGAATACTCAATATGCCAGAATATGAACGCAGATGGAGTTCAGGGGAAATAGACCTTGACATTTGGGAGTTGTAGTTGCTGGGATTTATAGTTCCCCTACAATCAAAGAGCATTCTGAACCCCACCAATGATAGAACTGGGCCAAACTTCCCACACAGAACCCCCAGGAGGCAAGAGGAGGTCTCTACTTGGGGAAAGGAAGGTGGGCCTTCCCAATGCTTTGAGAGGGAGAGACCAAGTAGATAACGGGTGGGGAGGGGGGGTGTTTGTAATTTTGTGCCTTTATTGAGGTAGGTTTCTTAGGGTTTTTATACTTCAACATACTAGACTCTCCCCCCTCCACTCCTGGAGGTTCCAATTTCCCACGACACACCTGATGATTGCTCACGGCACACCAGTGTGCTCCAGAACACTGGTTGGGAAACACTGATCTAATGCAGTCATGTTCAGGAAAGGATTCTCCCCCACTCCCCTCCCCCCAGTTTAGGCCTCAATGCAGCCTCTTTGAGACAGGATTCAATATGTTTTATTGATTTATTTTCCTGTTTAGTAAAGATAAATGGTCATTTTAATTACCTGCATTTAATTTATTATGTATTTTTATTTTCACTGTGGATTTTATGGCATCGAATGGCTGCGATTTATGTTGTAAGCCGCCCGGTGTCCCCACAGGGAGGTAGGACAGGGTATAAATAAAGTTGACTTGACTTTATTTGACTTCAGTGAAGTATTCATTCACCATTCCCCTTACCCACTCAGCTGGTTCTTCTGATAGCTTTTACAAACCAGGAAGTTCTGGTACTAATTTTGTTGTTCTCATTTTTCTAAGAATCCTGTCCACATCCTCAGGCTGCATGGATGGAAATGTGTTCAATAGCACAGGATGAAGAACAAACACATTACATCCATTGGACCTATATTAACCATAGTATCCAAGTCAGAGTGGATCCAAGCTATTTCATCTTAGCTTTTTCCAGTCAGGTCTCTATTATGCAAACAAGGACAGTGTGCTCATCCAAGATCAGATCTTGGAACAAGGATGTTTCCCCATTGACCAATCTGGCATTGAACAGTCATAGCCAACATAGTGACTGATGAGAAATGCTAGGAATTGCAGTCCAACAGTGCCTGGAGGAACACATTATTTCTGCTCCTTCTGTTAAAGAAGGATGCACATGTTTTGTTTTCAAACAATATTGTGGGATGGTAGTGTAGCCTTCACTTATCAATGGTTACCCATTTTAATGTTTTCTATTTTAATTCAGTTTTTATTTTATGTATCACAATATTAGCCCTTATTGGAGCAGCGGTCTAGATCAAAACAGGGATCTTGGTGGAAATGGAACATGTAATATGGAAACATATAACATGAGATGGAAGAAGGCAACTGGAAAATAACATTTTTCAAGGAAACATGCTAGAAATTAGCCTGAGTCTTCATAAATGGAGGCAATTCAGAATGTAATAGGGAAGAGAGTTAATTTTTTTTTTGAAGACAAGGAAGATCATGGCCTTCTGCCAAGGTGGCTAACCACCTCATCAGATGGCCAGCAGAAGAAAAAGGCAGTGCTCTGCTTTGCTGTGAGGCATGGAGAATCAGGCTCCCTATGCCTCACATCGCCTGCATCATCTGCCTTGCCAGAGGGTGATCACATGGGGGGAAGCGTGGAGTGCACATGGTATGCGCAGTTTCTCCCATAGATTGGGCAACACAAGAAGTCTTCTATGCTGCTGGGGCAGTGGCAGTACTCTGGTTCCACCCCTCTGCACCTGTGGTGTTCCAGCCTGGTGGCCATAGACAGATATCGAGGGTTCCAGCTGATCAGGGTCAGATCGGGGATGAGGGGTGGCCGGATGGGTACGGGTCTGCAGATGAAGAATTAGCCTGGGATGATGGATGGTTACATGGGTATGGGCCTGAAGATGAGGATAATGATGACTCCATGGATGTCAGTTCTGAATTAGACAGTGAGAGGACCCAGCGACCTTGATTCCCACGAGAACTTCTCCACTCCCTTGTCAGATGAGCATTCCGAGGATAGGGAGGATCGAGTTTCCCAGCATGATAGTACTGTACCTGTACTGTTCCTGCTAATGAGCAGGAATTTGACAGGAGGGCTAGCATCAGATTCTCCTGGAAAGATTGGAGTTTGAGGAAGGGAGTGCATTGGTCACATAGAAAGTAGTTCTCTTTATTAGATTGTGCTGGGGTCGTTCTAGTCAGACCTGAAGCTACGTTTAGCTTGGAAGGACCCAGGCTCAAGATTCTATGTTCACGTTTGACTGCATGAGCGGTTTGCCTTGCCTTGCATCTTTGTTCCTTGGGACTTAAGTCAGTTTGACTTGCCAGCTATAGAACTCTTTGGACTATCTTTGGATTTGCTTGATTTGCCTTGCATCTTCTACCCTTTGGACTATTCTTATTCTAAATAAAAGTACATTTATTGCCTCTGCCTGGTGTGTGTGATCGGGGGGGGGGGGGGCTGTCCATGATCCGAGGTGCAACAGCACCCATGAAGCTAGCACAACGTTTAATGAGAGCTGGCCAGCTCTGTGGGTGAACAGGGCTAGATCGCTGTTTGCTGTCAAATCTAGCCCCATATGATGAGGACACTAATCTTAGAACCAAGTGTTTACAGTAAAGAGATTCCAAGGTTGTAACTGTGGGGAGCTCAAACTACAAAGTAATTCACTCCCAATGCCCTTCCACTTGCCAGCACAACACCTCTACCATTTTTTGTATGGATGTACAGTCCAGAAAATGTGAAATATGATTGCATTACAAACTCTCTTAAAGGGCAGAAGGAATGTAAATGTTCATGTAATCATCACAAGGGGAAACTACAGCATGAACAATTTTATTTTATAGTGTGAACAAAAGAATTTTTTTAAATGATTGCATTTACTGTTGTTTGCGCCCCTCAGGAGTCTACTAAAGCTTTAAGGTTACAAGAAAAGATTTCTAGCGCCATCAATAAATGCAGCTGCTATGAGAAAATGATGTTTTAAAATATTTTGCAGATGGTTAACAAGTTGAGCACATATCCATCTGGTAAAGATGTACGTGATCAAAGTTATAAATTTGGCCTCCACCTTCTTGACTGAAACCAACCTGCAATAAAACATGGTCTTGCAGAGAATCACAAGAATGGGAGGTCTTTCCATACATTATTCCTCTTTCACTAATGGTATAATGCAAATTCTTTGATGTTTTCTTTAACACTCTCAAGAGTCAGTCCAGTTACAGCAGATATTGTGACTGTATGATCATCTAGATGTGGCTGAACTACAGTTCCCAGTGACCATAAACAGTACAATCAATACTGAAATAAACTGGGAACTGTCCATCAATATCTAGAGAACTATACAATTTCCATTGGGGGTGGGGGATTCATTATTTCTATTGCATCTAGCTCAAGAAGATAATAGCCCTAGCTGTTTTTTCCCCCTTGAATGGAATTTGCATACCTAGCTCATGCAATGTGAGGTTCCTATAGCTATCTAGGTGACAACTGTTTGAATCAGGACAATGGGTTCCACAAATAGTGGGCCTCACTGAGCAAAATTGCTTTTATGTTCAATCATACTGAATTCTGCCAGACAGCTGATTTCAAACAGAGTAGAAAATTACACATCAACCCACCTTTAGTTTGGGAAAGCAATGTGTCTTTTTTTAAACCTTCACACACTTAAATCACTGTATGATATGATCGTTTAGTAACCAGTTCATTTATCCACACTCCCTGCTACTAATCAGCATAGCATCCAGTTGATTCATTTTGTTCTCATTATATTGGTTCTTGTTTGATAATTTATGCTGAATGTGATTTTTTGGTGATATTTTCTTAAATTCCTGTGGATTTTTAAAGAACATTTTGATTTCAGAGGCATTTTGAACATTATGTTGTCTAACATCTAAGAAAAGAAATAAATGAACAAGACTGAAGAAGGAAACAGTATAAACCATTGAAGAAAATGCAGAAAAAATAAATGGTACTTGGCCCAATTAGAAAGAAAGATTACAAGTTTGGATGATAAAATGGAAACTAACTAGAAACTTACATAAAATACTTAGAGGCTATATATACCACCTAGGACAGGCATGGGCAATTGCCGGCCCTCCAGGGGTTTTGGACTTCAACTCCCAGAAATCCTAGCCAGTTTACCAGCTGTTAGGATTTCTGGGATTTAAAGTCCAAAACACCTGGAGGGCCAGCAATTGCCCACGCCTGACCTAGGGTCAATTTCCAAGATACCAGTTCCGTATCTCACACCAAACTTCAGGTGGTGGGGAAATTCAAAAATAAAGATAGACAATATCTTTTTAGCTAAGCTTTTTTTTTTTAAAAAAAAAGAATTTAAGACATGATCAGAGGATAAGCACAGTCTACTTTGACAAGGAGTAGTTTCCTAAGGTCTTATCCAGTCTTGCTAAATTCTATTTATTTAGCAATGCTAGAAATTAAACCATTTTATATTTTATTCATTCATCATTTTCCCTGCTGTTCATATGCTACCTGAAAGCATAAGTAGACATCTATGTATTACATTGAGACCAAATGGATAAAATAAAGTAGATAAAATGTGCCTTCAATAAAAACAAAGTTGGAATTCAAGACTGGACACATGACTCTAAAGCAATGAAAATATTTCCTCCTCCATTAAGCCACATTCTATCCTCTGGCAAATAGCTGCTTGTAGGAAGCATGCATGATAAAAAAGAGGAACACTGTTCTAAAATAATAATTGCTTTTAAAAAAATGGAGCAGAAAAATATATTAGCTGATACATACTAATTTTACTTTGGCAACCCAAGGAGATCATCAGAGCATTCACTGGAAAGTTTGATTCAGGTATGGTCTATTCTGAGTGCAAACAGTGTGGTTGGAACATGAACCATATGTTTAGAATGAAACTTGGGATATATAAATGATTCAGGTCTCGCATCATTCAGCAATATTAATCTGAGTTTGCACAACTAATCCAACTGTGCAGCTGGCAGTTGCACAACAGTTTTATTCAGCCATGTTTAGTTCTACAAGTCAATGATCCTGAGAATAAAAAGGTTGAGGGCACCTCATGGTCTTAATTCATGTGAAACTTGAATGGCAGTTTAGAGTTTTTGATGTTTATGTGAAAGTGATTACTAAGGTAGAGTGGGTTCAAAATGAAAGCATAGGGGCTAAACACCTACTGCTAGAGTAGGCAGTACCAGGCAGTTCCTGCTATCAGTCATAGGCTTTGAAAAAGCACCAATGGGAGTACTAGATAGATGATGGACACCAGGGTCAAAACATTTCTACCGCAGGGTGTCTGGCTGCTTATTAATTACGGTATTTACAGTCTCCTGGTTTCAATGTTCCTTATTTTCAGCAATGTAGTAAATACAGTTGTCCCTCCATATGTATGGATTCCACAGCACCCATGAATTCCACCATTCACAGCTTGAAAATACCCCCCAAACCTCAAAGCAAACCTTGATTTTGCCATGTTATATATTTTACTATATATATATATATATGTTATATATATATATATATCCCATGTAATGGTACTTGAGCATCCCTGGGGAAATCCCATGGAGAAAGTCTGAATCATCATTTTCCATGGCTAGAAAACTTGATAAATATATCCACAGTTACCCCAGTTAGAGCACCATCAATCCTATAGCCTTCTGCTTGCTCTTAAAAAGAATGGGGCATAAAGCTAGCTTCGCTTTTTGTACACACTACTACCAGGGCTGCCTTTTCCATGATTAGGCACAATACCTAGGTCCTATGAAATTTTAGAGTCTACAAAGCAGGATTAACAAAAAAAAACCCAACATGTTTTTGATTTCTGTTTTTGAATGGCTATGCATGCTTTGACGTCCATATAGGTCAATAGGCCAGTTGTTGAAATATCTATCTGTCCCCATTTATTTGGTGCAAGGTGGGGAGTTCAATACAAGAGTGCCTAGGGTCTATGCAAACCTTAATGTGGCCCTGACTACTATTTGCAGTACCCTAATGCAACTCAATTATGTCAAAATTCACGTAACTATAGTAAATGTGTATTTTCAGTCTCACTCCCCTCCGCTTAAACATGTGCCACATTCCCCTTGCTCTGCTATTTCTTGTTTGTGGAATTATATTTATATTGTAAACTTTTAGAGGCAGGTGTACTAAACGCCAACCAAATCAATGGAAAGTCATCTATTGCTTAATTCGAAATAAAGAAAATATTGGGGGGGGGGGTCCTACTTTTCCATGAAACAAAACAAAGAAAAGTGAAAGAAAAGGAGATATGCACATTTTTCAAACATATAATTACTTTATTTTGTATTCATATTCTATATCATTAAATTAACACGTACAATGACTTAATCTGACTTTTTATTTACAGAAAAATATTGAAAACCAATGCCACAAGAAAATGAGCTTTTCACTACAAATGCACACAAATATTAGCAGATCTTTGGTTTTAAATTCAGTAATTGGTCTCACTATTTTCTTAAATTAAGGATCCCTGATCAAGAAATGTATTTAGAAAACAAGGAATATCAGTTGAATATCAGTTAAAAGATAGCATTTACAACTACCTTCTTTTTGAAAAATAACTAGTCCATGGCAGATACTCTTCAGATGTTATTTTATTTCCAAACTCATTGATTAAAACAGGCTTTTAAAAAATTTAAAAACCCATCAAATTTATAATAATCTCTCTTGTTCTGCCCCCATACAAGTCCTAGTTGAGCAATGCACACCCAATGTTTCATGGGAGAACCCTTTCTAGAAACACATATGGGGTTTCCTGTGTAAAATTAGTGTTATTTGCACACAAAATACCTTACACACTCTATAAGGAATGATAGAAACCTGTTTTCTATGCATAAAAGAAAATGTCCATGCAAAAAACAGTTTGCAGAAAACCACATGGATTTTTAAATGCAAAAATAAAGGTTTTTATTAGGCATGGCTAGGTTCATTCGGAATCTTCCATTATTTGGATTAAAATCGGAATAAATCCCTTTTTGAAAATTTCAAAGCGATTTAGGAACCCGGAAGTATCCTTGCCATTTAAAAGCCACATTGCCATCTTTTTTCCCGATCCAGGAAGTGAATCAGAAATTAATCAGTGTTTGGAGGCAAGCGGTTGCTTGTATGCTGGGATGCTTGCCTCCAGCCAATGAAGGGAAACCATCTCGGGAGGGGCGGGGTTTCGGCACAGCAGCCATTGCCCTTTAAAAAGGGCCAGTACATGCCTCGTGGGCTCATTGCAAGCCGGGGATGCAAAGGCAGAAGGACTGGGGCAGGCTGCTTGGTGCCATGCCACTGCTTTGCAAGGGAACAACATAGCTGGGGAACCAAGTAAAATGCCCCCCCCCCCCATGTTTTCCTGAACAGGCTGGGATTTGGAGCAGAAAAGGAAAAGGGAAGAGAGGATAAGGAAAGAGGAGAAGGGAACGGAGAAAAACAGCAGGAAAATGTCAGTTTAAACCAGTGTGGATGGCATAGATCCATGTCAGTTTAAACCAGTGTGGATGAGATGGATCCGCGCCAGTTTAAACCAGTGTGGATGGATTCTTTTCCTTTCTCTTCTCCATCAGTTTAAACCAGTGTGGATGCATTCCTTTCCTTTCTCTCCCACATCAGTTTAAACCAGTGTGGATGGGATGGATCCGTGTCAGTTTAAACCAGTGTGGATGGATTCCTTTCCTTTCCCAGCAGTTTTAACCAGAGTGGATTGATTTCTTCCCTTTGCTCCCCCCCCCACCTTTTTTCTGGAGTAAAACAACTACTTTCAAAGTAAAGACCACACAATGAAACAGGAAATATCACTTTGAAACCATAAACAAAAGATTCGGAAGTCTCAAAATTTTTGAAAAGTTTTGAACTTTTTTCTGTGAAAATCGGAATTGACTTTAGATCCAAACCATCAGTGCCCCCTACATCCGAAACGAGTTTTGAACCTTTTTATCAAACAAGCCTAGTTTTTAATGCCAAAAATGGTTTTTTTCCACACTAAAATATATGATTCCATATTTAACATAGAATAACCACAAAAGATTCACTTCAGTCCCAAAATCTTTTCAGGGTTTTTTGATGTTCACGAAGTACTTTTTCCAACATTTTTTGAATATTCTCAAATATTATTTCATACCATATCCCTATTAACTCATAATCTCTGTGTTGAAATTGCACCCAGGAAAGTAAGTGGTTTTGGATCGATGATCAATTGATCTTGTATCTCTTCCAAACAGTCAATGCATCAAGTGCAATGCATAGAAACTAAACACATGGAGTTTCAACTCTTCACATCTGTACAAGTAAAAACAAAGAAAAACTGCAGCATGGATAGGAGTGGAGAGGCTGTCCAGCCATTTAAACTCAAACTACATAATATACTTTCGGTAAGCTCTATGTCACTTCATATTCGACAATTGTTTATTTCTCTCTGTGCAATTGATAGTGATCACACACAACTACCTAAGCATCAAAGGTAAACAATACAAAGTAGAGTCCCCAAGGGGAATCACAGAAGTGGTTAGGCTAAAAACATATCTCCATAAGCATCAGTCAACTATGTCTAAATCTACATTACTCACTAAGGTCACTGTAGATGAAGATTGGCCCCATGATGGCTGAATATCATACAAGGCTGATCCATGGTAATACGGAGCAAGGGTTCTTTAATGCTACTGGGCATTAGGGATTCCCTCTCACTTCTGTGGCAGTTGGGGGAATCCCTATGGAAATATCTGGCACCTAGCATTCCGGATGGTCCTAAATTAAATATCTCTGCAGATGTGCCCTTTGACTTGTAGTGTGTGCACCATGGATTACTTCTGCAAGCCTATATCTTTAGATTATATCTTCTTGCACAACCTAGGAGGCCAATGAGTTTCTAGCACCAAAACAGGAGAGAGAACTGCTTTCTGACTTTTGTAACACCACAAAGGCTCATACCCAATTTGTAAGTGCCAGTACATGGGCCATCTGATATCTGAGTCCTGATAGAAAAACAAGGAAATAGTTTGAACTTTGAGCTTACATGCAGTGAAATGATGTCAGCCTTGAACAAGAATACAGTCACTCCTTGTTAGAAAGATAAGTATCTTCAATATCTTTTGTTTAGTGTCCTATTACCGTAATACAACCCAAACCGAAAAGCCACAAGAATCAAACATTGTGCCTCTTTCAATAAGAGAACCACCCTACAAGTTGCTTGGGGATAGCTGAGGTTATGGTATGCAGCTCTTGGACAGATGAATTACATATTTTTATAAATATTAAATAATAGTGTAAATTATTGTATATAAATCATTGTCTTTGCTTATTTTGCACCAGTAAATCTCAAGTGAATACGGAGTATTTTTTATTGTTAAAATATACCAGCTGATGCTTTAAAAAAAAACCAAGAAATTGGTTAAACTGTATTAAAATCAAGACACAGTCATGCTAGATTGGTTTAAAAAATGAGTTAAAAAATCAGCATAATTTCAGCACATAATCTCTCTGTTCAACAGTACTAAATTTAAAAGGTACTATAAGTAGTATAAGGAAAGACTACATTATAACAAATGTTACATCTGAGTGCCTTTATAGCATCAATTAAACCCATCCCACAGTAACTGTTGTACAAAGTAACCAACCCTACAACCTTATTAAAGCAGAAAGTGTTGAAACAAAATGTGAATTAATGACATTACTGCTAGTTACTTGTGAATAAGGCGTCCAAATGAGCAAATAAGCACACAGAATGTGAGCACTTGTTAGTTAACTTCTCACTACCGTAAAATTAAGTTGTTTCTGGTTCTTAATTTGAATTGCGGTAACAATGAAGCAGGGGTGGAATTTACTAACGAAGAAATGCCAGCAAAACTAAATGATTTGGAATGAAAAAAGTAGATAACAAAAAGATGGAATGTATTCATACATATACACATACCATACTTAAATGAGAAAAAAAAAATATAATGGTAGAAATACATTTTTTTTTCAAAATGTGATATTTTAAAGTTTGATATGGGTGACAATCCAATATTCTGTATGAAACACTGACATTAATGCCTAAAGAAAATAACTTCATTTCTGTATCCTCATGTAGTCTGTGATAACTGATCTAGCTGAGTGATTAATGATGAGAACAATGAGAAAGCCACTCTCCATGTGTCAGGTCCTTTCCTCTCCTCAGGAACACAAAGACATACTCACTCACCTGAACAACACAAGGATCATAACATGACTACAAATGCAAAATAAGAATTATCCAAAAGCACTGATAACTTGCTCTAGTATTTATTTATTTATTTATTGTTCGGTCTTGTATTCCGCTCCTCCCTGCAGGCTCGGGGCGGATAACAGCATATAAAATAGGCTGACATGTATCATCCATGCAGTCATACAGTAAAAACACAAGCATAAAAATGCGACATCGTATCCCGAAACACAAAATAAGATACAGTAGCATTTCCTTAGACCAGGGTACCAATTACACAGAAGAATCACGCTGGGCTAGTTTGCCTAGCCAAAGGCTAGTCTAAAGAGGGTGGTCTTGCAGGCCCTACGGAATGGGAGGAGCTCTGTAATAGCTCGGGCATCGTCTGGGAGGGAGTTCCACAACGCCGGGGCTGCCACAGAGAAGGCTCTTTGCCTAGTTGTGGACAAGTGGCAGGCGCGGACCGATGGTACCAGGAGCAAATTCGACTCCTCCGAACGTAGTGATCTCGGGGGAATGTACGGGGCAAGGCGGTCCCTCAGGTACGCAGGCCCTAGGCCATGTAAGGCCTTAAAGGTTAAAACCATCACCTTGAAGGCAATTCGGTACTCGATGGGTAGCCAGTGCAATTGCCGGAGGATGGGCGTGATGTGCTCCCTTACTGATGCTCCCGCCAGCAAGCGAGCAGCGGCGTTTTGCACCAGCTTGAGTTTCCGGATTGTCGACAAGGGAAGGCCAACATAGAGGGCGTTACAGTAGTCCAGTCTCGAGATGACCGTCGCCTGGATCACCATGGCCAGGTCGCCCCTGGAAAGGTAGGGTGCCAGTCGCCTAGCCTGTCGTAGGTGAAAAAATGACGCCCTGCTGGCCGCGGAGACCTGAGTCTCCATGGTTAGCAGGAGGTCCAATTGGACACCCAAGCTCTTAACAACAGGTGACGGGCTAAGACGCTCGCCATCCAGGGTAGGCAACCGGCACTCATCCAGTCCAGGCCGACCGGGCCACAAGATCTCAGTCTTCAACGGATTCACCTTCAGCCGGCTGGCACGCAGCCATCCAGTCACGGCCTCCAGGCATTGATGGAAACAATCGGGTACGGCGTCCGGCCTGCCGTCCATTCTATTTATGATCTTTCGGAGTCTCGAGTTCACTGACTGTATCAAGGGTGGCTGGAAAATCATACAAAAAGCAGAACTATTTCAAGTTCAAAATAGCAGTGTGACTCAGTTAGCCAAATTAAGTTGTAGACCCTGATTGTCTTGTTACAATATACATAGACATATACATATGCACACACACACACACACACACACACACTTCATCAGGAGAGACAGAAGCCTATACACACATATACACACACATTCCCTTTTATTATTATAAACTGGAAAATATGCATGGATTAATGTGTGTCTGTGTACAAGTACATCTTCATTTGAAAAATGAATAATATTCATTTGCAAACTTAATTGTTAGTTTAAGGCTTCTATTCTGTATCTGGGTTGCTGTGAGTTTTCCGGGCTGTATGCTATGTTCCAGAAGCATTTTCCCCTGACGTTTCATCGACATCTATGGCAGGCATCCTCAGGAGTTGTGAGGTTTATAATCTCTGTGGATGCTGGCCGTAGATGTGGATGAAACTTCAGGAGAGAATGTTTCTGAAATATGGCCATATAGCCCGGAAAATTCACAGCAACCAGTGATTCCAGTCATGAAAGCCTTCAGCAACATATTCTATATCTATTTTCCTGGGGTAAGATCTACTGAAGTCAGCAACCTTACTTCAGCTCATACATTTATATGAGTTCACAGTAGCTAACTAAATATCTGGTTTGTTGTTCTGTTTATAATATATAGGGTGTCCCAAAAATCTCCCTACAAAGGAAAAAATAACAAGCTCATATTATACATACATACCATGTAAGGTGACTTTTGGGACGCCCTGCATATGTGGCATAAAGGTACTTTCATCAGTAAGTTATAACTTCTTCAGCATAGATATGTGAGGCACCTGCAATCATATTTGTGTAAAGTTTTAAAAGGCTAAGAACAGAAGTACAGTTGCTTCAGTAGTCACTGGTAAGCTAAACAGGTAAGAAAAATTAGAGCAAGCAACTGCCCTGAGATGGAAAACTAGGCTCCACTGCAAGTTACACACTTGAAAAAGGTGACTGTCTTATAATGAAAAGTATGCTCCTACTTCTAATCACTCATTACATGGAGCTTAGTGTTACAAGCAAAACAGTAATTTGCAATCAGCCTTAATCATAGTTATTTTTATCTAACTTCCTTCAAATGAAACAAGAGCATGATTATCTTATACATACACACACAGCTGTCTATAAACCATATGTACATATGAAATGGGTAGCTGCAGCGGATGGTTCATAGCAAGACAGTGATCTGTGGCAAGAGTTGAGATTTCAGAGTTGTTATTCTTAAGATGTAGAGAATGGTTGCGAAAATGCTCCGAACAATGTTCCTATTTCATGACAGTTATTTCCAGAGTGGCACAATTATACAATGGTTGAATTACAGAAGTGTTGTAGAATATTGAAATAATATATTTCAACAATTTTCTAGAAATGTAACACCCATGGGGCCCATCTAATTTGATGAGCATGGACTGTGAAAATAATATTTAATCCAACTTCTAAATACTACTGCTCAATTTCTGCTGAATCAACACTAATCAACAATAGAACATAAGAACATAAGAAGAGCCATGCTGAATCGGACCTCAGCCCATCTAGTCCAGCATTCTGTATCACACAGTGGCCCCCAGTTGTACACGGGGATCTCGAGCAGAAGGGAGGGCAAAACCCTAACCTGCTCCCGATCCCCCACAACCAGTACCCAGGGAAATCCTGCCTACCTCAACCACTCCGAGGTGGCACTTGAATGTCCTTTTCAGTAACTACTGATACACTTGGTATCCATGAATCTGTCTAATCCTGCCTTGAAGTTGTTCAGGCTGACAGCTGTCACAACCTCTTCTGGAAGTGAGTTCCATAACCCAATGACCCTCTGGGTGAAGAAATATTTCCCTTTATTAGTCCTAATTTTCCTACCTTGGAGCTTCAGGGAGTGCCCTCTAGTCCTAGTGTTTTGTGACAAAGAAAATATTTTTTCTTTATTCACCTTTTCTATCCCATGCATGATTTTATACAGAAAGTTGTCCGTAAGAGCCTTACATTAATTTTCCCCATAACAATGAAGAACAAAACGTTGCAGTCAGGGGAGGAGACCAGGCAGATTAAAGGCCTTACATCCATCCTAACTGCCACTGTGTCATCTGATGATGCCCGGCAGGTCCCATTAAAGGACTTCCTTTGGCGTGCTTAAAGGTGGCAAAATGAGGCTTAAAAGCCCAGTGTGAAGAGGTCCATAGTGATTCACTGGGTGACCTTGGACAAGTCACAGTCTTTAAAGCAGGGGTGGGCAACTATTTTTTCCAAGGGGCCACACGAGAGCCAAAAAATATTATGGAGGGTTGCACCTATTTATTTATTTATTTATTTACTATATTTACTATATATTACACATCATTAATATTGACATATTAATATACCAAGAAATATTCATGTTATTAGTATTAATATCATAATTATTATATTATAGTATATATAGAGAGCCATTATAATATATTGAAATTATAATATAATATAACATTATTATATTATTTATTATTATATTATATTATTATTATAAAATTATTACACAATAATAATAAAAGCCACTAAAATAAAATTAAATTAAATTCAAGAAGACAAGGTGCGAACCAAGATGAAGGCTGACATCCTGAAGAGAGGAAGGATCCCAAGATGGAATGGCCCAATGACCCCAGCCCAGAGGAAGGCAAAACGGACCCAGCCGCCGACGCAGCAAAGCAGAGCAGCAGGCGCACACCACCAACCAAAATGACACAAAATGACACTCTAACACAGGGGTCAGGAACCTCTTTGACTCCGAAAGCCGTAAAAGTAAAATATTTGGAAATTTATTTCTGTGAGAGCCATATAATATATATAATATATTTTAACACTAAAGTCAACTAAATGCAAGTATATTAAGCCTCTGAATTTATTCTTTTAAATACTGTTGTAATAATACTCACCATAATAATAATAACAACAACAATAATAAACTTTATTTATACCCCACCACCATCTCCCAGTAAATAAAGAGCAACACTAAAAACACAGGGGAATTCCTGGCAAAAAAACTACCAGGGGCAGCTAACCCCCCTCCCAACAAAAGGTTCTCCCAGGCAGGAAGCAGCCAGACTTTGTAACTGAAAGGCCATTCAACACCCATTGAGGTGGCCAATTGCAACATTCTCACTCACCTCAAGCAGACAAGAGTTCTTTTTCCCACCCTGGACATTGCACAGATATACAAGCCCCACTTGCCTAATTCCAACAGACCTCACAACCTCTGAGGCCGCCTGCCATTGATGTGGGCAAAACACCAGGAGAGAATGCTTCTTGGACATAATAATAACACAATATTTTATACACACATCTACACACATACTGTACATCAGGGAGGAAGGATATAAATATAAAAGCATTATTGTATTTATTAAGTACCGTTATCAATATGCTTATCAGCATTTATCTCTGGACTGCCACAACTTCATCCCATCTGATAAAGTTGAACTGAACCCAGTATGTGGATTGCAAGGTGGACTGCAATCTCTGGAGGGGAATTCCCGGATTGGACTCCTCCCAGAACATTCAGGAGAAGCAATAAAATACAGCTGGAGTTTCTGCCTTGTAGGAATCCAGTCCAGGTTTTGTTTTGCAGGGCAGCAGCAGAGACAGAGAGAGGCTTTTCTGCCTCTCTCGCCCCCTTGGCAGAGGCAGGAAAGGGTAAAGGGAAACCATGCTCCTACTCTGCTCTGTTGGGTAGGAGGAAGAAAACGGAGGGAAGTATTTGTTTGGAGCGGCTTCCTTTTCCTCTTGGGCTCTCTTCCTCCCCCTCTCCCTGTGTCTCTCTGTCCTCCTGAGGTGCGCCTCCCTCCTACCGGCAGCACGTGGAGCCGGCTCAGCTGGGCAAAGGCAGAGACAGACGCACACAGAGAGAGGGAGAAAGCTCTTCCGAGCGGCTGGGGCGCCTCCCCCAGCAGCCCCAGTTCAGAAGGAAGGGACTCCAACCTCGGCAAAGAGATTTCTTCGCCACGGTTGAGGTCCCTTCCAAGCTGGGGCTGCTAGGGAGGAGCACCCAGGGAGGGAGGCCTCTCTTTCTCCCTCTCTCTGTGTGCCTCTCTCTCTGCCTTTGCCCAGCTTAGCCGGCTCCACGTGCTGCCGGGAGGAGGGAGGCCCCAGCTGATCGCCCTGCTATGGAGTGCCTTCCTCTTGGCCCCACCCCCAACACCCTTCTCCCCGGGCCGGACAGAAGCAGCTGCCGGGCCTGATCCGGCCTGGGGGCCGTGCTTTGCCCATCCCTGCTTTAAAAGGAAAGTGATGGTGAACCTCCTCTAAATAAATCTGGCCAAGAAAACCCTTTGATGGGATTGTTACAAGTTGGAGTCATCCTGGAGACACATAACAAAAACATAATAAAGAATTTTAATATTAAGGCTCATTAGTATACGAATGACCCATCACTATAAATGTTTACACATTTCATGTAGCTGGAGAAACTACACGAGGGACAAGCCAAAAGCATACAGCACCTTGTGGGAACAATAGCAGTCCCATTTTCTTGAAATAGCTCAAAGTCTCACTGAGACTACTCCTGAAATTTTTAAACGGATGTAGAAGAAAGATAAAGGTTTGCAGTATTGTAAGATTATGCAAAATCATCTGGGTTTCTTCAGAAACTACCTCACTATGTTTCCAAAATCTCAAAGATATTTTCTTTTAAAAAAATATGCCTCTTTGTCTGATCAACAAGAACTGTTTACTTAATATCAAAGTGTGAAAATGTTGCTTTAAAAAAAACACATTATTTATTTATTTATTTATTATTCGGGCTTCTATGCCGCCAACTCCCTGAGGCTCGCGGCGGCTTACAGGAGCCGAAGGGCACAGTAAAATACAGGCAATAAGCAGTTAAAAACAATTAAAAACAACAGCAGTACAGTAATTAATAACACAGTTAAAACAATGAACAGCACATCATCCTCAGAAGAACGAATAGATGGCGGGGCATGGGCAGGACTTACTCACCAAAGGCCTGCTTAAACAGGTATGTTTTACAGGCCCGTCTAAACGGGAGCAAGTCCTTCATAGCCCGAGTTCCGGCCGGGAGGGCGTTCCACAGCGTAGGTGCTATGACAGAGAACGCCCTCCGGCGGGTAGCAGTCAGCCTTGCGAGTTTAGTTGAAGGTATCTCCAGGAGATTTGAGTCCTCAGACCGAAGTGATCTCGGAGGGCAATATGGGGTGAGACGGTCCCTCAAATACGCTGGCCCCAGGCCGTGTAAGGCCTTAAAGGTGAGGACCAACACTTTGAAGGTGATCCGGTGCTCAATTGGCAGCCAGTGCAGATCCTGCAAAACAGGTGTTATGTGGGTGCCAGCTGGCGTGCAGACAGGAGCTGGGCGGCAGTGTTCTGCACTAGCCTGAGCTTCCGGGTCACCGACAGAGGAAGGCCAACATAGAGCGCGTTGCAGTAATCCAGCCTTGAGATGACTGTGGCTTGGATCACCGTGGCCAGATCGTTCGGGAGAGAGGGGGCCAGCCTCCTTGCCTGTCGCAAATGAAAAGCGATCTTGCTGACCGCAGAGGCCTTGGCCTCCATGGTCAGCTGGGAGTCCAAATGGACCCCCAGGCTCTTTACGGAAGGCGATGGGCATAACACCGCACCGTCCAGGCTCGGAAGCTGGACATTAACATCACCCGGGCGACCCAGCCACAAGATCTCCGTCTTCGCCGGATTCACCCTCAACCTACTGGCTCGCAGCCATCCAGTAACGGCTTCGAGGCAGTGTTGGAAATTATCGGGACAGAACCCGGCCTGCCCTCCATCCTCAGAATGAGCTGGGTGTTGTCAGCGTACTGGTAACACTCCAGCCCATAACTCCGCACCAGCTGTGCAAGCGGCTGCATGTAGATGTTAAATAACAGAGGGGAGAGAATGGCCCCCTGGGGGACCCCACAGAGTAGTGGGGAGCCCTCGGAGACCACCTCGCCCCTCCTCACACGCTGAGACCGCTGGTGGAGGAAGGAGGTCAGCCATTTAAGGGCTGTCCCCTCACTCCAGCCACGGCCAGGCGGTGGATCAACAGATTGTGGTCGACCGTGTCCAACGCTGCCGTGAGGTCCAATAACACGAGCAGCGCAGACCCGCCTTGGTCGAGCTGGCAGCGGAGTTGGTCTGTGATGGAGACCAGAACCGTCTCCGTCCCGTGCCCCGAACGGAAGCCGGACTGGAAGGGGTCTAGCCATGTTGCATCATCTAAGAAGGACTGCAACTGCTCCGTTAGCTTCCAGTAGGTTTCAGCCAAGATGGCCTTTGACCATGCTCTATCTATACCGTCATTGCAGTGCAGCCTCTAGCTAGCTAGTTGACTTGTTTGATCAAGGGAAAAAATGGTTCAAAACTAATTTCCGATGTAAACAAAAAACAAAAAAAGGAAAAGGAGCTGTCAGCTAAGATTAAAGAAATAGATTCTGAGTTAAAAAAAGACCCCAGAAATAAGGAACTAAAACACCAGTACGACATGTCACTCAAACAAAAAGAGGCTATGGATATCGAGACAATTGAAAGAAATCTCAAATTCCTCAAACAAAAACATTTCCAACATGCAAATAAACCGGGCCGGTGGCTAGCCGCAAAGGTAAAAAAGAAAAAACAAAGCAATCATATAACACAAATCAAAAGTAAGGGAAAAATTCTATGCAAAAATAAGCAAATAATAGACTAATTTTCCCAGTTCTACAAATCCCTGTACAGGAAGGAGGAAACCCCAAAAGAACAGGTACAAAAATATATAAGTGAGCAAAAACTTAATAAAATTTCGGAAGCCGAAAGAGCAGAACTAAATAAATTTATAACTAAGGAAGAATTAGCTAAGGCAATAAGAGAACTAAAATGTAACAAAGCCCCTGGTCCCGATGGGTTCATAGCACGGTATTATAAAACGTTCGAAGAGGAACTGTCACCGACTTTGTTAATAACAATGAATGATATACTTGATAACAAATCACCACCCAGATCTTGGAGTACGGCTTCCATTGTAGTGTTGCATAAAGAAGGCTCAGACAAATCGGAGGTGAAAAACTTTAGACCTATATCCCTCCTTAACATCGACTATAAAATATTTGCAAGCATACTCTCAGAACGTTTTAAACAATTCTTAGACAAATGGATAAATCCAGACCAAGCTGGATTCCTCCCCGGAAGACAACAAAAGGATAATGTCAGAACGCTTATTGATGCAGTGGAATACTATAGAATAAACATCCAGAAAAAGGTCGCTTTTCTTTTTATCGATGCCAAAAAGGCATTCGATCGGCTAAATTGGGATTTCTTTAAATTACAACTAAGAGAACTGGACATGGGGTACCATTTTCTCAATGCGATTGACGCTATCTATTCAAAACAACAGGCGAAGTTACTAATAAACGGGGTATACTCAGACCAGATAAGCATAACAAAAGGAACACGCCAAGGCTGCCCTCTATCACCCCTTCTATTCATCTTTTGTTTAGAATTATTATTAGAAAATATTAGAAAAGACCCGAACCTAAGAGGAATCTCAATAAAAAGAGAATCCATAAAAGTCAAGGCCTTTGCAGACGACCTCGTCTGCATAATAGAAGAGCCGTCAGAAAATTTGGGAAAATGGCTTGACAAATTCGAGGAATTCGGTCTGGTGATGGGATTCAAAATAAACAAAGAGAAAACAAAAATATTATCCAAAAACATAGGGAAAGGAGAGAAAGAGGAAATTGAAAAGAGATATGGAATAAAAGTAGTTGCCAAAATCAAATACCTAGGAATAAACATAACTATGAACAACATGGACTTAATTAAAAACAACTACGAGAGGACATGGCTTGAATTGAAAGGCAAATTAAATAAGTGGAAATATCTCAATCTGTCACTATTAGGAAGAATCTCCTTAATAAAAATGAACTTATTACCGAAGATGATTTTCCTCTTCCAAAACATACCTATCATCTTCAATGGAAAGTTCTTCCATAATTGGAATAAAGAGGTAAAAAAGTTTATTTGGAATGGGAAAAAACCCAGAATAAACTGGACAATTATGATGGATAAAAGACAGAGAGGGGGCTTCGGGGTGCCAGACTTGAAAGTATATTACGAGGCCTGTGCCCTTGATTGGGTGCTAGAATGGGCAAAACTAAGAAATCCAGCCCTACTTAACTTAGAGGGACATGATCTAAGAGTAGGGTGGCACTGCTATATGTGGTATAACAGGGCCAGTATCGAAAAAAACTTCAATAACCACTATATTAGGAAAATCCTACTAAAAATCTGGAATAAGCACAAGGGAAGACTTTGCGAGAAAACACCCCTCTGGATCTCGCCCCAGGAAGCCTTCTACAGGAGACAGCAGGAGAAAAAAATTTGGCTAACATATAAAGCCCTGTTAAAAAGATCCCCAGAGGGCATGATCCTAAGAGACATGAATGAACTGAAAGAAATAGATAGGTCAATGAATTGGCTCCAATATTTCCAAATAAACGAGATATTCAAAAAAGATAAAAGCCAGGGGTTTGGAGAGGCAAACACTGACTGGAACAATCTTATGCAAAAAAACCCCAAGAGAATCACATTTTTGTACAATAAACTACTTGAGTGGCAGACGGAGGAGGAAAGAGTCAAGACATGCATGATTCAATGGGCCCAAGACATCGGTCACACAATCCCCCTAAACCTCTGGGGGAAAATGTGGAACAAACACTGTAAATACACGTATGCATACGACCTGAAAGAAAATGCAATGAAGATGTTCCACCGGTGGTATTTAACACCGGCAAAATTGGCCAAATACAAGGAGGGTAGTTGCAACAAATGCTGGAAATGTAGAAAGGAAACTGGGTGTTTCTTTCACATGTGGTGGAAATGTCACAAAGCAAGGAAATTCTGGAAAGGGATACACAGGGAGATAAAAAATATGTTGGAATTTGACCTAGAGTTCAAACCTGAAATTATGTTATTAGGCTTAATTGATTATGAACTAGAAGAAAATAAAGAAAAACTCTTTGTATATTGTATAACAGCTGCGAGGATGACATATGCGAGGAGATGGAAGGACAATGATATCCCGGGGTTAGATGAATGGAGAAAGAAACTCGTGGATATAATGAACATGGACTCGCTCTCGTTGCTCTATCAGAAGAGAGACATAGAATGAAGACGGACTGGTCTCCCATAACAAGATATATGAACAAATCTAAACCGAAATGGACGATTGATCCATAACTTCTATACCTGATAGTATATGGATGTATATGTATAAATAACTGCATACCCCACCTGGCTCAGAGGAGGTTCGACTAGGAGTAAATAAGACAACTTATAATTTTATTGTGTATATATTTCTTTTTATAGAGATAATTTTTTTGGACATACAACTAGGGGAACTAGAGAGAGTAGGAAGTACTCATTGTCCGTTTTTCTTTTTGTTCGTCGGGGTGCATGTGGGGGGGAGGGGGGAGGGGGTTTGGTGGGCGTTATGGTATTGTATTGTATTTCATGCAGCTCATGTTGCTGCGTCTGTGTCTTTTATTACTTTGCAAACCAATAAAAATCATTTTTTTAAAAAACTAATTTCCGATGTAGGGGGCGATGGCAATTTGTTTCCTAAATGATTTCCGAAATTTCCCCCCCAAAATCAGAATTTTCCAAAATTTACAAAATGTCCGAATTGCTTTGTTAATGGCAGCCGCAATTCTGCAATATGCGAAAATCTGCAAACGGGACAGGCAAAACTTGGGGGATTCCCTTTCCCTCAGTTTTAGACCACTACTGACAAAATTTGCCACAGTGGTAGAAAAGATTCTCCTCTGTCAACATACTAACATGTTTAGAAGATCCCTGGGTTCTTGACCATTTTTAAAGTAAGCCACTGTTCAACATTGCCCCTCTCAGATCAGGAGGGAGGAATCCCCAGAGGACGGCAGCATCCCACCCCAGCCCTTCAAGTTATGGCTGCCCACTGTTGGCCAGCGTTCCACCCCACCACCCTAACCCTCAAAGATCAGGAGGGATGAATCCCCTGAAGACTGACCTGTGGATGCCAGTGATCGTCCCTGACCCCCTCCTCCAACACCTCAAGGGGGGGACAAATCCCCTGAGGAATGTCAGTTTGCCTGCCGTGTGGATGCCAGCGGTCCTTCCTGACCACCTCCCCCAACACCTCGATGGGGGAAGAATCCTGAGCAATGACCATTTGCCTGCCCTGTGGATGGATGCCAGCTGTCCTCCCCATCCACCTCCCGTAACACCTCAAGGGAGGACAAATCCCCCCCAAGGAATGACCGTTTGCCTGCCCTGTGAATGGATGTCAGTGGTCCTCCCTGACCACCCCCTCTAGCAACTGGTGGACGCACAAAATCCCCCGAGGAATGACCGTTTGCCTACACAGTGGATGCCAGTGTTCCACCACAACCACCCCCTTTAGCAACTGGAGGATGGACAAATTCCCCCAAGGAATGACCATTTGCCTGCCCTGTGGATGGATGCCAGCGGTTCTCCTTGACCACCTCCTCCAACAGCTGGAGGAGGGACTAATTCCACCAAGGACTGACCGCTTGTCTGTCCAGCAGATGATGGCAGAATAAGTTAGATGGATCATATATAAGTTAGATGGATCATGTATAAGGAAAAGATCAACCGTACTATACAGGGCCAACAAAGGGGCACTCTACCATGAGGGGGGATTTCTAATGTAAAGGAATGGAACATCAGGGAAGGTATAGGTTTGGGCCATCAAGCATGGCAAGCTGATGTTGTCACTTAAAGCCTTCCAAAGCATTATTGTGTTGATTCACAAGAAAAGGATTGGATTAGTTGATTTCTAGTTTCCCAACGTACCACACATTATCCCAAAAAGGGGAAGGGGGCCTTGTAAAGTTTTATTGTGTCGATTCCCAAGAAAAGGAATGGATTAGTTGGTTTCTAGTTTCTCAAAGTACAACTTGTAACCCCAGGGAGAGGAAAGAGTCCTTCCAAAGCTTTATTGTGTTGATTAGATTGGATCAGTAGATTTCTAGTTTCCCAAAGTACCACATGTAACCCCAGGGAGAGGGAAGGGGCCTTCCAAAGCGTTATTCTGTTGCTTAGATTGGAATAGTTGATTTCTAGTTTCCCAAAGTTTCACGTGTAACCCTAGGGAGAGGGAAGAGGCCTTTCAAAGTTTTATTGTGTTGATTCCCAAAAAAAGGATTGGATTAGTAGATTTCTAGTTTCCCAAAGTACCACATGTAACCCCAAGGAGAGTAAAGGGTCCTTTCAAAGCTTTATTGTGTTGATTTCCAAGAAAAGGATTGGAATAGTTGATTTCTAATTTCCCAAAGTACCACGTGTAAGCCCAAGGAGAGGAAAGGAGCCTCCAAACTGTTTTTGTGTTGTTCCCCAAGAAAAAGATTAGGTTACTAGATTTCTAGTTTCCTAAAGTACAACATGTAACCCCAAGGAGAGGAAAGGGGCCTCTAAACTTTTTTGTGTTGTTCCCCAAGGAAAATATTACATTGGTAGATGTCTAGTTTCCAAACGTACGTGTAATCCCAAGGAGTGGTAAAAGGCCTCCAAACCTTTTTTGTGTTGTTCCCCAAGGAAAAGATTGGATTACTAGATCTCTAAGTTTCCAAAAGTACAACGTGCAACCCCAGGCAGACAAAGGGGCCTCCAAACTTTTGTGTGTTTTCCCAAGGAAATTATTACCAGCAAAGGGGAATTCTGGTTTTCCAAAGCACAGAAGTCAAACCCCAGGAGGAAAAAAAAGCCCTTAAAAGTTGTTTTCCCTGCTTTAGGAAGGGAATTATTATCAGCAAAGGGGAATTCTGGTTTTCCAAAGCACAGAAGTCAAACCCCAGGAGAGAGAAAAAAACCCCTTATAAGTTGTATTCCCTGCTTCAGGAAGGGAATTAACAGCAAAGGAGAAATTGTTCCCAAACCCAGCCCTTCCCTTGCGAAGCGGTGGCGTGACACCTTTCCCACCCAAGCAGTCTGCCCTAGTCCCTCTGCCTTTGCGTCCCTGGCTTGCAATGAGCCCACAAGGCATGCATGGCCCTTTTTAAAGGGCAATGGATGCCATGCTGAAACCCCGCCCCTCCTGAGGTGGTTTCCCCTCATTGGCTGGAGGCAAGCATCCTAACATACAAGCAGCTGCTTGCCTCCAAAGCTGATTAATTTCTGATTCACTTCCTGAATCGGAAAAAAATTGTGACAGTGGCTTCGAAAGGGCAAGAATATTTCAGGGTTCCCAAATCACTTTGAAATTGCTTCAAAATTGATTTAATACAATTTTAATCTGAATAATGAAGATTCTGACTACCCATGTCTACCAGCTAACAAAGAATCCATCTTCCTAGATCACAGGGCAGTGGGGTGGATAGAAAGTCAGATCACTGATTCAAGTGTCCTAGTACTCCAAGACCAAAATCAAGTTGCTAATATTTGTGTAGAAGATGACATCATAGGCGAGAAAGGGGAGATTGTCTGGAGCCTAGAATAGACCAATAGGATAATGCTTTAGTCACAATGCTATAGTAGCTTGCATGCTGGACTAGGACACTGGGAGCCCAGGGTTCAAATTCCCATGGAAAGCCACTTAAGTGATCTTGAGCGAGTCACTCTCTCTCAGCCTCAGAAGAAAGCTAGGGAGAGTGATTTTTTTGCCAAGAAAACCCCTAAGTTTGTGTTGTGCTTCAATATGTTTAAACTGATATGTTTAAACCCACCTCCATATTCTGTGCTGGAAAGTATATGAGGACTGTTGTGCTATTATTATCAATAGTATATACATTTAATCCTCTCCATTGGCGCCCCCTTGTTGTGGGGGAGAGGCTTGTGTACCCTAATGAAGTTGTGAGCTATGCTGGCGGTGGCATAATAACCAGTGGTAGGGCCTCCCATGCCAGACAGGTCACAACCGAAGGGTTTGACAAAGAGTGTCAAAGGGCAGGATGGGCTCTCTAGCCTTTTGGCAACCATCCTAAGAGAAGGAAAACTCTGATTTCAAACCCGGGCAGATGGTCAACTATCTAGAGAAGGAAACTCGAACCAAACCTATGACCTGAGGACCTCGCTGCCACTGTCCTAAGCTTTCTAGGCCCCGGCAGATGAACCTTTAGTTTAAAGGGTGAGGCCAGTTCTGTGCATGCTGCGCTCCACCAGAAAAATCCATTGCACAGGCTCGAATGACACATCCAACCTCCGAATCATCAACGCGCTTGTAGAAAGCATGGGATGAGTCCTTCCTGATTCTTCATTCACAAAGAAAAGCCAAGAAGATATACATTTAGAAAATGAAAGTTTACTTAAGGCTACCTGGTGTTCTGGCAGGGGTATGATTTGATGTAGATACTGTAGTTCTAATGCCTATCTTTGGCTGCCTACTTGAAAGTAAGCCCCACTGGACACAATGTGATTTACTAATCAGAAGAGATGTAAAAAAAATCAGTGAGTCTTATGGGCACTTTGCGCTACACAATTATAGCACTACAATTCTACTTTAAGTGATGGGGACAGTTTATGGAAGATTGTTTAGAAGGTTTGACCAGAGGATTCTACTGCCTCAAGAAACTGCAAATCCCATGAGATACAGCCAGAGCAGTTAAAATGGAATTACTAAAGAGAATGCTATAATTATATGGTACGAAATTGCTGAATTTATCTGTTCCACATCAGTATATGTTGCAAGTAAGTATTTCTTTCGCACAAACTATTGTATACCTTTTTGTGTGCTGATTTAAAAAATGCATTCATAGGTAGCATGTGATATTTTTATAGCACTCAGGGTCTATTGATATATTTTTGTTCCAAGTCAACATGAACAGGATTGCATCTGTTAGTCAATTGTCCCTAGTGACACTGCAGGAGTGATGGAGCAAGAAAAACGAACCTCTCGGTGAATCAGATTGGCACCTCAAATAAGGCTGGACTATCTGGAAAAGTGAGAGGTAAAAGCTTGTTTCATTTTAAATAAATAAATAAATAAATAAATAATGGGCTCAGAGTACTTTATAATGAAGCAGCAGGCACCGAACTTCTCTGGCAAAAGAAAGATTGTGTTTCCCAGTCATTTAAGCACAAGGCACACCAGTACAATTGCTGCTTGTCATCTTGCCTATTAGCTTGATGTCTTTATTCAGAGGCCATCTGCACCACTGAGAGATACAGAAGCAGCTAATGTCAATATGAACAAATGCCTCCTCTTTTACAAGAAAGGTTTTGCACACCTGATCATATAGTGAATGAAGGGAAGGCAGGATTCTACATACCTGATCAGATTAAACTGTAGCCTTCTCCTGAAAGGGAAGTCACATATTCATTGAACATTTCTACAAGATAAGCCATTCTGCAACCTTTGGCTCAATTATTTGGTCTGGGCCCCTGCACTTCTTCGAAAAAATGAACACATGAAAAGGAAAACTCAGTTGCACAGAATTCTGACTTATATAGAAGTGCCCTTATCTGACTAAAATTGAACACTGCAGAATGGGCCAAAACTTTGGTGATTCAGCTCTAATATAAATATTAATACAAACTTACAGGCCTCTGATAATAGTAAGAGTAAAGAAAAAATATATTATCCTTAAATTAGCAAAGCTGGAAAGTGATGGTTATTTGTGATAGATTAATTGCAGTGATGTATTATTTGTAGACTCAATAAAAACCAAATTGGGAAACTTTTCTCTTTTAGAGGTAGATCCATTTTTTTAATTTTATAAAAGTGGTTGTGTCAAAATTGTACATGTTATTTGTGGAGAAATATCAGAGTTACGTTAAATTCTTCTTCTTCTTCTTCTTAGTGGCGTATATATCAGGGACACAAAGCTTTGTGTAAGTCAAGCTACAAGACTTGAATTCCTCCCCCTTTCCCTTATCATATTTCTGACAGTGGTGGAAATAGAGCTCCTTGAGAATAATTCAATGGGAGCTGGATGTGTAACTAGTCCTCTTTCCTTAAGACATGGAAGGTGGAAGAATCAAAAAGTTTAGAATTTGGAAGCGAAGCTACACCTGTATTAAACATAGGTTTTAATTAGTAAACAAAATGCATACATTAGGAAAACAGCATTAAAATGTATGCCTTTAGAAAAAATATACAGTATTTGGAAAGTATATATAAATTTCCTTGTAGATTGAGAAGGGACATCACACAACCTGACCCGAACAAAGGATAGGATTTTAAGAAATGGATAGAACTGAAATGGAGTGGTTTCTGCATCCCTGATTGGGGAATAAGAGCAGACCCCTCTGCAAGTCTTATATACATAGAATTATTATTCTGTATCTTCAAAACAAGACTTGAAAAGGAGATTCATAATGACTTATGAGATTGTGATTTGTGCGTTGTTTGCATTTTTGAAAAAGCAACAACTTTCACATGAATTTTAGTAGGTTGATATAACTCAAAACAACTGTATTTCTTCAGTGTCTTCCCCCATACAAAAGACTTGGAGATGCTTACAACAATTAAAATATAGGGAAAGGAATAAAATTAACAGGCAAAAAGACTAGAATAATAAGTCACCTGGAATGATCAGTTAGCATATTGTCTATACTAATTTAGGAGTCTTCAGTAAATATACATATCTGGTTTTACTGAAATAGAAACTGCTTTTGTTTGTTATGTATTGTAATGGCAGATTTTAAGATTAAAATCAAACTCTTTTCACAGAACTGCAATAGATATTGTAAATAACATAGGATAAGAATCTAGATTCCATCTCTTAAAGGAATTACACCAGAGAAATATAATAAGAATATGTTCAATTCTACTTTACTACAGTGTACTTATTTTTATTACATGATATCTGGAGTGGGGCAGGTATAGGGATTTCGCATTATAATATAACAATATTCCTGAGAGGTAGGCTAGGCCACTGACTGGTCCAAAAAAACTAAAATTGAGATGGCATCACAACCCAGGGTCTTATTGGTACAAACAAGCATTTATTGCATTTATGGGCAGAATGTCTCCCACAGTCCACATGCATCCCACATTTGTTGTCCTTGAAACATCCCACCACCCCCTAAGCCAGTGGTTCTCAACCTATGGGTCCCTGGATGCTTTGGTCTTCAACTCCCAGAACTCCTACCAGCTGGTAAACTGGCTGAGATTTCTGGGAGTTGTAGGCCAAAACACCTGGGGACCCACACGTTGAGAACCACTACACTACGCACTTAGAAACACATTGAAACTATCCTGCCCCATCTGCATAAGCCCCACCAGTCACCACTATACCAGATAACTCAGTTTTCCCATGTAGTGCCTCTCCAAATAATAGCAGAAAGTCATATGGCATCACTTCACTTTGAAAGACTGCAAAATGCTCTAGATTTCTGTGGCTGGCGCTACATATTATGTCCCTGGGGCTTTCTAGTATGTCTTCTCTTCTTTCTGACAAACATTTCATATCCAGGCTTCATTTTCAAATTTATTGCTCAACTTTAGTAGTAGGGATTATACAATAATGACAGTTTAGAGAACCAGAGGTAAAAGTTATACACAGAAACTGGCAAGGTTTACAATTAACTGTCACCATTTATCAAAGTCTTTTACTGACATCGTAGTAGACTAACACATAACATTTGAGATTTGGATGTATTGTTGTTGTATTTGAGCACTGAATGTTTGCCTTTTATATTTGGAATCCACCCTTTGGGGAGATAGGGTGGAATATAAATAAAGTTTTTATTATTCATTTATTTTTTCAATTAAATTCTTTATGTAGATTTTCATTAAAACCAAGGATTTTACTTTCTCTTTTTCTTCTTAGAGGTGAGCAGCAGCGACTAGAAACATACAACATTAAAAGTCTTGTGTGTGAGAGACAAAGGTTGTATGTGTGTTGTAGAAGTATAAAAACTTTTTAACATTGGCAGTCTATTGCTGTACTTTAAACAAAGCATTACATGCTCAATTCACATTCTCAATGAAGTGCATTCACATTTTTGATTTTTGTTAGACTCAGAAAACCAACATATTAAACTGAGAGGTGACATTTTGACAAAACAAAACACATTCAGGGATGTATAAGCTACTATTTCTAGAATAAGATTCATTTAAGAATTATATTATTTTGTATATTAATATCTCTTCCAAAGATGTAAGCTTCTACACACAGGCATTTAATGTGGAATATAAAGAAGGTTTTAAAAACCTGTTACCTAGAGAGTGTCTACCTAGCCTTCTTGCCCCAGAGCAATCCTCCCAGGGCATCCACATTAATCCAGAACAATCCAGATTGGTGTGACATCCACCATAATGTTTCTGCCAACCCCCCCCCCCCACACACACACACACACAGAGACACACACATAGGTGTGAAGATGTGCTGCAGCACATGCACAGAATACAGGAATGCTATGGATTTTAAAATGCAGTTATGTGCTGGTTCTATCCACACTGGTACACTGCTAAGTCTCACATTTTCTGCATGCCTGGGATATAACGGGGTCTGTTCCAAGGCATTTTTCATCTAACCCAGACTTTCTCTGAACTTTTGTAAACATGGGTTTTTGCCTGTTTCATGCAGTTATGCCTGGATTATGGGCATGTGTCCTTTGTCCACCCCCAACCCCAATCCACTTCAATGTGGATTATAAGGCCTGTGTACATTGGGTCCAAGTGAAACATGGATGACCAGGTGAATCAGTTTATTCTACTGACTGACCACGGATATGGAGCAGAGGAAACTCTGATTTAAAATGAAAGACAATGTTAATTATTTTGTGCACATTTTATGTACTGAAAATAATTGCCTTGCAAAGAATTTCATGAATGTTGACTTCAAACTACTTCCACCACTTTAGAATCATTACTGATTATGACCCTATAAGATCTATATGCCAAACTTGTATCATTTCATTTTGGGATCAAACTGCTAGATCAGTAGTTCTCAACCTGTTGGTCCCCAGATGTTTTGGCCTTCAACTCCCAGAAATCCTAACAGCTGGTAATCTGGTTGAAATTTCTAGGAGTTGTAGTCTAAAACACCTGGGGACCCACAACTGGGGACCCACAAGTTGAGAACCACTGTGCTAGATGTATATGTATGTGGGTTATCACATATAAACTCTCAATTTCAACGAAGGTTAGGAGTACAAGACATCTGCAATAGTAAAAAAATAATCATAAATTAAAAAGCACTTTTATAGCCCAAGAAAGCACCCGTCTAGGAATTTCTAGGTCTTCCTAGGTGACTATATGATTAACTTCAGATAGAGAGACCTAGGGCTTATCTACATTAACCAAAACAGTCAAGTGCATCTCAAATCCACCCTGACTATCTCCACAATCAATAAGGATTTCTGGCGAATATCCTGGGTTTCCTTGTTTTAACCCAAATTTGCCCTGCTTTCGGCCAAATCAAAGGGTATGCTATAGTTTGCAGGAAACTTTAATGTATCCTGACTGTTTATGGCAATCTGTACAGCTGGATTAGTTCTATTTCAGACTGATGTCCTGTCCAGATACCCATAAAAACTATCACCCTTTCCCCAGGGCTGATGAGAGCGGAAAAAAGGATGGCTTATTCCAGTTACTGAAAAGGACATTCAAGTGCCACCTCGGAGTTGGTTGAGGTAGGCAGGATTTCCCTGCGAACTGGTAGGTCGGGGTCGGCAGCAGGTCAGAGTTTTGCCCTCCCTCCTGCTCGAGATCCCCGTGTACAACTGGTGGGCCACTGTGTGATACAGAATGCTGGACTAGATGGGCTGAGGTCCGAGTCAGCATGGCTCTTCTTATGTTCTTATGTTCTTATTCCTATGTCACCACCGTCACTCCCCGTTGGCCCTGGAGATCCTTGAGAGCACCTGAATGGCACTTGTCTTGCCTGCTGGTGTCAGAACAGGTTGCCTCCATAACCAGCAAGAAGTGGGATGCTCTATTCTCTGCCAGTCACTATAAGAATGTTGCTATTTTTTATTTTAAAAACTCAACAGACCAGACCTTTACATTTGGATTTAAAACGTTGATTAATTTTGGTCAATGCAAGTAAGATTAATGCATAGTATGTGTTTTGGCTTCCTTGCATTTTTCAGAAATACAATTCATTTTTCAGTTTTATTGTTGCTTTCAGTCTGGATCTCCCCAGGCCTTTGGCTAAAGAAACATGAACAGTAAACTTTATAAATAGTGTCTTATTGTGAGATAATGTTTGGGACAAGCTAATGACATCTGGGTTCAAATTCGTCAGGCCAGAGTTTGGAATATTGCAATTATCAAATGCATGCTTGGATGTAACTGTTAGAAATACTCAATTTTAAAATCAAACTCATTACTATTAGTCAGTACGGTTGCATTAGTTTTCCATTCTTTTTGGGAAAAGTCAATCTAACTAATGCTTATTCAAATATTAAATCTACAGTACATCAAAAATAAAGTTCTGGACAAGATAAAGTATTATACTACATCCATATATCTTTCTGATATGGAACATTATGGTATATCCCCATATTTCCAATCATTATGACATTATATAGAAAAGTTAAGCCTCTGAATAGCCTGGTACCAGATACTTTGGTGGATCACAACAAACTCCATGTACTCAAGGCTGAAATTCATAACATACACAATTCCTACAATCCTTGCATAGTATAGTGC
The DNA here is from genome assembly GCA_030556195.1 of Anolis apletophallus. Taxonomy (NCBI): domain Eukaryota; kingdom Metazoa; phylum Chordata; class Lepidosauria; order Squamata; family Anolidae; genus Anolis; species Anolis apletophallus. Next base: position 137,441,447 of record JARBWK010000004.1, on the reverse strand, counting down.
CAACAATTTCTTTTTAATTTGTCAAAACATAATCCGCATAGCAACTCTAATATTTCAAGAGACAGGGATTTCATATGGGGGAGGGCAAGCTTATCCACATCGAAATCATTCTGGAAACAATGATTTCCTTGCAATAGAAATTTTTATTTGCCACTGAGCTCATTAATACCATTACAGTTCTAAAGGAATAGTAGCAACTTGATTTATCAAAAGACTATATTGCTAATTATTCAAAGACAGGAGACAGTAACAGTAGGTGGCTATCCAATTCATGCATTTGAACCCATGACTCAAGAGGTAAAAGCCCTCTGGAATGTGATAAGAAGACTCACTGATCTCTAGCACCTTATAAAAAGGCATGAGGTCTTTAAACACACACAGAAACACTGACCTCCATGTTCCAAAGATACTGTAATCTAAACAAAACAAAACCGGAGAAAAAATGACATGGAACACCAGAACTCAGCTTTCTAAACACTGAAAAATCAGCTATTAACCTTATCTGTTCTGAAACAAAGAAACTGGACCACACTGTTACAAAGCACAGTGTGTGACATTTAATCCAGATCCTATGCACACGAGAGAGAGAGAGAGAGAGAGAGAGAGAGAGAGAGAGAGAGAGAGAGAGAGATACACAATCTATAGTCTCTAGTAGCGTATCAGAAAGTATAAATGATGGGTAATAATAAAATGTGTTATGCACTTTCCCAAACCCAGCTTGGCAGCACTATAATTCTTCTGTAACTATTAAACATCTGCAGAAGCATTCCCCTCAACTGCTACACTCCATTCCCATGATGCTCTCTGTGTCTGTTCTGAGCCACGGAAAGGTCATGCAACCCATCTGGATTCCCCCCATTCATCTATTTTCACTCCCAGGCAAAAGAAGGACAAGGAGGAGGAGGGGTTTCTGCTGAATTTGTCACTTCCACCTGTTCTGACAGGTCTCCCTGCCTGACCCAGAGATAGCCTTGGGGACATTAATCATATAGCAGTCAGAGCTGAGAAAGAAACAAGCCTTGGTGGATACTGTTACAATCTCTGTCACCTACTAATCATGTTATGTGACACAGAAAGGCTTAATCAGATGGTCAGGTTTCTCATTACTCATCATGCTTACAACAATGAAACTCTTCTCTGGAAAATTAAAATTTTCACCATTTTTGGGTTCCTGTCCTACATTACTGCCTATTTTCTGGCTAGAATGATTTAAGATGTGCATGTATGTGTGTGTGTGCAGTAGGGAATCTGAGAATGTGTATAAAATTTCTCATCTCAGTTAGAAAACATGACTTCATGGATCAAATCACCTTTGTCAAAAATTTCAGTTTGTCAATGATTTTCCACAACTTCGGAATTTCTATGAACTGTGCAAAAACCTGAACCTTTTTTCAAAAGACCAAGCAAACCCTAAAAGCATTTTGTGCAAAAAGATTTTGTATGAGTGAAATTTTCACAAAAAGGCTTAAATTTGAGAAATGTAATAGCATGCCAAAATTTAATTTATGAAATCTAAAAATACATTTTTAAAGATGTGGAAATCTTCCCATTCAGATTCTCAGGGACAGCCTTCTCCATGTCTGAAGCAGCATGGGAACATAACAACATCACACATCCTTCAATGCTGGGAGGGCCATCTGCAGACACACACCTTGTTGGCCAAAGTGTCTTTGGGAATATTTCTCGGAAGTTCAACTTCAACTGACTCAGAAACTGCACACATGCCAACTGTATGGTTCTACCACACTTTCTCACTCTGTATCCTCCCAGTAGGAATGGAGTTGGGTGGAATGCATGCTATCATGCAGAGAAATCAGCTTCCCCTTAATCAAAAGGCTAGCATACTAGAATGGCAGAAAACAGATAATTAATAAATTAATCCATTCATTTGCTGACATCACTTGTGAAAAATAAGAGAGATTATACCCCTCAGCCATGGTTGGCAGATAATGTGCACAGCATTGGACTGAAAGCAGATGATAATTTTAAAATTACGAGATTCTTATGACATGCACATCATTGCTCTAAGTGTATACGCAAACTTTTTGTTCCATTGATTTCCCAGGTTAAGAAAATTATGTGGTCTTTTAAAACATTGCATAACTTGTTTATCAGGTATAATAGCACAAGCAGGACACTGCAGAAGTTCTCAGATCATGCAGGAAACCTTGCTTTTTCATATTTCAAAGTCAGCCTTTGGGTTTTAGAAGTATATATCTATAAATATGAATAACATTTTCAAAAGCAATCAGGAAATTAGAGGGAAACACTGGGATATGACATCTTTCTATCAATGAAATCATTAGTCATCATCATCTGGATGGTTTTCTTAGTCTTCTGTATTGGAGAATGGCAAAAAGTAATGCCTCTTATGCACAGTCAGAACAAGCATTACCTGCTTTGCTACCTCAGAAGTTAGCAATCTCTTTCTACTCCCAACTGGAACCTTAGACCTAGTTAAGGATGCTTAAAAAATGAAGATCCTTGATCTCATTCCCACTAAAGCTGATTATAGAGAGCCCGGGAGCCAATCTTCTGTTTCCATCCCAGAAACCCCCAAACTTGTACTGAATGGAAGTCCACCTCTGAGTTATACAAATGGCACTTGGACAAAAAAACAGGGTGACCTGCAGGATAAGTTGATTATACAGAAAAATATTAATTCCTGAAGTATTTTAAGTTGTGGCGATTATTTTTTCTTTGCAATTTAACTCCCTCGGTGATTTCTCCTTCTTCAGCCAAGCCCAGGAAGGTCTGGGGGTCAGGTGGGGTCTGCAAAAACTGACAGAAGTGCATGACATCCTGAGGCTTCTCTACACCAGAGATGGCATAGAAAGGAAACATTGCTGGAAATGCATTGGCAGGGAAACTATTAGGGGCGGGGATAGGGGATTGGATGGAAAGACCTTGTGTCTCTAATGCCTCCTTTGGCAAAGAGTTTAGTCTTGGGTTTTTAAAAGGCTAAAGCTGACCACGGAAATGGGGTGATTGATTGGGTGTAGTTCCTGACTGAGCTGTACTGTGCCAAGGGAACATCTCAGCTGGCTGTCCCCATTCATTTCCCTGGGCAGAGTAACAGAGTCATCAATGATTCACTCTGTATTGGCCTTAGCAGCTAAGTGTGTTATGCTGTGTTTAATAACCTGAGTCCTGTTTAATCCAAGCTGCAGACACCTGTCTCTATCACTGCAATATGCATGCTAACATGGTTATTTATGTCCCGTTCCCATGTAAGGAGAAATTGGTGTGATTTCCCCTTATAAATATGAACAAATGGGAAGTACAGTCTAAATTGTCATTTCCTCCAAATTGGAGGGGGATGGGGGAAGGACAGGACAAGGAGCTGAAAGGAGGGAGCTCCTCTTACCTGCCTGAACTTGGCCTACTGGCAAGTTAGACAGACTCACCAAGTAGAGTGACACTCTGCATGAGAGCTGTTGTTCAAAAGGCCTGGTGGTTTAACCAGGTTACCTAACAATAGCTCTCCTCTGAAGCCTGCCACAAAAGGACCTTCAAGGCTGCCTTACTTTAACTTCACAAATGCTGAGCTGAGGACTGAGCTGTTGTGTTTGTTTCTATTCAGCAATCCCTCCATTGCTAGGCTAGAAATGACAGTAGGTGGAAACGCTATCTTTCATTACAAAAAGTATAAATAGTGTAATCTATCAGCGCTGTCAATCATGATGATTGATTACAGGCTGTCATAGAGAAGAGTGACATATTAGAAAAGTTTTGTTAACAATGCCTATTGCTAGTCAGCCTGCCACAGAAGCTGGTGATTAATGTGTTGTCAGGCTGTAATCCCACACCCCTGGCTAATGAGGCAGGAATTTATCATCTTTAGAGAGTGGCAGATGTCAGAAGGAAAGGAATCCAAGTGCTGGAAACAATATACTTTTTCTTACCACGCCTGACAAGCCTGACAGGCCTAAAAAACCACAAAGAAGCTTTGTGTAAGCACAAACTTAGAAAGAGAGAGAGAGAAACTTTCATTGGTATCTGTGCTCTAAATACTGCCGCCAGTGGCTCCTCAAAGGCGTCACAAATGAAAAGCTCTGTGAACTTTGAACCATCCTCCCCACATGCACCCAGATCCTTGACAACTAGAAAATCTCCAAAATAGGTTTTCAGGGCAAGTAAACAGGCAGCTGTCTTTGAAAGAGAAGCAGTGAATAACTTTTAACTCTACATGTGAACTTGTGACTGATAAAAAAGCACTCGGAGAAGGACTTGCAAGCTGTACAGCCAAAACCCTTAGCTATGGATTATCTGTTGCCCAAAAAGTGGTTCTTCACACTGACAGCGGAAGGGCAAGGAAGAGCCTTCTCCAGGTGGAGTTCAGCAGCAAAGGAAAAAAGGCTTATAAACTCTAATCATAAGAAATATAACTGTGTTTGGAAAGGTCTTCTGATGAATAAAGTGCCAGACAGAAACATTTATATTTCCAATTCTTGGTGCCATCCTCAGTGTTGGTAATTTAAGGAAGGTGTTTGCTCTGTCCTTCCTTCTGACTTGTTTTCAACTAAACACAATTATTCTTAAGGGCTTAACTATGTGTCTGGTGCAGTATATAGTGATGACTCTTAAAAACAATTGTACTAGCCTATAATAAAACCAAGTAATGGTGGAAAGTTCTGATGTGTAATTGTTAAAGGAAGCCAGAATTTGGTTAATTTCACATTACTTTGATTGCAGTGGGAAATCAATATTTCTGGTTCAAAACAAGCAGAGTTGGAGAAAAACACTTTAAAAAAGAAAATGAGGAACATAATTTCAGATTTGTACCCACTGAAAAAAATGAGGAGAGTTCCGCTTTTGCCAACATTTTCAATTCTGCAAGTTTTAAAATGTTCTGATCAGAAAGAGAACAGAAAGAGAAACTTAATCTGTCCCTTGGAACAGGCAAATTGCTTTCTCCAGAATTAAATTTTGTCTATTTTGGCAAGGTGGATTTTTCCCCAAAAGGTCTCCTAAGGGTCCTTCCACACAGCCAAATAACCCAGAATACCAAGACAGATAATCTACAATATCTACAGCCTGGAAAACTCACAAGGTAAGCAAGATCCCAATGACTATCGCCTTATTAGCCTCTTAGATATTGACTTTAAATTATATAGTAAACACCTGTTAAACAAATTAGAAGACAGGGAATCCAATAACCTAATCATTCACCCTCAACAGGCTGGTTTCAGAAAAGAACAGAGTACGATTGTCCTGTGTCCGACCTTGTATTTCTTAGCCCAACAAGCAACTGCTGGACCTACCAAACACCTATTTGTTGCCTTTGTCGACTTAGCAGCAGCCTTTGATTTCATTGATAGAAACCTATTGTGGCATAAGCTGGCCAACACCAATATAGATAAGCGTCTACTGTTTCTAATCAAGGCACTTTATTCTAACAACATGGCTATAATAAGAGTTTGTATTTCTGGCTCATTAACTGACCCCAACAAGGGTTTCTATTGGCTCCAATACTCTTTAATCTATACTTGAATGATATAATACCTGCACTCTCGGGGCCAGAATTTTTCCCACCTGCAGTAAGATCCAAGAAAATCTCCATTCCATTATATGTGGATGACATGGTTCTAACCCCACTTACTCAAATTCGCCTGAGAAGACTGCTTTCTAAGTTTGTTCTAAAGAAAAGCTGAATATCAACTATAATAAAAGAAAGGTAATGGTGTTTGGAAGAAAACACTCTCAACATAGATGGTCTATCAGGGGTCACCAAATAGAACAATGTCAGGAAGTTAAGTACTTTGGAATACATTTCACGGAAAAACTATCCTGGAAACCCCATATAGAACACACTAAAGCAGTGGCTTTGAAATCTGTTGGAGCAATACTCAAGATTCTATAACACTGCAGGGGGTCATCTAGTTGTCCCAGCCCTTAAAATATTTCAGAGTAACGTTATATCCCAGATTTTGTATGGTGCTGCTGTCTGGGGATGGGATGTCTCAGACAGTGAAACTAGAGGCTCTCCAGAATACATTTCTTAAGAAACTTCTGAGACTCCCACTGGGCACCCCGGCAGCCTTGGTCCAGGCAGAAGTTGGTCTCCCCTCCATTAGATCATGTGTTCATTTCACCCTATTTTTCATTCATTCATTCACTTTATTATTTCATTAGTCACCCTCCACCGAAGTGCTCTGGGCGACTTACATAGGACAGAATAAATGAACATTACAACAGTACAACAATAACCTTAAAATGGAATTACAGATTAGAAGCTCTACCAAGAGTCTTGAATGCATTCGTAAAAGACTGTATGTCAGGCAGGGCTTTAACATATGGTGGTAGCAAATTCCACAAAGTTGGGGCAGAGGTTGAAAAAGCCCTACGCCTTGTGGACTCTAAGCGTACCTCTCTGGGGCCCGGTTTAATTATTGGAGAAGTGTAAAAGACTCATCAGTTAGGGTTCTCCCCAAGGGATGTCTTGAACAGCTAACAAAATGCAAAGTCTGGAATACTAGATACCAGAAGCTGCTTGAATTTCACCCCACTCTGTCCGATAAGCCCTCTATCTTGAACTCAAGGGAGAAGCTCAATGGATATATTCTTAATCGCTGTGTCCACTAGGCATGGTTAGGTCCAGTCAGAATCTTCATAATTTGGATTAAATTCGGATCAAATTCCTTTTTGAAGTGATTTCAAAACAATTTGGGAACCTGGAAGTATCCTTGCTCTTTCGAAGCCCCTGTCATCATCTTTGTTCCAACTCAGGAAGTGATTTGGAAAAGACCCAGCATTTGGAGGCAAGCAGTAGCTTGCATGCTGGAATGCTTGCCTCCAGCCAGAGGGGAAACCACCTTGGGAGGGGTGGGATTTTGGTACGGCAGCCAGGGACGCGAACGGGAAGGAACTAGGCAGCTTGGGTGGGAAAGGTGCCACGCCACCACTTTGCAAGGGAACAACATACCTGGGGAACCTAGTAAAATGTCCCCAATGTTTTCCTGAACAGGCTGGGATTGGGAGGAGAAAGGGAAAGGGGAAAGAAAGAGAGATAAGGAAAGAGGGGAAGGGAAGGGAGGAAAACAGCAGGAAAAATGTCAGTTTAAACCAGCGTGGATGGATTCCTTTCCTTTCTCTACTGCATCCGTTTAAACCAGTGTGGATGGGTTGGATCCATGCCAGTTTAAACCAGTGTGGATGGGATGGATCTGTGTCAGTTTAAACAAGTGTGGACGGATTCCTTTCCTTTCTCTCCTGCGTCCGTTTAAACCAGTGTGGATGGGATGGATCCGTGTCAGTTTAAACCAGTGTGGATGGATTCCTTTCCTTTCCTAGTGGTTTTAATCAGAGTGGATGGGTTTCTTCTCTTTGCTTCCCCCCACCCTTCTGGAATAAAACAACTACTTTCAAAGCAAAGACCACCCAATGAAACAGGAAATAACACTTTGAAACCATTAACGAAGAATTCAGATGTCTCAGAAATTTTGAAAAGTTTTGAACTTCTTTTTTTGGTGAAAATCAGAATTGACTTTAGATCCAAACCACCAATGCCCCCGACATCCGAAACGAGTTTTGAACCAATGTGTTTTGGATCAAACAAGCCTAGTCTCCACCATGATAGGCAGGCTATTAAAAACTCCAAATTCTCCCACCGGTTTAGACTGTACAAACTTGACCATGACTCTACCTGACGAGGCTCTCACTGACAAAATTTAGGAAAGCCTTAACAGCCCTTCATTTTCAAATGGCTCTTCGTTTATGTGTTTGTGGGGCACCGGAAATTGAGGATTTGCATCACTATTTGTTTTTCTGTCCTCTGTACTCTGAGCCAAGAACCAAAATCTTGGGGTCTATTCTTCACCTTCTTCAAACCAACGCTGTGTCAGAAAAGATTTTCTATCTCTTGGCTGACACTAACCCTGTGGTTACTCACAAGTTGTCTCATTTTGCCATGGCAGCACAGAAAATCCAGGCAAAACTAATCTCTGATATTGCAGTCGACTGTGCTGAGGATGCTTTTAACTAATTGTGCTGTATCTATTTTGTTTTACCTGGTTTTTAGTTACGCAAGTGTGAGTCCATACAGTATGTAGTATTTTAAAGGTTCATCTTGCCATTGATATATGTAGCATTTTAATGATTTATAGGATTTTATTGTGTAATTTATATTGTATTTAATAATCTAGTGTTTATGTATGTATTTATTTATTTGCCTTGCCTTGTATGTGAAAGACCTATAGTGTAAGCATCGAATAAACTCCTATAATATCTGTGTTGAACTGGATTATCTGAGTCCACACTGCCATATAATCTAGTTCAATGTATTTTATGCAGCTGTGTGGAAGGGCCCTGAGTGAAGATAAACAGAAACTACCTTCATCTTTCTGTTATCTTTTCTTTTTGTCTTCCAGCCTGACAATGAACTTGATTGGGAAGAAAAGCACACAATGAAGTATGGTCAGGTAATGCAAGGGAGGGCTAGACATTAATGCAAAAATGTCTATTAATCTTCAACGGTTATATAATAGGGTTTTTTCATGTCAGGAGCTACTTGAGAAACTGCAAGTCACTTCTGGTGTAAGAATTGCCCGTCTGGAAGGACATTGCCCAGGGGATGCCCAGATGTTTTACCATCCTGTGGGAGGCTTCTCTCATGTCTCCGCATGAGAAGCTGGAGCTGACAGATGGGAGCTCACTCCACTCCAGAGATTTGAACCACCAACCTTTTAGTCAGCAGTCCAGCCAGCACAATGGATTAACCCATTGCACCACCAGGGTCTCCTGTAAATATAATTCAGTCCATTGCAATTACACATAGCTAAAAGGCAAGTCATATCTAGATGTTCATAAAGTGATGTACAATAGACACTAACCTTTTTAATATTTATCCAAAAGAGGAGGAAGACAAGTGGAAGAAATAGGAGGAAGGAGAAGTTGTCCTTCCAGATTTACTATATCTGGAAAAGATGTCTCTAAGATAATACTTTTGACTCCTGATGTAAATGTTAATGGCCCAGCAATGTAAATATATAATTATCATATATATTCAACACTAAGGAGTTTAGTTTGGTTCATAGGGCTGTTTTTCCTTCTTTACCATAGGAAAAATTATTTAAGCGTTGGCTACAGTAGCACCTTTCTTTTCAATGTCCTGTTTTTTATTCTGGCCATCTTAAGTCTCCTGTTTATAAAATCATTCTTGCGCAATTCAAAAAGATTAAATGAGTTGCTGGGGCTTGTGTCAGTAAGTTAGGTAAAGGGGCAAATTGTTAGTGAAAGGTTTTGACTTACATAATCCTTTTCCAAACACAGATACCTCTTCCAAGGCAGTGCACAAACACAGAGAGGGAGGGAAGGAGGGAGGAAAGGAGGGAGAAGAGTGTCAAGAAACATAAAGAAGAAACCGTATTTCAACTGCATCCAATAGGATAAGAAAACACAGCAAAATATTAGATAAATTAATCTTTCAAAGACAGCAATCTGCACTTGGGAATTGTTTGAAAGAAATATGCAAGTTAGTAAATGATGGATTTAATCTTGGTTCTTAAGAGACTACATCTGGACTTGAAGCTGAAATGTATATCCCTATTTGAAGCCTGAAGCCCACTTAATGAACCTGGAACAGTTCAAAGCAGAGATGCTTAAAAACATTCACAATCCTATTCAAATTATTAGAGTGGTCTCCCTTTAAGGGGAGGGACAGGGCCAAAAGACTCTTTGGTCCTGGAAAGCTATCACTCCCACTGACACTATAACTGAAATTCCCCACCCTCCATATAGGTGTAAGTCATCAACATCTCTTTGTTGACATACATGGAGAGGGCTTACAAATCTGGGCTCCACCAGACTCTGATCCCTTCTTCCACAGAATCAAGGAAAGAGAAAAACAGGTTTACCACTCAATCAAATCCACTTTTCTTTTGCTTTTATTTCCATACTAGCTTGGGGACCCGGCCCTGCCCGGGTCATTTGAGAAGTGCAGCAGGATGTAGAGTGGGTCATGGGGACTCTGTGTGCCAAGTTTAGTCTTGATCCATCATTATTGGGAGTTGCAGTGGTATCATGAAATTACTGAAGGTAGTGCAAGTCCCATCATCTCTGTGTCCCGTCCCCCCCAAAGTGTAGTAGGATGTAGATTGGGTCATGGGGGCTCTGTGTGCTAAGTTTGGTCTGTATTGGGTGAATGGATGAGGGATGCATTGTTTTTCGGAAGTGAGTGAAGGTACTTCAAGTCCCATCATCCGTGGTCCGTCTCACAGTAAACTGCACCAGGCTGTAGAGTGGGTCATGAGGGCTCTGTGTGCCAGATTTGGTGTTGATCAGTCATTGGATTAGGTTTGTAGCAGGATTGGGAAGTGAGGGAAGGTACTGCAAGTCCCATCATCCATGTTCTGTCCCCTCCAAACTTCAGTAGGATGTAGAGTGGGTCACTGGGGCTCTGTGTGCCAAGTGTGGACTTTCTCGGTGTTTGTTGGGGGCCACAGTGGTCTGTGGGAACAGAGGGGTGTAAAAGTACTACAAATCCCATCATCCATTGTCAGTCCTCCCCAAAACCTCACCAGGACGTGAAGGCAGTCATGGGGGTTATGTATGGCAAGTTTGGTCTCGATCAGTGATTGGATGAGGGTTGCAGCGGACTTGAGAAGTGAGTAAAGGCACTTCAAGTCCCATCATCCATGTCCCACCCTCCTCCGAACTGCACCAGGACGTAGAGTGGGTCATGGGGGCTGTGTGTGCTGAGTGTGGTCTGTATTGGTCCTTTTGGTGGCCTCAGTGGTCTGTGGGAACCAAAGTCTTGGAAAGTACTACAAATCCCATAATACGTGGGTCATGTCATAGGGGGGTTATGTGTACCAAGTTTGGTGCAGGTCCATCACCCGCGCTGGTCGCTGTGGCCTGTGAAAGTGGCTGCCACATATCCGCCCTGGCCTGTGAAAGTATACCGGTGTAAAACAGAAAGGAGTAAAAAAAAAAATGGGAAAGGCCTGCATGGAATTAGCAGTAAGGTCCAATGAGGCTGGGTGAGGGGGCTTTGGGCCAGAATTATTTATATAAGCATTAAAAGGCATTAGAGAAAGGTATTTATTGTTTTCTCTTGTGTCTTTTGAGTGAAGTAGGGCCTTAACTTGTAGAGTGACAGTGCCTGTTCTAAAGATCCTGTCAGAAGCTGCCTTTCTCTGACACAGTGTTGAAGAGGAAAGATGGATGCCTCTTTTGGGCCTATCTGGGAGAAGGGGATTTGTAGGGGCTACAATGTTTTCTGGGAAGTGAATTGGGATGCAAATCCCATCATTCGTCGGCCATCCTGCCCTAAACTCTATTTTGGGGCCTGTAATGTTATGGCCTGCTATTGGTAACTTTAAAAGGGTGCATGGCAGGCAGCCGTTTTCTAAAAAAGCTGAGGGGAGGAGAATACAGGAATCCATTTTGTTTCACAGAGCCAAGGGGAGGAATGTTGATGGTGCTTTTTTCCCCTCAGTGGGAATAAATCCTGTTGTTTGAATGTAGAGGCCTGGATTCTGGGTTGCTGGCTTTTTTCCCCTCAGTGGGAAGAAATCCTGTTGTTTGAATGTAGAGGCCTGGATTCTGGGTTGCTGGCTTTTCCCCCTCAGTGGGAAGAAATCCTGTTGTTTGAATGTAGAGGCCTGGATTCTGGGTTGCTGGCTTTTTCCCCCTCAGTGGGAAGAAATCCTGTTTTGAATGTAGAGGCCTGGATTCTGGGTTGCTGGCTTTTTCCCCTCAGTGGGAAGAAATCCTGTTGTTTGAATGTAGAGGCCTGGATTCTGGGTTGCTGGCTTTTTCCCCTCAGTGGGAAGAAATCCTGTTGTTTGAATGTAGAGGCCTGGATTCTGGGTTGCTGGCTTTTTCCCCTCAGTGGGAAGAAATCCTGTTGTTTGAATGTAGAGGCCTGGATTCTGGGTTGCTGGCTTTTTTCCCTCAGTGGGAAGAAATCCTGTTGTTTGAATGTAGAGGCCTGGATTCTGGGATGCTGGCTAATCAGTGGCTATCAATGCCCTCTGTCTGGTGCCTTAGAATTTTGGAGTGGCGAGGCTGTCCAATCAAAGGACTTTATGCAAATAGCTGCCACATATCCGCCCTTCCGCCCTCCGCATACACACATACACACATACAAACATTCCGTTTTATAAAGGTACACAGACAGATTTTGGTGGGGACATGCAACAAATCACAACATAACAGGTTCTACTCTATTTCCACCAACACTGGAATTGTGTAGTTCGGATTTCGCATCTTTCCAGTAGGACACTACAGCTTTTCAGCAGGGCACTGCTTAAACAGCAGCATAGCTCTCCATCCAAGGAACACGAGACAAAAGAGATGCATCCTCAAAACCACTAGGAAGCATTTGAAGGACTTTAAAGTTGGATCTATCTACTTCCTTATCTTTTTCATGAAGATATTACAGAGTTGTTTCTGTTAGAAACAAGATGACTTTGCACTATGAGACAGGGACTTCATTTTCTAGTACTGATCTACCTATACTTCATGTGGTAGTCTTGTATTGGGATGCAGTTAATCTTAAATAAATTGTTAGATGGCTGGAACCAAGAATTCACCCATGGGTTAATCTTATATAGCAGCCTTCATGGACAGTTGTGGCCAAACCCCCCCCCATTTCTGGGCCAGTCTATGAAAAAATGGTATTCCATTATATTTTAGTGAATCTATCTGAACTAAAGAATTTACTAAACCCACTTTGGAATCTGATTGGAAAGGTACAATATTTTTGATTAGTAGTATTTGATTTAAATGAAGGAAGTTAATTTCAATTATTCAAATGACTATTTTCACTAGAAAAGAAGGTTCTATTTAATCATCATTTTTAACAGAGTCACATTATTATTGAACAGTAACAATGCTTACTGAGAGAAACAGATTTTATTGGCGGTTATACACTATTCTTTTTAATCTCATGTTAAAGTTGAGCAAAAATAGGAATCTTTGCATTTTACATATAATGTTGTTTACATTCAGACTTTTTCAGATCTACTCCGCCTTCTTTCTCTATCTTTCCATTTAGATACAATGAAACTTTAGTCCTCTAGGTATTTTGGACTTCAGTTCTCAGAAGCCTTAGCTACTGGCCAATGATCAGGGAAATGCTAATTTAGAGAGAGGCTCTCTATTTTTTTTTAAAGGTTGGTTAAGAAAGACAGAGAGTGCACTTCATGTATGCCACAAGCAGAATGGGAGTGGTCCGACTGTTTCTCATCTTCATAAACTTCTGCTAGCATATTCACAGATAATATTTATTTATTTATTTTTAAAACATTTATATTCCATCCTTCTCATCTCGAAGGGGACTTAGGGTGGAGCACAACATACAAATGGCAAACATTCAATGCCAGGACATGAATTCATTATATGCATACATAAACATTAAAAACATTTGTCTCAACATTAAAATACACTGTTTAAAACCGTCTTGATCATCTGCATTTAATCTAATTGGCCTGGTAAGGTTTCCTATCACTGCTTTAATGCACTGTCCCAAAAGCTTGGTCCCACAGCCAAGTTTTTACCATCCTTCTGAAGGACAGGAGGGAGGGTCTTCGCAATGTGCCCCTCCCTTCCCCATTAGTGCCCCCCCCCAGTATCTTTGACCCCTCCTATCAATTCCCCCCCTTTGGTTCCATACCTGTTACAATATCCTGTGTTTTAAAATGTTATTTTAAACTGTGTTCTAATCTACTTTTAAATAACTGTTTCACTGGGGAGTTGCACTTCTCCTCCCAGGGAGCTTGTGCCCCACTTTGTACTGGTAAGTGACCATAATAAAGTTTTGTTGTTGACAGGCGGGAGGGGGGCAATCTGCTCTCATCAGGAAGGGAGTTCTATAGCTGAGGGGCAATCACCGAGAAGGCCTCTCTCGTCCCCACCAATCACGCCTGTGACAGTGGCAGGACGGAGAGCAGGACTTCCCTGATGGTTCTTAATCTCCGCAATAGTTCACAGGGGGACATGCATTTGGACAGGTAAATTGGGCAGGGGCCGTTTAGGGCTTTATAGGCCAAAATCAGCACTTTGAATTGTGCCCGGTAGCTGGGAGCCCATGGACCTGGTGTAACTCCCTGTATGCTGCCCCAGTTATTAACCTGGCTGCCTCTCATTGGACTATTTGAAACTTCCAAGCAGACTTCTAATGCAACCCCACATACAGTGCATTGAAGTAGTCTATCCTGGATGTAACAAGAGCATGGACCACTATGGCCAAGTCTGGCTTCCCAAGGTACGGGCGCAGCTGGCACACAAAGCTCTCCAGGCCAGCGCTGTAACCTGAGATTCCAGGCTCAGGGATGAGTCCAGGAGAACTCCCAAAACTGTGAACCTGTGCCTTCAAGGGGAGTGTAACCTCATCCAGCACAGGCTGTAATTCTATACCCTGTTTGGCCTTGCGACTGACCAGGAGGACCTCTGTCTTGTCTGGATTCATAATTACAAGTGGTGCTGTTAGTTTCCATGATTACAGTTTTGACTTAGTCTCTTTTTAAATAACTAGTTCAATAAAATTCTAAAATCTAGTTGGATTTTTTAAAAGGCAAATTAAAAACTGATCTAAATTTTAAAAATCCGTGATGATGAGTCTCTGTCCCTGTTTCTTATCAGAAAACAGGGATTATAGGTTCAAAGAAATCAAGTGATTCACTAAACTTGAACCTTAGAGGTTAACTACAAACTCGTAGAGAGAGGTGTGACTGCATATCTAGGCTTCTTTTTCCTCTTTTAAGGACTGTTGCTAATTTCTGTTTCAGATTAGAGCCACAACAAGGAAAACAGGATGTTGGTTGACTAAGTCTTCTCTCCCATATAAATTTCCAATCACTTCCCTGCTAAAAACTTTTATTGCCCCAGAAAGAAAAAGATAAATGTTCTCAAAAATTGTGTCTCTAAGAGTGGAATAAATGATTAATTACCTATTATTCGGATCCACCAGCTATGGTCTTCTTAAAAAGAACAACGTGATGAGTTATAATCATTACTGACACAAATTTGACATCGGAAAATACAGGAATGCACCTGTGTTACCATTCCCATTCACTCTTCTGTTTAGCCTACTGAGTCAATGCATACAACCCATAAAAAGTAAAGGAGAGATAACCCACTTCCATTTAACTCTTAGGTAGTGGATTACAGCTATATTATAGACAACCTTGATCTCCATTGCAGCTTGTTACTGCAAAAGTAACTAATTACTGAAATGGCCTGTTAAAATTAGTTACTGCATGGCTCTGATGTTCTTCCTCATGTCACACCAGCTTTCAAATTGACAGCATAGTTGGAAAGAAAATGAAGTATCAAATCACCTGATCAAGAATCTCCTGCAAAATTTATATTTGTGCCATTAACGGAAGGCATAACTCTAAGTTATAAGTCTCAATATGAAAGACAAGAAGATTTACATTGTCTTCTATAATAGCCAGACAGTATGATTTCACTGGATTGGCCAGGTTTTATGTTAATGTTTGGAGTATAATCTTCTCTCCTTATTTGATCAACAGTGTAGTATCTTATCCCTGTTGTTTCTTTTGTCTTCAACTGAAATCCCCAATACATATAGAACTCCTGACCCCAGAGACCTAAATGGGAAGGATTTACTTATGATCGTCTGCAGTCCTGGACCAGTGCACCATAGTCAGCCAATCCATTTATCAATAAGTAGGGGAAAACTGAGTGAATCCACACATAGTTTATATATTTCTACTGGTGGCAAATACTTTAAAATGTTCTGCACAGTTTCATTTCCAGCTGTTGAAGCAATTCACATTAGTTACATGAAATGCATTTTTGTTGTTCCTGTGATGGCAGAGCTACAGCTACACATTTTAGAAGTTCTCCCAATTGTTGCTGCTGTTATGGGTTTGAATAATCCTGTGTGATGACCCCAAGTGTATTTCTATTGCACAGTTCTTCTTTTTCCAAATGCCATGGTATCCAAGCTGTACAATGCCTTACTAGCCTAATCTTACTTATTTATCATAAAAACTTTGTTTTGTTGCTTTTCCCTCACCGCCTGGGAAGAGGAGTGAGTGAGGAGGTTACACTTAAGAGAATCAGGAGATCCTTCTTTTATGCTTTTACATGATGGCTGTAGTATGACAGCTAGAAAATATAGACAAAACGTAGCTGTAGAAATGAGGGGAGGCAGAACATTGCTAATATAGCCTGGAAACAAAAAAAAAGTGTGAGGGATTGCATGACAGTAAAACATAACCCCCAAAGAAGTAACTGCAGTCAGAACAAATTTATATTGTCACTTTTATCCTGAAAAGGAAAGGTTGTTAGCAAAGACATGAGAATAGTTTCTGACGACTTTGCATGTGAGGTGGTATCATACGAAATGAAAATTTAAGTCTGAGAAAACCAGCTATACCATCTGGCATAGCTACAGATCTATGTGAATTTGTAGTTCTCCATAACAGAAGGGCGGGACATAAATGTAAACTTTATAGTAAGACTGCTGTGGAGTGTAGGCACTGAGTGTGCTGCAGGAAATGGTGCAATGTATGTAAAGGAAAAATATTATTTATAGCATCATATTCTGTTAATGGAAATCTCTGTCCTTTGAGGTTACTCAGACCTATTTAGGACACTTTGTGCACCTCTGTGGAAGTGGATTGGGGAGAGATATTAAGAAGAACCTCATGAAGAACCTCATGAAAACCACAGTGCACAGAAGAGTCTTTAAA
Organism: Anolis apletophallus; assembly: GCA_030556195.1. NCBI lineage: Eukaryota > Metazoa > Chordata > Lepidosauria > Squamata > Anolidae > Anolis > Anolis apletophallus. The sequence continues at coordinate 137,424,780 of JARBWK010000004.1, read as the reverse complement.
ACTAGGGGAGATGTCTGTGAAGTCTTGGCTCTGCCTTTTCCTCTCCTCTGCTTTGATCCCCCCTGTTTAGGTTTTCCCAATAGTGTAGATGCCTTCCTTTGATTTAGTTTTGAGTGAAGCATAAAACTGCCCTAGAGGCAGCCTTGGTTGGTCTATTCCATGTGCCTGTACAGAGCTCTCTTGCTAGACTCCTCCCCCTTTCTGGCAATCCTAGGCCCAAGCAATCCAAAGCAGGCATCCTTAGCATCTCCATTCAGCAGTATTCTTATATCACCAGTCCCAGAGGCAAAGAAGGTTTTGACCAGCTTAACCTTCACAAGAAAGAAGACTGAGACAGTTTATAAGCAACAGCTTGTAATCCATCGCTTTGCACCAAAGGCAGAAAATCCAGAGAGATGAGTGCAGCCAGCAAAATCTCCTTTTGTAATGTACTGTTTTAAGTTACCTTATAATAATCCTGGGTGGAGTTAACTCTTTATTCATCTTGTTTTTAGTAAACTCATTCGGTTATCTTTTCACATTGCCTAAAGTGCCTCTGTGTTAAAGGTATTATTATTTATTTATTTATTCGAACTTGTTTGCCGCCACTCCCAAGCGGCTCTGGGTGGCTCACATACCAATTGTAACAAACAATTAAAACATCACATTAAAATCGTATCATCATATTAAAACATCAGCAATAAAATAGCATTCACAACAGGAGGGGAGGCCAACAATTATTCAAGAGCCGAAAGCTTGCCAGTACAATAATGTCTTGCAAGCTTTCCAGAAAGCTAGAAGGCTCTGAAGGGCACAGAGTTCGAAGGGCAGCGTGTTCCAGAGGACCGGAGCTATGATTGAAAATGCCCTTCTCCGTGTTGCGGTAAGATGGTATACCTTGGAGCTTGGAACCGCCAGGAGGTTTTGCTCCTCTGAGTGTAAGGATCTAGTGGTACAATATGGGATGAGATGGTCCCATACCACACTGGCCCCAGACCATTCAAGGCCTTAAAAGTCAAAACTAACACTTTGAAGGTAATCCGGCATTCCACAGGAAGCCAGTGCAGTTCACGTAGAATCAGTGTGGCAGCTCGCCGGGACTCCCGTGAGCAGCCAAGCTGTGGCGTTCTGCACCAGCTTAAGTTTCCGAATCACCGACAAAGGAAGGTATACAGATAGTCCATGAGTAAAATAACAAATAGTTGGCACTGTGATGGCACGCCCAAGCCTTTGGGAAAACTATAGTTTCATGAAGAGAGTGAAAGAGAGCAAGAGAGAGAGAGAGAGAGAGAGAGAGAGAGAGAGAGAGAGAGAGAGACTGGCATGAGTACAGTATGAAGAAACTTATGCTACTGCCTCTTCACTTTCTGCTTTGTGTTTCCTTGCCACAATTTTGTGCTTGTACCATTGTGCCACATTTTTGTGCTTATTTTAAAGTTGATCTTTCTTTTTTATTGTTTCATGTTAATGTGTCTTTATACATTATTTGTTATTTATAAAGTACATTTTCTTATTTTTTAAAAAGTAACAAAATGAGGGGTTTCAGTGGAGTGGAAGATTAATGCATTTCAAAATCAATTTTGTTTTGAGCTAAGAGCATTTTGAGTTAAGAGCTCTGTCACAGAAGGAATTAATCTCTTAAATCAAGGTATCATTGTTTATCCAAATTCTAATAATCTTATATGTATCTTGTTAAATAACCCCAGAAAAGAAGTGCTAACCAAGATACGGCATTATTCAAACCAAAGGCTTTGTTAAAGAGACACATGGATGAGAGATCTCTCCCCATTCTAACTTTGGAAAGAAGAAACATGGCTAAGCAGAGGTTTGAAACGGGAATTTCTGTGTTCACATCTTTTCATTTTCCAATTATATACTTGAAAATTCCTCAGTATGTTTTTAGCAAACTGGTGCTTGTATTTATCTTTATATTCTAATTTTTCACTGTAATAAATTTACAACTTCAGACAACAGGGTAGAGGCGCACATGACAAAATTTTCTCTCCAAGTAAAAAGATAATCCTTATGCACAGAAAACTGGCACATCAAGGGGAGAATTAGACTGCCACCCTTTTCTTTGATATCTAATTCTCTATACATAGCTCTTGTTTGTTCTTTGCATGGATGCATATGCCATGCATTTCCCTATCTGCAGTCTGAAATGATACAGATGAGATACCTGAGAGAAAATTAGTCCTAGTATTTCCTTTTTGTGATCAGAAAGCAGATTTCATTGTATTGGGTGCCAAGTCACTGCATGTGATGGGGATAGAGCCAAACATGTTTTAAGGCCTGGCTGCCCCATTACAACCCCCAATTTGGATCTTCAATTCATGAACATCCAGTTCATGACTTCATCAGTTCAATTGTTCGTTTGCTGTTTTTGATTTCTAGTTCTTGTTGTTCTAGCATTTGCCTATGGTATTTTTTCAAGCAATGGTCTCTGCATTCATTCTTTGGCCTCATGTTTGTTTGGACCTGGTTGCATGGTACCATTTGGGGTCCAGGTACTGTAGTGCAATCTTGACCTATTCTCACCTCACCTTTTTTCAGTACATTTTTGTGTTGGGTTGCTAATTGCCATTTTATTGGATTTGTTTTATTGTGAGGTTTTTCTTTATTCATGGGAGGGATCAAGGGGAGCTTTCCAGCCCACTTGGGCCCAGGCTAGGGCAGATATGTGCCAGTCTTAGCTGAATTGCAAATGAGTTTCATTAGGTTGGTCTTGGACTAGAGTTGGTGAGTTGATGGTTCATCTTTCAGATCAGAAGAAAGTGTTCATCCCATAGCAGGTTAAGACACCATTTATGATAAGCTAGCCAGTGGTTCTCAACCTGTGGGTCCCCAGATGTTTTGGCCTTCAACTCCCAGAAATCCTAACAGCTGGTAAACTGGCTGGGATTTCTGGGAGTTGTAGGCCAAAACATCTGGGGACCCACAGGTTGAGAATCACTGAGCTAGACAAATGCTATTTTAACTGAATGCATGATGGCAACTATTTTGTTAGCAGTGATGCCATTTTAGAACATCCTGGAGTAGGGTGTGATGGACACCATTTTGTTCTGGGCCACAGTTTATTTTACACTAGCTTGGGGACCTGGCGATGCCCGGGTCATTTGAGAAGTGCAGCAGGATGTAGAGTGGGTCATGGGGGCTCAGTGTGCCAAGTGTGGCATTGATCCCTCATTACTGGGAGTAGTAGTGGTATCCTGAAATTAGTGAAGGTACTGCAAGTCCCATCATCCATGGTTCACCCACCTCCAAACAGTACCAGGATGTAGAGTGGGTCATGGAAGATCTGTCTGCCAAGTTTGGACTTGATCCCTAATTTTTGGGAGTTGCAGTGATATCATGAAATTACAGAAGGTACTAGAAGTCCCATCATCCATGGTCAACCCACCTCCAAACTGCACCAGGACGTAGAGTGGGTCATGGAAGCTCTCTCTGCCAAGTTTGGCCTTGATCCCTCATTATTGGGAGTTGTAGTGATATCATGAAATTAATGAAGGTACTGCAAGTCCCATCATCCATGGTCTTACCCCCTCCAAACTGCAGTAGGATGTAGAGTGGGTCACTGGGGTTCTGTGTGCCAAGTGTGGTTTTTATCAGTGTGGGTCGGGGGCTGCAGTGGTCTGTGGGAGCAGAGGGTTGTGAATGTAGTACAAATCCCATCATCCATTGTCATTCCTCTCCCAAACCTCACCAGGACGTGAAGGCAGTCTTGGGGGTTATGTGTGGCAAGTGTGGTCTCGGTCAGTAATCGGATGAGGGTCACAGCGGACTTGGGAAGTGAGTAGAGGTACTTCAAGTCCCATAATCTGTGGTCCGCCCTCCTCCGAACTGCACCAGGACATAGAGTGGGTAATGGGGGATGTGTGTGCCATGTGTGGTCTCTTTTGGTCCTTTTAGGTGGCCGCAGTGGTCTGTGGGAACCAAAGTGTTTGGATGTACTACAAATCCCATAATCCATGGTCCACACCAGGATGTAAAGGGGGCCAAGGGTGTTATGTGTCCCAAGTTTGGTGCAGGTCCATCACCCGCACTGGTTGCTGTGGCCTGTGAAAGTGGCAGCCAATCAGAACACTGCCACATACACACACACACACACATACAAACAAACATTCCGCTTTATCTATCTTTATATATTTTTCTTAGGTCCGTGCAATGTCGTATATAGACAACAAAACTAAACATCCCAAAACCACCAAACTCGGCAGCCTTGCTAACCATACAACGAGGTACAGACAGCGCCAAAAAACCCGGCCATACGTACCTCGCACCACCCCAAAACACTGACCCCCTTAAACTGACAACGAAACTCCCTCCCCGGCCACTCCGCTGCCAGCACAAACGTTTTGAACGTTCACAAATGGCAGACAAAGCACAGTGGCCCGATCCCACAGACTTCACCACAGAACCGCATGCCCCACTCAAACCCTGCCAGCAATACACCTCCCTACCCACGATCACTAACCAGCACAAACAGATGACCCCAACAAACAAACAAACAACGCACTATACCCCCCTTCCCACGCACATGGCCAGCACAACGCGGCAACCCCATCCCACAAACTTCGCCACATAAGCCCACGCCGCAATCAAAATCTGCCCGCAACACAGCGCCCCTCCCTTCCAACAATCCCTAACCAACAGCGCCCTGCCCCGAACCCACAAACTTCCCTGCCCACAACACCCCTTCCCATCACCCCAAAACAACCAAGAAACAACATGCCCCCTTCCCACGCACGTGGCTACCGCAGCGCCTCTGCCCGCAACACAGCGCCCCTCCCTTCCCACCATCCCTAACCAACAGCGCCTTGCCTCGAACCCACAAACTTCCCTGCCCACAACACAATCTTCCTCCCTTCCCACCATCCCTTCCCAAAATAACCACAATACACCCTCACCCCTTCCAAACACCCCAAAACAACAAACAAACAACATACCTTGCCCCCCTTCCCACGCACGTGGCTGCCGCAGCGCCTTTGCCCAAACACACAAACTTCCCTGCCCACAACACAATCTTCCTTCCCCCCTTCCCACCATCCCAACCCAAAAGAAACACAATACGCCCTCACCCCTTCCCAACACCCCAAAACAACAACAAAAACCTACAAACTTCCCTTACCTTTTACACGAAACATCCCTCACACGCTCACCCGACGCCTTCTTCCCTCCAGCCATTCCAAACTACATTTCCCAAAACCCTTTGCAGCGAAACACAGCAAAGAGCATGCGCACTACCAAAAATTCAAAAAAAGCCCGCAAAACAGCCTAACCCCTCCCCACGGCCCCCAAAAAACACACAAAAAACCCACCCTCGCCCTCTTCCACAGAGGAGGCGGAGAAGGCAGAGGAGGAAACAGGAACCACCAGCCCCACATGTCGCTGCCACCTCCTCCTCCCGGCCAGCCTCCGCCTCCTCCCTCCTCCACTTCGTACTCCTCGCCGGAAAGGGGGGGGAAGGAAGGAAATGAGGGGATTAAAACAGAGACAGAGAGAGAAAAAGAGAGAGACAGAAAGAAAGAGAAAACATACACAAACATATACACATATACACACAAACATCAGCACACACCACACACATACACACACAAATACATGAAAACATCCACACATACACACATATGTACATGCACATATACATAAGAACACACACATACACATATATATACACACACATCACCACACACATATACATAAAGACATGCACACATATATACATGCACATACACATAAGAACACACACATACACATACACATACACACATATACACACAAACATCACCACACACACACACACTCATATACATAAAAACATGCACACATACAGACATGCACATATACATAAGAACACACACATACACATATATACACACACACATAGATACATGAAGACACACACACAAACACACATATATACCTGCACATAAAACACAAACATACACAAAATACACATACACATATACACACAAACATCACCACACACATACACACACACACCATGTAGGTAGAAAGGGTAAGCCACAGACGATGGCACAGCAACACGTGCAGGGGACAGCTAGTTATATATAGAGATGTCATTTTAGCTGAAGGCATGGCAGCACCATTTTGGATTGGTCTAGGCAGGGTCATGCTTTTCTGCCTTGTCTTTCGACTCTAACATTTATCTGGGAATGTCTTGATTAGACTGGATATGCCTTATGCCTTGACTTAATTTAGACCAGTGGCTCTCAACCTGTGGGTCCCCAGATGTTTTGGCCTTCAGCTTCCAGAAATCCTAACAGCTGGTAAACTGCTAGGATTTCTGGGAGTTGTAGGCCAAAACACCTGGGGACCCACAGGTTGAGAACCACTGATTTAGACCTTAGTAGGCCTGCATGTCCTCCATTGGGAAGGGCAGGCCACATTGGGTCTTACACAGCTTTTACCCCCTCTTTGTATAATTCAGACTTTCTGAAACTGTGTCCCCCCAGATGTTTTGGACTTCAGTTTCCACAATGCCTAACAGCTGGTAAACTGACTGGGATTTCTGGGATCTGAAGTCCAAAACACCTGGAGAAGCACAGTTTGAGAAACACTGGTATAGTCCATGGCCTTTTTATTTTGCAACTAAATATCAGTTTTGGAGAACCTTGTCTCAGTCTGCAACACCTCCTCACACTCCTTTCCCCTTTTTGCTGATAGCATTGTCTGTGATTTCTGCAGCAAGTTCATTTGCCAATTGCATTTGCTTTTAATCTACTTTAAATCCACTAGTATAGGTTGTAGGTCTGGTTGATCAAGAAAAAAATTGGTTCAAAACTCACTGCAGATGTAGGGAGGTGCTGGTGTTTCGTATTTGGTGGAGTTCCGAAATTTTCCGTGAATATTTCAAAATTATTTCGTATAAAATAATGAAATTTGTTAAAAATGCGTTAATGGTGGACGCACATGCACAATGCATGAAAACATGCCAAAACTGGGTTTGACAGCCCAGGTCTTCCTCAGCTTCTGCTTCCTGGCCAGACTGAGAGCAGAGACACCCCTCCCCCAAACTCCTCCTGGCTTTAAGGCACATTGGTGCCTTACCAGGTGGCAAAGAGGAAGAGAATGGATGCCCCCACCCCCCGCCACCTGGAAAGGCACCAACCTGCCTTAGGTTTAACACGCATTGGTGCCTTTCCAGGTGGTGGTGAGGAGGGGGAGTGGACCCCCACTTGCCACTTGGGAACTAACACTTGGAATCCCATGCTTTTACCCCGGATCTGAACAGGGAGTTCTCAGGCGACGGAAGGAAAGCCAGGGAAGGGAAAACCCTTTCCGAAAATGGTGATTTCTTTACGAAAAATGGCGGAGGTGGCTTCATTTTTGGTCATTCACTTCCGGGGTGCTTGCTGTGCATCAAAAATGTTTCTTAAGTAATTTAAAATGAATTTTGTATAGATACGACAAATCTAGCCAGGCCTAATAGTGTCACAATGCTGGGACTAGGCCCGGCCCCTTAATTACACACACACAGACGATAGGGGGTCGGGGTTGACCACCGGAGGCCTCGCGTTGGCCCCGCCTGTTGCAGCAAAGTTTTCAGTCTTCAGCAGCCGAGTCTCAGAGGAGCCTTCCTCACCCTGAGCGAACTCTGACTTCCGAGACAAAGCATCGGCTTGTTTGGTCTGAGTGAGGGTGACATAGTGAATCCGGAAATTGAACCGTTCGAAGAACAGGGACCATCTCTGTTGCCGCTGATTCAATTTCCGCTGATTCTTCAAGTGCTCCAAGTTCCGGTGATCCGTATGGACTTCCACCGGGAACCTGGAGCCCTCCAGCAGATGTCACCAAACTTCAAAAGCTACTTTGATGGCCAACAATTCTTTTTCCCAGATCGTGTAGTTTCTTTCGGGCGCCGTCAATTGCCTGGAGTAGTAAGCACAGGGCAACAGGTCCGCCCCTTGGGGCTGTAGCAGGATCGCTCCCACCGCTACATCTGAAGCATCTGCTTGCACGATGAACGGAGTGCGGGGATCTGGATGTTGCAAGATTGGCTGCGTTGTGAATAGCTGTTTGAGCTTCTGGAATCCCGCATCCGCCTCCGGTGTCCACCGGAACGGAACTTTTCCACGCAAGCACTGCGTGATGGGATCTGCCCACTTGGCAAAGTCCGGGATAAACTTCCTGTAGTAGTTGACAAACCCCAGGAAGCGCTGAATGTCCTTCTTGCTGGCGGGCGCCTTCCAGTCCACCACCGCCTGAACTTTGGTATCATCCATGGCGATAGTAGGAAAGAGGAAGGGTGTCCTCGAAGCAGCCCAAAAGTAAAGTTCAAACTGGAACGTGGGTTGCTATAGCACAAAAGAGTATTCAATATCTGTATCCAAGTAATTTATTTGGCATTCATTTAGAAATCACTTGATCGTAAAAATCATATATCTTCCCAAATGGGGATGTGGAATTCTAGTAGATAATAGTTCAAATGATATATCACAAAACCCTCTATTCCGGAGTCAAACTCAAAACTCGATATATATATATATATATTCATTCCTGCACAATCTCAAAATATTTGTAATCCGGATTATAAGGCTTGGAAGGTCGACGGACTATGTATCCAAAGGCCTTGTTTTTCGCCAGGGGCTGGCTTCATCGGGACCCCAAAGAATAACATTTGTTTATAATTCCACTGGTCCGATCATCAATTCATTTAAATCAACGTAAGTATATTTCTGAGTGGACGTGGCCACTGCTTCACAATGTAGTCAACGGTCCGTTGATTTAAATGAATTGATGATCGGACCAGTGGAATTATAAACAAATGTTATTCTTTGGGGTCCCAATGATTTCTTCTTGACGAACAGGATGGGTGTGCCGGCCGGGGACTGGGAGGGGCGGATGAATCCCTTGCGCAGATTCTCGTCCAGAAACTCCCGGAGGGCTTTTTGCTCGGGCTCCGAGAGAGGGTAGAGTCTTCCGCAGGGGATGGGTGCTCCGGCCTCCAGTTCGATGGCACAATTATAGGGGCGGGGGGGGGGGGAGGCGCTCAGCCTCCTTCTCGCTGAAAACATTCCAAAAAGTTGCGTACTTTTTGGGCAGCGTGACTACCCGCTCCACCTCTTGGGCTTGGCACACTCGGGCGGTCATGCAGTGTCTCTGGTACTGCTCTGAAGCAAACCGCAACTCCCTCCTCACCCACTAGATCTGGGGGTCATGTAACATCAACCACACCACCCCCAGAATCACCGGGAAATCCTACAACTTGGTTACCAGAAAAGAAATGTCCTCTTTGTGGGTGCTCGTCCACATCTTGGTAGGGGAAGTGTAGTGCTTCACGGACCCCGCTTTCAGCGGCCGCCCATCGATCGTCTGTAAGGATCTAGGCTCTTGTAAGTCATGTAATTGTAATCCCAAGGAGTTGGCATAGTCTGTATCTATAAAGTTATTCGTGGCTCCCGAGTCCACCATGGCATGGACCATCATCGGTCCTTTCTCAGCCGACCACAAAGCCACCATGATCAAAAATAATTGTCCAGTCTGGGGTTCTGGGGGAAGGTTGGCGACCGAGTTAGCGAACCCTCTTAAACTCGGCCGGCCTCTTCCCCCGCCGCATTAAGGGCTTCCTTGACCTCCTGGGGCTCCTCGTACGCCGCGGAAGCCCGAGGCGCCTTGCTTTTCGGCTTCTGCGGGCACTCGCGAGAAAAGTGGCCGGATCCGCCCCAGTACCAGCACAAATTCAGCCGCTGGCGCCTGGCTTTCTCGGCGGCGTCTACTTTGGGGCGAACATGACCCAGTTGCATGGGCTCGGGTTCATCAAGGGGCGGAGGCGCTGGTGCAAACGTTCCACGGTTCCTCTGTCCCACTGCCTCTGGGTGTGGATCCCCGCCTCCACTCGCAGGCTCAACGTGATCGCCTCCTCCAAGTTGGTGGGACGCGTAGCTCCCCAGAGGATCTCCTGTTGCACTTCCGCTGACAGGCCCTTCATGAACTGGTAACGCAGCGCCGCATCATTCCAGGCCACTTGGGATGCCAGCACCCGGAACAAGGAAATGTATTGAGACAAGGTAATGTATTTTTGAGTCAGCCGATCCAGCCTCCTCTCTGCCAGCTCCGTATTCACCGGAGCCCCCCAGGTATCTCTAATGGCTTGTAGGAACGCCGCCACCGTGGCCACTTGAGCCGCATCTGCTTGCAACAACATAGTTGCCCAGGACGCCACCGTCCCCTCCAGCAGGTTGTAGACAAAACCCACCTTGGCCCTCTCGGTGGTGAACTTGGTTTGGCGAAGTTCCAGATACATTTCGCACTGTCTGGTGAACACACTGACTAAGGCCGGGTCTCAGTTGAATCTCGCCGATACCCCAATGGTGGGGTTCCATCCTGCTCTGGTCCGGAAATCCACCACCTCTTGTTGTAGCGCTTGAACTTTGGCTGCGCTTAGCTGCGCCATTTTGCGAGCCCGCCGCCGGCGTCTCGTTCATCCCGTGGTGTAAAAAGGGGTTCGTGGAGTTGGTCGGCCAACTGTCACAATGCTGGGACTAGGCCCGGCCCCTTAATTACACACAAAGAGACGATAGTCAATTAACTATTTATTGAATAATAAAGAACAGGTGAAAAAGATCAAAATGTCCAAATGGTTTTGAGAAAAGTAATTAGAATCCAAAAGTCAAAAGTGAAGAATCAATCAAAATGCAAAGGTCCATCAAAACAAGGTAAAGTTCCATTAGGCAAGTTAATCTGTGGAATTCAACAAGGCAATGTCCATGAAAATACAAGGTCCAAAGTAACTCTTGGCAAGGCCGCCAGACTATGGCTTCAGGAACCAGGTCGCTTCACTCCCTTCAGATCAGAAGTGGCCGACCAACTGAGGAACCGTTCCCACGGAACATATTTAATTCCCTCCTTTGTGAGACCAGCGCCGCTCTAGGCTTCGCCTCCATTCCTTTCTATTGGCCTCAATGCTTCTCCTACGGTCAAAACTCCTTCCTGGCCGAGCCGCAGCTGGCTCGCTATCTTCTTGAGAAACTTCCTCCCTTTCAGTTTCCATCAGCTCATCCCCCGCTGGTTCCCAGATATGTTCCTGGGAACCATGCCCACATGGTTTCTCATATGCATTATCTGAATCTGTGTCAGATTGACCTTCCCCCTCCTCGTAAGCCTCGGGCCAGATGTCGTCCCATTGCAAACTGTCTGTAGGAGATGCAGGCCCATCGGCCCCTGCATCCACTTCACCTGTATCCCCATCAATCGGGTCCAAAGCAATTGGGACCCCCGGGGCGGCACCGGACCCCCCCCCCCCCCCGGCTGCACTGGAGGCTGGGTTGCTACAAATAGGTTGCACAGTGAGTTGATTAGTATAGGTATGACCAGTGCATACCCTCCATAAAATGGGGATCTGCAACAAGAGTGGGGACCATATTGGCTAATCTGGTAGGTAAAGAGACTAAGCAGCTGCTTCTCACTGGGCAGGTAGTGGCAGGTAATGAGAAAGAAAACTTCTTGTACAGCTTGGTAACTTTTTTGGTGACGGATAGGGCTTAGACCCAAGAGATGAGGAAGGAATCTGCCTTTGGGAATGACCTGGGGGAAATCAGAATTTATTAGACTTGGATGAGAGGTGATTTAAAGCCTTGCTCCCCCACATAAATATTATTTAGATCTTTACTTTGCCCTCAGTACAGTCGCTTTGGACCTAAATAAGGATTTTCTCCCCTTTGCCTTTTTCTCTCGCCCCATTCTCTTCAGTTGTTTTCAGTGTCAGCCCAGGAGAAATCTGAGCAGATGGTCAAGGGTTAACCCTGCCTTTAGTTGGACCTTTATTTAACTCAATTTGTAACTGCTATCATTAATTCAGAGTTGGTCATCTAACAAGTAATTTTGTTTAAAAGCATTTTTTCTTTCCTACAGGTTTTAAGGCTTATAGCATCTTACTTGTAAACTGGCTCTTTAAATTCACTGGGATTTAATTCTGATTAGATGGCAACAAAGACCTCTTTAAAAGTATAACAGTATTATGTCACAGTTACTATTGGGGTTAAAAACTGCATTACATATGAACACTGCTTGGGACTATGATGAATGCATGACCTAGACAGAGAATTTTCTGTGGAGATGGATATCCTTTGGGTCAGTAGTGAAAGAAGGTAAAGGAAGGGACTTGTACCTGTTCCCCAATGTAAATTAGTTTAAAATTTATTAGACAGTTCCGACTTTTCTTCACTTTAAAATAATTAATAATCTGCTGTATTTGGGATTCAAAATATGATTGCAGTCTGTCATAATGACTGTTTCAACTTACAAGGTATAGTAAGGATTTATTAGAGTTATTTTTACAATCAATCAATGCTGCATAGGAATGATGCCATCCTGATTTAAATTCCATTTATTAAGCCTTCTAAAATAAACTTAACAGGGGAATAGTGGCATCGTAGAATTGCTTTTCCCTGGCGTTAATTTGAAGATTGCTATTTCCCAGACAAAGTGTTACATCTGGCATGAAAGTCAAATCAGTTTTTGATGGATATAACCTGTTAGGAAGTCTTAACTAAAGCTTTGAAATTGCACTCATTATCTAGTTGATTGGAAGCCTCTTCAAGCAAGCTATTTAAAGCCGTAATGAGCTTTTTGGGGTTCAACTGTATGAATCTAGAACTGCAAACCGAAAAGAGTAGAGAACAAGAAAGTTCATTTGAAAGTCAAGTTTTCAGTGTAAATGACATGCAGATGTGCAAACATGTCAAACTTTGGTAAATTGTCTTTTTCTTAATGTCAACAATTTGGGGCCAAAATAATAACACAGCCTTACAGAAAAGCCATTACACCCTTACACATTCAGAAAGTTTGTATAACTTGGGCAAGATTTTTGTGCACTGTAATCCTATACAGAAGTCTACAAAGAAGTAGCTATTGGTCATATTTCTCTTGCATAAAATGGACTTACGATCATGCCAGTGAGAAGTGATGTAACACATAAATGAAAATACTGATCTACCAACAAGACGTCCCAAGTTCAAATAACATCTCAGCTTTAAATTCACTGAAAAATAGGGAGCTGGGACCAGAAAAGGCTTTGAACTCACCAGGAAGTGTGTTCAAAGCCTTGTAGGGCCTCAGCTTCACACCCTTTATAAGGGGATACTAAAAGTGATCCACCTTAGCAGAGCTGTTCTAAAGACTACACAAAATATATCTGAAATGTTTTGAGTACTCAGAAGCACTACTGCACATGTATTGTATCAATTACACGCTGAAAACAACTATGCATTTATTATGTCTGTATCACAAAGTTTTCCAGGAAAAGGCAATTTATTATTATTATTATTATTAGAACATTAGCATACAATTTAAAGTATGTAAATATTGAAATGGCTACGCTTTGTCACATATCAGATTTGTGAGCCAATGAAAACACCTTTTATCTTTGCATCACTTATGCGTGGAAACATCTGCCACAAATAAATTAAAGCTTCACTTTGCTTGTTTTTTCATTAGCCTTAGTTTGATGTTAAACGGCGGAAGAAATATCCTCTTTGGATCAACTAGTGGGTCATATACAATATTCTTCTGCCCTGGAACCCATTTATTGAGGGGAGAAAGTTTTTTCTGATATAATGCAAATCTCTTGCTTGACTATCCAACTCACAAAGGAAATGGCAATACTTCATATAGTCAAGCCGCAGACCCAGTAGAACTGCAACAATCTTAATATCACTACATAAATTCCAGTTGTGCTTTGAGTATTGATGGTGGTTCAGCAGAAGTTATCATCTGATTCTTTTATATGAACAGCATGTCTGACAGCTATAGAAGGGCAGATATTGATATTTTGCAGCAAGACAGCCTTCTAACTTAAGAATCTGTCAGGAGTTCTTTGATTGTGCTTTTTCTGCAAGGCAGGGGGTTGGACTAGATGGCCCATGTGGTGCCTTTCCAGCTCTGTGATTCTATGATTGATGCGTCAATAAACAATTACGATTCTGTTGTATTGTAGTTACATCTGAGAGCACAAAACAATGCATTGATGTCACAGCAAAAGGTCACTATCAGCTTGGCTAAAATATTTTGTCAAATCCATATCACAGTGGAGAAATTTTAAGATTTTCGTACTGGATGAAAAAATATTCCATCCTTGCAGCCTTGCAGCACTGCCACACTATTCAATAAACCCAAATCTCAGATCAGATCGTTCAGCTCTGCCCGAGATATTAAATGAGGATCACTGAATATTGATGGCACAAAGTCAAGATCAGCATCAGCTTTCATCTGTATCTGATCACCATCATTGCCTACCTCCTCCTCATCTCATGTCCATGCCTCTAGCATGCCTGAGCAAGTCTACATGATCAGAAATATATTTTGTGGTAATTTAACAGACTGAGTCTCTGTTACATTTTACATAATGTTGGTTATGGCTATTAAAGGTATGAGCAACCTAAAAAAATCATGCAAATTACTGTCAAGAAAGAAAATGTTTCATAATTTCCCAATATTTGTAAAACAAAATTGGCTGTTTCTCAAAAAAATTCACATGATGTGACTATTATGAAGTTAGTTATGTGATCAACATAAAAAATCTATTTAGTACACCAAAAATGGTAAAGGAAACAAAATACCCATTTCCATTGTTATGTAGTCCATGTGTCTATCCAATGTTGCTGTCATTCTGTCATCATGTAAAGACACCACTGTCTAATAAACTTTTGGTGCTATAAAAGATGGATAACATATGCTATTTCACATATTAAAACCAGGACATTTGTCACAAAGCAAAGTCATAGAGTGCAGAATGAATGCAGTTTGACTCCACATTTGCTGCCATGACTCAACAACAACAAAACTTTATTATGGTCACTGACCAGCACAAAGCAGGCACAAGCACCCTGGGAGGGGAAGGACAACTCAAATACGATGGAAACCTGAAACCTGAAAATTTCTAAGGTCTTTTGCTTTCTTTGCCAAAAAGTGCTGGTGTCTCAACAGACTATAGCTCTCACCATCCCATAGCACTGAGGCAAAGCAGTTGAAGTGACGTTGAACAGCATTAATTCTACAGTGTAGATGCACCCTAAGTGTGGTCTAGAATGAAGGAAAAGAACGGTGGAGGATCTCATCTCAATTTGCATAGTACATGATAATGGTTTTAAAGTGGTTGAAGTTTTAGCTGCACTTAGTCTTTCTTGTTTAGTGTGTTAAATGATTCCATTATGGTTTTGATCTTGAAATAATTCTTACTGTGCTAAGTTGTTCTGAACTATTCAACTTGGTTTTACCATGTATTGTTCTGAGATACCCAAATACAAGTTTGGATAACAATATTTAAAGAAATAAATTATGGCTACCCTGAGGTGCACCTAAAGGAACTCCATTTATTTTCCAATTGCAAGCCCTTCTCATATACTACTATCATAGGACATTTAGGCGGAAGCCAGGTCATTTGCACTCTCCTCATTTCTGCTCCATACTCTCATTTCCTTTCACTCCTGAAAGAATCTATCCACACCAAAACTGCACAAGCAACTAGGATGCTGGCTTTTCAGTGCATGCACAGTGATCTACACATGAATACCAGGCATAGTTTCATTCTGCTCATCCATGCACACTCAGTTATTATTATATGAAGAGGTCTTCTTGTAGAGTCAGCAGTTCGAATTCAGGTAGTAGGGTGAGCTCCTATCTGTCAGCTCCAGCTTCCCATGCAATGACATGAGAGAAGCCTCCCACATCATGGTAAAACATTTGGGCATCCCCTGGGTAGCGTCCTTGCAGACAGCCAATGCTCTCACACCAGAAGCTACTTGCAGTTTCTCAAGTCGCTCCTGACATGAAAAAATGACAATGTACATTAAAGAAGCAGTGAAGTCAATTTAGTAGGATTTTACTAGTTAGAAATTTTGCCACTTGTATAGGGTCAGATGAAATAGGTAAAATAGGTGTCCCTTCCTACAGCAGCTGTATAAAGTTTTCTTGGCAGGAGGGATGATGTGGAAAGTCTTCCCTACATGCAGAAACCTTTAAACAACTATAGTCTTTTGAAGCAATTCAAATACTCAAGTTACAAGTTGCTGTTTAATATGTTCTCACATATTTACAAATGTTTATGCTTTATGTTGTAAACTGCCCTAAGTCCCCCCGGGGAGACAGGACAGGATAAAAATAAAGTGTTTGTATTATTATTATCATTATTAATATTCCATACATTCAGAATCTGGAGACACTGAGGTCCAGCAATTCATTTCAAGCACACCTTTGTTCATTCTGTGAACTCATGATCTTTCCATCAAGAATTCCTGGAAAGGAGCCAGCAAGAGGAACAGCAAGGGAGAACAAGATTCATTAATACAGAATTTATTTAAGATGGCATAGTGCCCAACAGGAGAACCATGCAAAATAAAAATAGATTAAATGAAACACATCTTACTGAAAATAAATTGAAGGTGCTGGTAATGTAGCCGAAAGCTTGCTTTTAGAGAGGTGAGGATATATTTATTATAGTTTGAAAATGTTATCTTGCACATCAAAATTTTGCTGTGACCTGGAAGAAGTTAAGGTGACAGGAGGCAGCCTTAAACCCATAAATGAGTTGATGCTTCAATCTCTTTATTTTGCCTGATTAAAGATTATACATATAATTCCATAACCTATTGTCCTTGGGAAAGGAACAGTTTGTCCTGCTTGTGTTCCTACATCAAAGGTTGGTAAGATAGGACCCTATGGCTCCTTGCAGCCCCCAATGAATTTTAAGCTCATAACTGCACCAATTCTTCTCCATAGACAATAACAACAAAACCCTCGAAAAACTATGTAATATGAGCTGGGATAGTTCCAAGGGCAGAAACCTGGCCCTCGATTCACCAATGAATACATTCAAATTATGCTTAAAACATGAGTAAATGTAATCAAAAGAGTGAAAGAATGAAAATAATTTTAAGACTCAAAATATGACATTGAAGCAAACATTTTTTAAAAATGAATAAAATAGACAGATTTCGATGACACTGGGGTTTAAGAGAAGACAAGTGGGATGTGGCAAATTTATATGTTTTACTTGTATTGGTACCCACATTCGATTCTTAGTGCTCAAAACAAACTCTGGAGAATAGCAATGAAGATTATATATCAACAGTCAGTTTCTTGAATGTATATTCTGATTGCAATTTGGCTTTCCTGGTCTTTAGATTTATAATACATCCTTCACTGTAACTTCTTTCCTTTACCAAAAATCCCCAACCAAACAGTGAAAGACAAGGAAATATGTTGTGGTTATTTTAAACCTGTGGATGATTATTTTTGCTGCCATAAAGTGGAACGTTTATATGGGAACTAATAAAAATCTATTTCTTAAAACAGATTCCATGAAAACACACCCACACAGTGTGCTACAGTTTGCATTTGTGGATCAATTCACATGTCTGTTGGGCACACAGAAATTATGAATTCATATTTTGACACCCATCTCTCTCTAGTTGCAAAATACAACATTCCTGAATAGGAACGTTATTTGCAATATTTATTTCAAATACTTGGAATTTGGATTCACAAAAAGCTTTTCCAGAGAGTTGCATAAGCACAAATATCACATTCTGTTAGTCTGCTCTGTAATCCAATAATGCCTTAGGGCAGAGAGGTTAATAAATTTATTTCAGCTCCAAATTACTTTTATGTCCAAGTATTAAAATCTTGGATCTAGAGACTTGATAATTGAAATCATGTCAAAATCTTAACTATGGGTTTACTAAATCGGGTATGAAAATTCCCACTTGGCCTATTTGAGCTCTACACAACTTGAGACAGAAATTAGATGGCCAGATATCTGCCAAGTCATAGCCACTGAGAATAATCTCTTACCTTGGATGGCATTGGGCTTATTCGTCAGCCAACAGTTACAACTGCAGTTGGATTTTAATTGGGAAAGTAGCTTTATGATTCCCCCCCTGAGACCGAATCTGGACTCCTTGATTAACTTGAAATGTAGAATAACAATTTAACTCTTCCAGAGGTCTCCAGGAGGGTCTTCATTTATTTCCAGCAATCTAGCAACACTTAATCCATTTACTAATAAGATAGATGTTAACTGTGACATTAAATGCTTGATTTATGGAAATTAAATGGTGGAATCACTTTTCAAGTCTATGGTCAATTTAATGTGTTTCTTACTGTATATGATTTTAGTCATATGTATGTAAAATTTGAGAAATCTGTTTATAAAACTAGAGGGGGCCTGCTCCAAAAAGAAAGGTCATCCAATAAGCATAAAATAGTATATTCAAAAGTATTTTTAAAGCTTTCACTGTAAAGATATTTCACAAAAAAGCTAAATAACTGCTTGTATGATGATAATAAAAGGGAAGATAAGTCTTCTCAACATATAACAATGTGTGCACTCCTATAGAAATTGTGTTCACTGTACAACCTTATTTTTAGTAACCTCAATAATTAATTTGATCAAAACAAATAGCTTTTAAAACTCAAAATAAACACACATGTAAAAAAGCTGATCTAGACAACAGCAAGGCAACAAATAACCTTACACAATTGTATTGGTTCAATAATGAGGGCCGTTTAGAATAAAAGCTCACTTATACCGTTTAGTGACTCATGAGAAGTCAAACTCTCAGTATAACTTCCTCTCAAGAGCACAGTTTGGTGTTATCATGTTATTTATGCAAATGGGGCAATATATTTTTGACCTGAATTAGGTAGTAACTCACTACAGCAGCAACAAAAAGCAATCATAAAACCCTTTGATTTTTACAAGGTGTTCATAATAGGCTATTCTATGTGATTTATAGAAAAAATATGAGTCAGCTCTTCAAATACAGAGGCTCTCCAGACAGCGGCCTTGCAATATGACCTCTTGTTAATATTGAGGTGACTCATAAAACTTAAAGGGGACTCTGCAACCTTCTTCTATTAATGGAGGACAAACAACCTAGTAAAAAGATAAGGAGGCAGGTGCTCCCAGGAATGCTATCTTAAAATTATGGATCCAACTTGAGTTTATGAGTTGCACACAGAAGGATCCCCCTGCCCCAAGAAAAGACTATTTTAAATGAAAAGGTTAATTTGGTGGACAGAGTATAACTGATAAATAATACCTAATGTGAAGATGGGCATAAGAGGTAAGGGTTAGGATCAGTGTTGGAAAATAACTATGACAGCATATTATGTAAGAGAGATAAACAGAAGATGGATCAGGATCTATTACTAGCAGATCTCTATGGATGATTTGCAGTAGGTTAGCAGGGCTTTTCAAATCACAGTAACTCAAATATTGGGGTGGAGAGTGGTCCTTCTAATCCAGGAGTAGATTTTAGATATGTGGCCAGAATTCTGAGCTATTTTCTAGTATTGATTAAAAAATTACCAAGTTAAACATTTCCTCAATGACACTCTGCATTAAAATTTTGATATATATCCACTTGATATATAACCACAAGACTCTATGATACTTGTATTTTAAACAAACAAAAACTCATTTTAAAACATTGTATTGTTTCTTTTGACTATTTGAAAGGGTGGACCAATGGTACTAAGCTTGCCCTAAATCATGATATGAAACTGAGAACTTTCCTGCCCGGGTTGTGGAGACATGCTGTGGTGGCTGCCCCCATATATACAGTATATACAGGTCCTTCTCAAAAAATTAGCATATAGTGCTAAAGTTCATTATTTTCCATAATGTAATGATAAAAATTAAACTTTCATACATTTTCGATTCATTGCACACCAACTGAAATATTTCAGGTCTTTTTTAGTTTAAATACTGATGATTTTGCCATACATATCTCAAAAATTAGCATATTCCATCTGACCAAATATGCTAATTTTTGAGACAGTATTTTTGGGTTTTCAGGAGCTGTATGCCAAAATCATCAGTACAAAACAAAATAAGACCTGAAATATTTCAGTTGGTGTGCAATATATGAAAGTTTAATTTGCATCATTACATTATGGAAAACAATGTAATTTTTGAGAAGGCCACATGTAATTGGCCTTCTCAAACACACACACACACACACACACACACACACACACACACTGTACATATATATATATATATATATATATATATATATATATATAGATATATATATATAGATATATGTACAGTGGAATGGCCAGCCATCACATCCTATCCCTTCCCCCCCTCCCTGCTTTCTGCCACTTCCTCCCATTTCGAGTTGGATAACAACCAACTCTTGAAGATAGCTTTAGGGCCCCATTTCCATGTGCTGTAGAAACAGAGCCCAACAGAGCACCATCAGAAGTGCCCTTACTTTATACAATGGCCAACCCTTTTCCAATTACATGTGGCTCAGGAATGAAACTATGTCATTATGTAACTTTGTGGCCACTTCTTCTGACTAGTTGCTTCCTGAAATTCCCTCATGGAGACATCTTTTGCTCTGTCCCACAAATATTTTACATTTTACATGACTGACCCACAAATGTTTTACATTTTAAAGTGTTTAAAAATGAAAGAAGCATAATTTCCACTCATGATGAGAGAAAATGTCACATAACTGGAAAATAATTTGTATATGTCATTTTGAATTCTGAGAAGTTGAATAAAACAACCTGCTTCATATGTAACTATACAGAGGACTAGGCTTAAAGTCTTGTTATGAGAAAGCCTTTTTTCAATGAAAAATTACAGTGGATTCAAGAATGGGATTCAGTTGCATGTTTAGAATTCAAGAATCTTATTTCAGCTTTTTCCTTTTTCCATTGGCTGATAAATGGATTTCAGTGTGGATTTAATAAACCAGATCTTAGTGCTCTCTGATATTCTAATAGGAAGGCAGCCCTAGGATTTGATCTCACAACTTTAGGGCTCTGTTTCCCTACATTTTGAAAATGGAGTCTCACAGGGGCCATTGTATAAAGTAAGGGTACTTCTGATGGTGCTCTGTTGGGCTCTGTTTCTACAGCACATGGAAATGGGGCCCTAAAGCTATCTTCAAGAGTTGGTTGTCATCCAACTCGAAATGGGAGGAAGTGGCAGAAAGCAGGGAGGGGGGAAGGGATAGGATGCGATGCGATGGCTGGCCATTCCAGAAGATGGGAAAAGACAGGAAGAAATAGGATAAGATGGTTCCCACCCCCCTCTCCCACCCCCGGGCTGGTGGGATGAAGTCACTATAATCTGAGGTGAATAACAAAAACTATACTCTGTAAGACTTAAATATGTTTATCCATGGGCTAATATTTCATAGTCAACATCCAAATATTTCATTTCCCAATATGTTCTGTTAGATCGCAGAGCATTGTGTTGGCAGCAAGGGGGGTGGGGGTGGAGAGAAAGTTTCTTACTAAAAAAAGGGGGTATATGGAAAAAGAGAATTCCCCCTTTTTTCTGTCTGATATGGAAGACTCTACCAGCCTCACTGATACCATCAGCATAGCTTCTTGCCTCAAAGAAGCAGGTAATCCCATCAGTGCCATAGCTAACACACAGCCTACAGAACTTATTGGCCCATAGTTTCTTGCCAATGTTCTTTTTCTTTAACCTACTTCCAGAAAAGTACTTGATGTGATATATATTATGGATGTAGGACGAGAGAGTTGGGTAGCTGTGTGCCACTTTCGAAGTTACAAACCACCCTACCCCATAGTTCATATTTGACTAAACTGCCTCTAAAAATGATTTTATTTATATAAAACACAGGGTTCTATGCATCCAACTACTCATCAGGACATTTCTACTAAACATGTGCTTCTGAAAAATGATTGAACTGATAAATAGTCAAGTGACAAGTCAGATAGTGGTTAATTTTTTCCCAAAATTTACCGAGGAATTTACCGTATTCTGGACTGTTTGTGCTTTTGCAACTAAAATCTATGAGAAGATAATATTTAATAGCATACGTTGAAAAAAAATCACAATTGTTCAGCTAAAGCCTTCCAATAACTGTTTAGCCTAAGATTCCACTAACTGCACCGGATAGAGATACTTCCTCAACCTTTGACCCGGTGGTTTGTATTTCACCACAAAAAAGTACACTGATGCCTGTACAATGATTAAGTGTATAATTAAGTGTACGGGTCTCGCCTCTAACCTCTAGACACACACTCTGTATATTTAGCTCTTTGTGCATGTAATCTGTAAATACAAATCGTGTGGGTTGCACCTAAAAACATCAGTTTGGGCAGGTGCAAGCTCTGTGCATCAAAGAGGACCGATGCAGAGGCTAGAGTTGAAGCCAAAGGGTTCAAATGCATTAATTACCCTCAATATGTAGTCATCTGTGAGGGTTTGTAATGATGAATCTCCATTTTGGGAAATCTTGTGTAATAATGTATGCAAAGCAATACATTCTATCATTCTATTCCCTCTGCATTTTTCTTCTTCTGGGCTGCAGGGAAAATGGAATAACGGTTTGCTCAGCCCTTGCAAATAATTGTATCAGTGATTCAAGAGAATGGGAAATAAAAATCTTCATGATAGGCTCAACTGAATAATGTACACATGGGAAGAAGCTTCAATATTATAATGCAAATATGCTAATCTAGCAGAAATGGGATGAGCAATTACTCCACAGATTCCAAGGCAAATTCAAATTGAGAGACATTAATAGACCTCTTTTTATGTGTCTTTGCAATATCTGATGATATGGCCACTTCATGCATTCATTAAACTAAGTAAATTTTAATCTGTTTCAATATGTTTTATGAGCATTAATCTTTGCTTTATGTCTTTCAATGGGTTCACCCTCCTTATTGGCATTATATACATATTTATGGAGGAACAGATGAACAGGTAAAATGGGACATGGACAGATTCTTTACATATCTACAAAGGAAAGTCATAGTATGGGATAACATATCATTGCTGTCCCCCCACCCTTCCTCACCCCTAAAAGACACACATTGAAAGAGGGATACATAACAGGGACATGACAAAAACATTTAATCACTTTCAACCTGTTGAAATTATCAAGAGCCCTTATGAAGACTTTTAGCATAATTTTGGGAATTTCATGTCTTTTGTTTGTCTGCTTTACATAACGCCCAGAACCATATTTCTTCAAGCTAAAAAGTTGAAATATTTTGTTGTATATTAAAAAGTCAATGGAAAGATGTCTGGATTTTGTGGGGAGAAGTGGTTCCATAAAAAGTGGACAAATGAGGATTATTGTAACATGTAATATGATGCAATATCCTCTGCTTCCTGACATCTTCAGACATTTTTTCCCAGCTGAACTATGATACTGGAAGTTTATGGTCTAAAGAGAAAGGCAATGAAGGCTTATGTGGATGTTTTCCTATATTCAGCCCTGAACTTGCATGCCCCAGCTCCAGCAGTGAGTAGGCTATTTGAAAGACTGCATTCTCCTGTGTAAGTATTAGATCTGTAAGAGAAACTCTTCAAGGAGTCCCATCACTATCAGAGGCATGTTTCATGGGGATATAAAAAAGGACTTTCTAGGAGACTGCTCTCAAGCTTTATAATTCCATGTTTCTGTGGCTCCTATTTCCAGCAGGAAAATACATCTTTTCTCAGGTCTTTGACCTTTAAGGTGGCTTGCTGGCTAAAGTGGACTTCAACTATTTATATTCATTGCAGTGCCTTTAATTGACTAATTTTAGTTTTCCTTTTATTTCCAATGACTGCTTTCACACATTTCTTCATATATGAAAAGGAAAGAATTTGAGGCTTTAAACATTTAAATGAGGAGGAAGTGGGGAAAAATGATTGTCTCTCTCTAGGTCTTGTAATGTGTGATATGATGCAATATCAAAAAGTGAAGCCTCTTGAACATTATGATGAAGCAGCAGCATTAACAACTTCTTCTTGATAACATAACACTGAGAAGCATCTTCAATCACTTAATTTTAGGATACATGCCAAAATCCTGAATATCTCTGATATGATGGGTTTTTAGTCATGTTTTTTTTCAATTATAAACAAATTATTTCCAGGACAGGGGACAATTGCTAGCCTCATATTCAATAGCAAGAAAACCATTAGCTTTTCTATCTGATAGTTCAGAGATTAACAAGTATATACAGTTTGGTTCATTATTTAAAAGGAATGGGGTTGTAGTAAGTAAACATTTTACCTTAAGGGGACTAAACCAGGCAGCAAAAAGATTATTTCATAGTTCATATTCATGTGCAGAATTAAAAAATACTTTTTATTTGAGAAATTTGTTAGTAAATACTGCAAAACATTTTCTCCAGGGGAAGCATAAGGTTATTGTGAAAATGTCATACAATCATCTATGGCCACTCTTACACCTCACAAAACTCATTAGCTAGGTTTAAAATAGAATAAACTGAAGCCTTTGCATGTGCCCCTAATCTACAACATATTGTGCTGAAGACAACTGAAGGGTTGAAGTGGCATCCTGAATACGATCTGAAGAACCCTTTCTTCCATTACTAAGAAAACATTTGAACAAGTACTGTAGGACAACAATACTCACTAAGTGTCTTATGAAGAGGTGCGAAGTTGGCTTTTCTATTTTGTGTGAGAGGTTATTGTTTTGTCTCTTCTTTTAAAATGAAGCCATAGCTCAGCAGTAGAGTAACTCACAGGGTAAGTTCTGCACACTTGCAAGATTGGGTCACTAAAATCACTGGAAATATAACAACAAGATATAACAACAAGATGTCACTACCAGGGTCACTAGTATAAACAATTAAAAAAATGGCTGACTGGCTTCCTCTCCCTAGCCAGCATCCTTCTCCTCCTGTCCCTCACATGTACACACTGGAGTTTCACTGAATGGGAGTAAAAGTGTTATACAGCTGCAAAAAAGTTTCATTTGTTGTTGTTGTATTAATTTGCTTTAGCTGATGTAAATTTTTATGATGATGTACTGACCTTTTAGGTTTTGTAGCCTCATCACATGCAACCCCCCACCCCACCCCAAAACCACCATTTTAAACACTTCTAAATCAGTTCCCTAACAAAGCAGGAGATGGGGAGAAGTCATCTTCTGAGCTCATGATTTGGGAGAAAGCAAGGGAAAATTCAAGGGACAGGATCTATCAAATTTGCCCAGTTTGAATCACTTCAGTGACGTGGAGTAATGAGCATTTCTATGGCTGATCTCCTACCAAGCATTGACATTTATCTCCCAAAATCCTGCTTCATGAGCCTGAAATGTTATTTTTTAAACTTAATAATTAACAATACCAACATTTCAAGATTTCGCCACTTTGTTTTCACTTCCATTTCTCCTGCATAGTAATCTTGCCTTTCAAATTTGTGGTATTGCTAGCTATGTAACTTCATTTTGGTCTTCCACGATTGAAAGTAATGAGATTGGGAGAGGAGCACAGAGAAAGGGAGTCTGCCTTAATGATGCCTCTTATCTCCTTAAGGGCATTGGGGAGAGAGCAGAGCAGCCCATGGACAGAAGGGGGGGGGGGTCTGCCTTAAGTATGATGCCTCCTGTTTTTTCAATAGTAAGCAGATTGAAAGGGAGACAGAGGTGCTCATTGAGAGAATTGGTGTTGGCCTCAAGAATGATTCCTCCTGTCTACTAGAGAGTAAGGGCATTGGGAGGGAGAGCAGATGATCCCATGGAGAGAAATGGTGTAGAACTTTGCCTCTTGTCTCCTCTAAGCGGATGATTGAGCTGGGAGGAGGCGATCCTGTGCGATGAGGATAAGTAAATACTCTGCCTTTAAAAGCAGAACCCCACACAAAGAAGATGATTCCACACGCAAAGAAGACAATTTATCCCACTTTCCCCAGCTCTGTCTAATGAAGTCCTGTGCTTGCTTTAAATGTTGTAAACCACGTTGTCCCAAACTCATGAAAGGATAGAATATTTTTGTTCACTGCCACCAAGTCAACCAAGTTATAGCATCTCTGTGAATAAGAAATCTGCAAAACATCCTGCCATCAACAGCCCTGAACAGGTTTTCAGATTTTGGGCTATGGCTCCCTTGATACAGTCTATCCATTTGTAGTGCAGCTTCCATCTTTTCCTACCATCTTCTACTTTGACAAGCAACACTGTATTTTCTAGTGAACCATGTCTTTGCAAAATATGTGCAAAGTAAGACTGTCTCAGTTTAATGACTTTCTAGGGGAGAGTTCAGGCATGATTTGTTCTAGGATCCTTTTATTTATCTTTTAGCAATTCACCGTAATCGTAAAGCTCTTCTCTAGCATCAGATTTCAAAAGAGTTCATGTTCTTCTTAACAGTTTTTGTCTTCCAACCCCCAGAAATAACGAGACAAACACAGAATATGAATTTAAAATTTGGGCAACTTTATTGATTGTTACCTATTTAACATTCAACTCAACTAACTTTAGGTGTCAGTTCAACTTGGTGTGTCTAAGCCAAGGTAGTGTCTTGTATAGTCTACTCCTCAGCTATTCAGGCATAATACCTGGGTCCCCTGGATATTCAAACCCGGGCAACCCGTAAAGGGAACGTCCGGAGAAATCTCTCTCAATTCTTGAGACCAGACTCTCCCCATTTCTGGGCCATTCTAAATCACCTCACCTCCTAAAATTAACCTCTAGGTAGGTGTTTGTATAATGGCCCACACCCTTCAGGATGCCTTAAATATATAGCAACCTTTGTATTACTAATCTATTTACGCTAAGCTAGTTATAAACTTACCATTTCATCTAGCCTCTAAATAACAGTATAGGGTAGGCAAACAACCCTCCCAGAACATAACAGGGGGGAAATTCCTACCCAGCCCGATGAACGACCATTACTATACTGTCAATGGGTGGGAGTGGTGGGTGATGCTTTCCAGCAGAATGAGGGAGAGGGGGATGGCCTACCACAAGGCTAGCCCTGCCTCCTCTACTGGAAGGTTCCATAGAACCAACCAATCTCTTCTCTGTGGGGAGGAGACAAATTGCTCCACACTCCAACTTTGTTGGGGGGGGGGGTGAAGGGTATATTCATAGTCCAGCTTTTACAACCATACATAGAACCAGTAACTATGATTACATAGACAATCCTAATTCCAGTATCCAATGATGCTTTACAATCTTGTCTATGTCTTTCATAGCTACTATTCCATGTCCTAGCCTTCTTCTAATTTCTTGACTGCAGTCTGGATATAAATAATATAATAATACAATTTTCTTCTACACTGGTCCAAATTCATATTGAGGATTATGTCCTGTTCTAGTCATCACAGTGTAAGAAAACAGCCATAGGTAATGGAGCAGGGAGAAGATGGTAGCATTCCTCAAATACCTGTGGAGTTTTCCAAACAGAAGAGGGGAAAAGTTTGTTCTTTTTTGCCCTGGAAACCTATACTATATACCAGGGGACAGCTTTGTCAGATCACTGTAAGAAGAATCACGAGAATAAGAAAAAAAAATGACAATCATACGAATTACCTAGAAAGTTGACTGGCTTTTTGGAGTTGTAGAAGCAGAGGCTGGATTTAGCATCTCATGCTTGGTTCAGAAGTAGATGCCCTGCAATGAGCAGTAGGTTGAACTAGATCGCCTACAACATCATTGCCAACTCTTATTATCATTTCCTTCTCAATGGTAAGAAGGTTGATTGACAAAACAAAAATGAATTAATTTTCAAATATTTCTTTTTTGATTAAATGAGTATTGCTACTATAGAGTATTGAACAGTGTTGTCAGAAGAGAAAGAAGGACATGAGCCTACAGATACGTCTAGAAAATGGAAATATAACTTCAAGTTATGTTCTGAATTTTCCTCTAAGGAGTGAATTACTTATTACAAAATTTGGCATGGTTAAGTGCTTCTATTACATGCTAAATCTTTAATAGCCTTTTCTTCAGATGGTAGCCTTCATTGGAGAGAAGAACAACAAAGATATGTTTATCAGAAAATATATAGCATTTAACATTCTCTGGGGGGGGGGGGTTCTGCAGGCAGAATATAACTAACTCTTCAAGTTGAAGAATAATAAAGCAAGTTTGGGATATCAGTACTATAGCAAGAGTTTTTGAAGTGCTTGTGCTAGCTAGAGTGGAAGAACTCATATCTGGGCTTTGCTTTGGGCAGAAAAATGTCTTTGGTCAGCACTATATATTAATCTTGCAGTTCTTTCATCATTCTCATAACTTTTCATGGAATCCTGTCAGCCAATAACTACAACATCCTTAAAGAAATTCTTCCATTTCAATAAGGCCTCTTTCTTCATGGCCTTTTTCCAAAGTGCAGAACATGGCCAAGGGAAATAAAATGGCAAAAATGTATCACAAAATAAAAACAGTTACTCCAGGGTTGTAAAGGACCATTTAATGAGGTTTTTAAAAGCTTACTTCATGCTCATCAGTATTATTTGTTAAATTCAGAGGTTCATTCTGTTTAGCACTCATCACACCTGATTTCTGACCTGTCAACATGTCAAGAAGCTTCATTTACAAAAGGCAACCCTGTATTATTTCAACAGAATGGTGTGTGTTTTTCCCAACCAATAAATACATCTTTTTTGTTAACTCCAATATTCTCCTTTGACAGAAAAAAGGCCCAGAGAATAATTAACTTTAATAGCTCTTCTGTGAATTGAATGGCACAACAGGATAGCAAGTATAAATGAGCAAAATTTTAAATCTACCAAAAAATAACAAGCAGCAAAAATTATAGGTTCAGCTTTGCTCTAGGGAAAATGTATATTTGCAATAAATGTATCAAATCCTTTAAAAAGCGCACCCATTGAAACTTCATATTTAGGCTGATTTGCTTTCCAAATCATGTAGACAGCACAGTTGCATACAATCTTTAAACAAGTATAACCACCGAGAAATGTAGAGAGATTTAAGAGGGAAATAAAAACACGATCAGCTAGCTTGTAATCTTCTTTTCTCTTATTCTCCTACCTATAGTTGCATTAAATTGCCTGTTGAGAACAATAACATATTTGTGCTTTTATAGGTAGAATGATTTGTATTATGTAAAGATTTGGCTAACAGACTAAAGACACATTCACACTGAGCTGGATTACATGCTGTTAATAATTTTCTGGATGCTCTAGGGGACCCATAATTCTGGAAGACAAAGCTTAGCTTTTGAAATACATCCAGCAATATCCCAAGGCAGATTTTTATTCAAGTTCCTGGAACCACAAAAACTCAGTGTCAAAGTGCTGTTGTGACAGAAACCCCTTTGAAAACAATTTATACCTAGACATGTCCCAAACCTGCTGGTGGAATTTGTTTTAAGGAACTGTTAGGTGACCTTGAACAGTGGATTTCTATGGAGACCCAGTCTGATTATTTTAATGTCAAATTCAGTGCAGAAGCTAATTTATGCACTAACCTTCATTCCTCGCTTTAAATAAGGGCCTTTATTCTTCTTTCACATATGCTTGTTTTCTTCACATTTGCACTGGATCATGGGCTTTGAGGTTTAAAGAGGAAAGTCTCAATTGGTTAAATTTCTCACCATTCACTATGCATTTTTGTTTCATTTTGGGTTGTGACTTCTACCCTTTTACTAATATTTATAGACATTTTAAAGCGTTTTCCTAAGGTGTCCTTTTATTTTATAATGAATATATGTTGTGTATATGTTGAGCTGTTCACTTTTTTTGCAATGCAAAGCCGAACAGGTTCATGATTACTGTGTCCATCCAAGAGAAGAGTTGATCTTCCATTATTACAACAACAAAAAATATATTCTGGCCATGGTACAATTGAAAGTGACCAGTAGATGGACAAATACTATGCATTCTTCTAGTAATAAGCCTATATAGCAAATTAGAGATACCAATGGAGAATGAATATAGTCCCTTTTAGTGCATTACTTTGTTCTGTTTGCTGCAAGATAAAATATAAATTGAACTAATTATCTAATAATCAAGTTCATTTGGTTAAGAAAATATTCATTTATTGTATATGGAATATTTTGCAGTTTTTGAAACTATGGTATTATTATATATCTGATTTTTTGTGTGTCAGGAGCGAATTGATAAACTGCACATCACTTCTGGTGTGAGAGAATTGGCCATCTGCAAGGATGTTGCCTAGAGGATGGCTGGATGTTTTGATGTTTTACCATACTTTTGAGAGGCTTTTCTCATTTCCCCTCATGGAGAGCTGGAGCTGACAGAGTGAGCTTATCCACACTCTCCCCAGATTTGAACCTCGGACATCATGCCGTCACAACAGTTTAACACTTTGTGCCACTGGGGGCTCCTATAATTGAAAACATCAATTGCATTGTTTTATATTTTATTTATTTATTTATTTATTCCTTTTTTTATCTTAGTGTAACTAAAATAAAAATGAGAGTAGTTGAACTGATCCCCTTGGCCTAACATTCATTACCACTTTTCTCCCAGTCTGCCTCAAATACAAGAAGCAAATCAAGAGGAAGAAAGGTTTTTGAAGAGATGGATGGAAAAGACTTAACGTCTAAGTCTTCACAACACCACAAATATGATGTCATAGGCAGCACTGAAATCTGGTGGGATGACTCCTATCGCTGGAATGTAGACATCAAAGGTTATAACCTCTTTCACAGAAACCAAACAAAGTGGAGAGGAGGTGGAATAGCCTTATATGTCAAAAACTGTTATGCTGCAGAACAGATGCAAGATAGCAATCCAGGAAATCAGCTTGAAAGCATCTGGATAAGAATCAAGGGAACTGGGACTAAAAAAGATCTCGTTGCAGGTGTCTTCTACAGACTTCCAAACCAGCATGAAGAACTTGATGAAGTCTTCTGCCAACAGTTCACCAAACAGGCACAAAGAAGAGATATAGTAGTCATGAGTGATTTCAACTATCCCGATATTGCTGGAAAACAAACTCGGCCAAGAGAACAAAGTCCAACAAATTCCTCGCTTGCCTTGCAGACAATTTCATGGCCCAGAAGGTAGAAGAGGCAACAAGGGGGTCAGCTACTCTCAATCTCATCCTCAGAACCATTGGCAATCATCTTTGAGAGTTCTTGGAGAATGGGAGAAGTTCCAGCAGATTGGAGGAGGGCCAATGTGGTCCCAATCTTCAAAAAACGGAGAAAAAAAAGGATGACCCAAACAATTACCGTACGTTGATACCAGGCAAGATTCTGGAAAATATTGTTAAGGAATTGGTCTGCAAACACTTAGAAACAAATGCGGTCATTGCTAATAGTCAACACAGATTTATCAAAAACAAGTCATGTCAGACTAATATGATCTTTTTTCCGATGGAGTTATAAGCTGGGTAGATGCGGGGAATCCCGTGGATGTAGTGTACCTGGATTTCAGTAAGGCTTTCGACAAGGTCCTCCATGACCTTCTGGTAAACAAACTAGTCAAATGTGGGCTAGGCAAGACTAAGGTTAGGTGGATCTGTAATTTGTTAAGCGAACGAACCCAGATGGTGCTCACCAATGCTTCCTCTTCATCCTGGAAAGAAGTGATGAGTGGAGTGTCACATGGTTCCATCCTGGGCCCAGTCCTGTTCAACATCTTTACTAATGACTTAGTTGAAGGGTTAGAAGGCACGATCATCAAGTTTGCAGATGACACCAAATTGGGAGGGATAGCCAATACTCCAGAAGACAGGAGCAGAATTCAAAACAATCTTAACAGATTAGAGAGATGGGCCAGAATTAACAAAATGAAGTTCAATAGTGACAAATGCAAGACACTCCACTTAGGCAGAAAAAATGAAATGCAAAGATACAGAATGGGGGAGAGCAGTACATGTGAAAAAGATCTTGGGGTCCTCATAGACAACAAGTTAAACATGAGCCAACAATGTGATGCGGCGGCAAAAAAAGCCAATTGGATATTGGCCTGCATCAATAGGAGTATAGTGTCTAGATCCAGGGAAGTCATGCTTCCCTTCTATTCTGCCTTGGTTAGACCACCTGGAATATTGTGTCTAAGGATTCTAAGGATCTCATCATAAAGGTCCATGGATTCATCATGCATCATGGCAAATCCATTAGGTTCCAGCGGAGAGCACAGAGAACCTTTCAATCCAAGCCCTGTATTGCATGACCTACCGGCAACACCATGACATGGGGGAACTATCACCTCCCAGTTTTTCCCATTGTCTTAAAGGCAACACAAGAAATCTCCCATGTTGACGTGGCAGTGGCATACACTGCTTCCTCTCCCTTTTCCTGACAGAGCCCAGCTGGAAGTACATACATGTGTGTCGTGTAATGGGCTCCGTCAGAAAAGAGGAGTGAAATCGGTGTATGAAGGGAAAGGAGCCCATCTGATGAGCTCGTAAAGCTATACTGCATCTACATTCCTCTTTTACATGAAGATACATGCTGGCTGACAAGGGTATGGGGTCATTGTATGAATTTTTAACAAAACGACCCTTCATCCTGTCCAGTATTTTATAACCTTATGTGAACTGCACCCAACATTTCCCTATTTCTAGAGAAAGTTGATTTGAATTCTTTATTTTTAAAAAGCCTTTACATCAAGAGTAGAAACATGCAGTTATTGAAGGGGGTTAAAGAGAGGAGATGCTCCAAGTGCCTGTATGTTAGCAATAATCTGCCCAGAGACAGCAGAACAGAGAAGGAGCCATACAAAGGGAATCAAACTGGGCATGTGCAGGAATGCAAGAGATAAAGAAACACTGTATCTCCAAGAATGAAGCGTGGACAGTCCGTGTTACATTATGATAGGCTGCAATTTTAGCTGCGACATAACTTTTAACCAATAATAAGATTTTGGGCAACCATAAGTTGAACCCTGATGCTTGTATAAATATGTGCCTCACAAGGGGGAGGGGCCGCTCCCTTGAAGCACCATGTTGTGCAGGGACGGACTCGCAGCTGTGGAAACAAAGTAAACTGAGCTTTCTGAGAAATCCTGTTGTCTGTCTTCTCCTTCTACTGCGTCTGCACGAGCAGCCTGCCTTGTGGGAGTATGGTAATCTGCTACATTTCTGGTGACCCCGACGTGATATGATTTATGAGACAGACCGTGAAGCGGAGACAGATCCTGTTGGCAGGACGGCCTCAACTCGTCGGCGAGAACTGGAGGTGAACACCGTGAGTCGAGACGGGCCCCTAACAAAGACCGATTGCGGCCTTCACCTCTTTGTCAGCGCCGAACGATCCTGAGTGCTGCAACAGATTTGGGTTGCCAGAAAAGCCAGTTCGGAGGATTGCGCAAAGGAAAGTCCGGGGGCACAGGGGTTCCTGACGTCTATAGAAATCCGGCAGGTATAGTGTTTGAAGTGAAGAAACACTAGGGAACACACATTTGGGAAACACTAAGTACCCCAAATGGGAGGGAAAGGCTCAAAGGGGATGCCCTTGCAATGGCCACACATAACCCGACTGGGTAGGGAGGGTAAAGGGGAGGAGTTGCCCCCTTTGACCCAAGTTTAATTGCATAGAAGTTCAAGAAGGGGTGACCCGACTTGAAATTACAGAGCTGGGGGGGAAATTGCCCATCTAGTCTCTGAGTTATGTGCACAAAAAGATATGGTTACCGGTAGAGCCAAAAAAAGAAAGAAAAGGTAGGGGAAAGATCCCAAATTCCCCGAAAGAGCCGACTCTGAGGCTGTCCCAAAGAGTCGGATGATGCCCCTTAGTAAAAAGAACAAAACAAAACTCCCTTGTCTCTAAAAATTCAAACGGCTTGAGACAAGGAGGAGGGGGGCAGCTGTGTATGTCTGTGTTGCAACAACTCCAGAGAGAGAGAGAGAGAGTGTGAATGATTTTGGAAAATGAAAGAGTGTAAACATTTTTTTCTGTCTGATTAATCCAAAGCAAGAGAGTGGGGAAAAAAGGAGTGCTGTTATGTTTAATGAGTGTGTCTGTATTAGTTTAAAGAAGGAAAGTTTGAAAGAAAGAAACTCATTCTGTGCAAAAGAAGGAATGCGTTTGTACTGATAAGAAAAGCTGGTGACACGCCCAGAAGAAAGGCAGCCGGGCTTCTTGACCTTGTGCAGAATGTCTAAAACTGAGTTTAAAAGATTCAATTAATGAAATGCCTTATATTCATGTTAAATATTTATGGGTACAAAATGAAATGCATTCATAGGAATGATATATATCTCTGTGTTCCTTAAACTGTAGGGGTGTGCAAAATGGAAATATATTTTAAAAAATGTATAAAAAGCTGATGTTTTCAATTGTTTGAATCTTGTGATGTTTATGGTCAAAATGTGTGTGTGTGGGGAGGGTTTGTGTGTCCCTGGAGTAATCAGAAAGACCGAAGATGCATAGCCATGGCGTGTCTGCTTAAAAGCTGTGGAAAGATGGCGCACACACAGTTTCCTTATCTATAAAGAATGCTTTCTTGCATACCAGTGGGGGGGGGTGACTGAACTGTCCAGTTTAACCTTCAACAAAGGTGATTCGTCAAGACTGTTTCGTGATACTCTCTGTGTAGTTTAACTCAATCAATGCTGGAACAGGGTTTCTCTAAGCTTATAGCAACACAGAATAACTTTTCCAGAAATATTTAAAATCTCAACATTGCATTTACTAGGTCACTACTGAGGATGTGTGAGAAAATGTTTAGACCATGAATATTTGTTGATTTATGCAGAAATCCTAATTCACTCTGTGTCTATGTGAAAAATGAATCTTGCTTATAAATATGTGAGATTTTGCCCACTTGGGCTGTGGCTCTGAGCCAGGGCCTGAGTACAGTATGTACAGAGATAAAACAGCCAGCCCGGGATGAGGCTATCTATTGTTTTCAAGGAGAAAAAAAAGAAAGAGAAAAAAAAGAAAGAGAACATCTGTGCCAAATGTTGGAATGTGAGAAAGAACACTGTGGGCTTGCCAAATGTTGGAATGTTCCTGAAGCATTCTCTCCTGACATTTAGCCTGGAACTGTGTAAAAATTATTTTACAGCAACCTTTTGAAATGAAAAATGACATTTTGAAAAATATCTTATGTGGACAACCCTAGACATGATTTTTAGTGTGAATTATATTCTTCATAGTTGTTTTCAAACACAGGACAAGACAATTTTGGATAATGAATGATACTTTGACTGAAAAGAGATTATTTTTGAACGGGACATTAAAAACAGATAGAGCCCAAGGGGTTTTCTTTTTGCCAGATTTAAGGGACTGTTTTGTTACGTGGAAAAAGCAAGTTGCAGATGAAGTGATTAAACTGAAAGTGTTGGTATAAAATGACATTGGTAGAATTGATAAAGAAGCGGAGCCAGGTAATGTGAGGGCAGGACCCTCCCCTTAATGGACAACAGCGACACCTAGTGTATGCAGCAAATGGATGCTGCACTGGAAAGGGAATGAAAAGTGATTATGCATTGAAGGAAACAGATATGTCAGAAAGATGGTTGCAGCAGAAACATGTGAGATAAATTGTGGAGAGGAACCTTGGTGGAGATAAATCGTGGAGATTGTTATATGGATGTGGAGAAAAACCATGGGGGTTGTTCTAAAAGGTGAAAATTGGCTGGAAGTGAGAGATTGTGAAAGCAAAAGGATGTGATGGAATATCGATGAAAATCGGTGGAGGATTCTACGGCTGGGTAATTAGCCTCCCCTCTCCCCCTTCTCTCTTCACTATCTTTGCTTTTTAGGTCTCAAGCCTGGAAATTATGTGGAACCCTGCTTATAAATTGATATCCAATCACAGCCAGCTGAAAAGCTTAATGAGAATACAATCACAGGAGCTAAGCCTGGCTAGATGAGTGAAAGACGTGGAAAAATATGAGAACTGGCTGGACGAGTGAAAGGCTTGGAAAATAATGAGAACTTTATTTTACAGACTTTCTTACACAGGACTGACCTTAGAGACTACAGATTGCAGAATATAGATATTTTCTTCATTTTACCTGGAATTTAATAGACTTATTTCTTCAATCAAGGGTGACTGAGATTGTTTTCTTATGCCAGAGATCAAAAGAGATAAAAGTTGGACATATGAATGGATGTGTGCCTAAAATAACCAAGGCCGGACTTGCTTGGGATTGTACTGAAGACTATATCCTTTTCAAGTTAAATGATTTCTGTCGTTGAATTGTTAAAGTGATCATTACCACCATTTAGCCTTGATTGTTAGTTTGATAAGAGATTAATTTGTTTGTGTCATTTTAGTCAAGTGTTCAGAATCGTGTTTTAAAAAAGGAGATGAAGATGATGTCCTTCACAGCTTGATGCCACGCCCCATTACAACGGAATGAGAGATACCATCTACCAATTGGTAAAAATTCAATTGCAAAAAAGATTGCAAGCTCAGGACTGTGGATATGTTGTTTGCAAATGGGCCAGGTATTGTTCATCAGAGAATCCATTCCCTAGGGGTGACTTGGAATAGGACATTGAAAGAGACTTTAGTGAAAATGTGTCAAGAAACTGATTTAAATTGGTTCCAAGTGATTTCCATTTGTTTAAAATGGTGTGCTGTGTTTCCCTGTTACTGTTCTGTATTTCTGTCTCCTCAGGCGATATCATGTGGTTTTAAAAAAACAAGAAAAAAACAAAACAAAATGGAGGCTTGGCCCATTGAGATCAAAGTAAAAAGGGCAGTGTGATGTGATGTGATGTTTTCCTGACCACCCCAAGTGAGGAGATTAAGGCCTTGGAACCGTTATGTTTAAATCCAGAGAGATACTATTAGAAATAAGCCATTGAATAGCAGATATATTATTATTCAAGTGGACGATGACCAGAAGGACCCACTGAAGATATGCCTGACCAAAGTTCCGGCAGGCGCGCCGAAAGGAGGTCCAAAGGACGACCTTGAAGAGGAAAGGAGAGTCAGCGTCGTGGGGGGCCCACTCTCCTGGGGACAGGCTGATCGAAAGCCACCCCGAAGAGGAGGGTAGATTTCCGAGAGTCGCCCAAAGACATGTCCTTGGGACTTGGGAGTGCCAGTTTTGGGTTTTTCTGTGTATTGTATAGATTTGTTTGTTTTGGCTCTGCTGGTGGTGTAAGAAGATCCTTTGTAGGCCTCCACCAGAGAGCAGAAATGATAAGGCTGATCAGTAAAATGTGTTATTGGGACTGACCATAGTCCAACATAGGGCAATTGGATCAAGATACATGTACAACATATGTTTCAAATAGTACATTGATACATACACTTACAAAAAACAGTAGGGTCATTCTTATCCCTACCTTTAAAAAGCAAGGATCCTCAAATAACATTAGGAGGATTGCAGTTAACAATTCCATGCCCTCAGCAATGCTGAGGGACCCAATTACATTTTGTTTCAAAAGTTACACTCATTGCACAGATCACCATATGCAAAGGCCACAACTTCAGTTATGTCAAGACTCAGAATCTGTCTGACATGGAATAGAGAGAGCTGTATCCTAACTATCCTATGTTTGAGATAAATACAACTATATTAGTGACACCATCGGTTCAGGTTGGCAGATAAAGAGACCCTAACTTGGGGTTCTTCTTTGTCAAATGGGCTAATAGCTATCATCCCGGGAGGTCTCATTGTGTTGGTGTGGGCTTTCTAACCCTACCAGTGTGAATCATCAAAGGAACCCAACCCAGAAAAAGGCAGAAGAGGGGGGTTCCAGCCAGAAAATGGGTGCTGGGTGTGATGACACAGTGATCATTGAGGATCAACTGTCTGACACCAAAAGCCCAAAGGGTAGGAGCCGGAGCCATCACTGAGATCCTGTCTTTAGGGTCATACCCAGGAATAATAGCCCAGGACAATCAAAAGAGCATTGTGAGGCTCATCTGTTGCCTAGAAAATCCATCAGTGCCACTGGGAAAATAGTTAGAGCATTGCAAACTGAAGCTGAAGAGTTAAGTCAAATGGAGATACAGCAGAAAATGGCCTTAGATTACCTCTTGACAGCAAAGGGAGGATTTTGTGCAATGATCAAAAGGCAACTGCTAAATACAATTTCATAAATTGAACCAAACAATAGAAGATGACCTAGAAAAGCTACAGGTCATGATTCAACATAATGTTAATGAACCATTTCAGTTTTCATGGCTAACTTCATGGTTGCCAAATGCGGCCTGGTTGAAAGAGTTGGTGATCGAGGGCTTCATTATGTTTGTGATCATTGTTCTTGTTTTATTGATAACACCATGTCTTGTTCTCTTGATTAGGAGGACAGAATAAGCCAGATTGATATTATTATTGCTGGAGATCTTACAAAAAGATATGATGATGTATAATTGTAGTTGCAAGTTCTCAGGTATCACTAGCAACGAAAAAAACAGTAGGGAATGAAGGGGGTTAAAGAGAGGAGATGCTCCAAGTGCCCGTATGTTAGCAATAATCTGCCCAGAGACAGCAGAACAGAGAAGGAGCCATACAAAGGGAATCAAACTGGGCATGTGCAGGAATGCAAGAGATAAAGAAACACTGTATCTCCAAGAATGAAGCGTGGACAGTCCGTGTTACATTATGATAGGCTGCAATTTTAGCTGCGACATAACTTTTAACCAATAATAAGATTTTGGGCAACCATAAGTTGAACCCTGATGCTTGTATAAATATGTGCCTCACAAGGGGGAGGGGCCGCTCCCTTGAAGCACCATGTTGTGCAGGACGGACTCGCAGCTGTGGAAACAAAGTAAACTGAGCTTTCTGAGAAATCCTGTTGTCTGTCTTCTCCTTCTACTGCGTCTGCACGAGCAGCCTGCCTTGTGGGAGTACGGTAATCTGCTACATTATCAGGCACAATTCCTCACTATATACGTGCTGATGTAAGTTGCAGTCCTATAACATCCAGAGGGCTGCATAAACTGAACAAGAAGTATTCAACTAGCAAACGTCCAAAGAATGTAAAGCAATGCTGTTCAGCCTTTGGTTCTCCAGGTGTTCTGGACTTCAGCATCCAGAATTCCTGAACATTGGCCAAGCTGGCCAGGGCTTCTGGGAGTTGGAGTCCCAAACACCTGGAAGGTCAAAAGTTTTACACCACTGATATAAAGTATCCTTAGAACAAAGTTTGAGCACTGCTAGAACAGGGTATGCTGGTAGCTGAACCACCATGACCCAAGCTATCCTCCATCATTTGTACCTATTGTTTTTTAATCTGTTAACATTCCTTTGTTATGAACTACTGGCATCAGAAGAGATTGCATTCACATTTGTTTTGGCCTTTGAAGCTTTTCTATGCTATCCTGTTGCATGTATTCGATACATTCAGACACCCCCCCCCCAATCATCTTTAAATTAGAAGCCATGTGTACTATGCATAGAAGAATTGCAAGCATTCATGCTGTACAACATCTTGATCAAAACTAGCTTGTTAGTTAAATTAGTTTTAAAAAATTGCCAAAAAAAGTCCTCAGCTGACTGTACAGAGAGTAAGAATTCTGTTTTAATGACCTTTGGTCTTCAGTTCTAATTAGTTGTCTGGTCCAAACTGCTTGCTATGTAAACAATGACTGATAAATCCACATTGATTTCAAAAATTTATTACCCTGCAAACACAGCTGCCAACTGTCTAACTGTTTTAATAAAAAGCTATTTTCTAAGGTTTATGTTTTATTGCATGTATGACTCCCTTTATTGGTTAGCATTTTGGAGTTGTGGAAAAGGTTATGAATTTAGAAACTGACTGCATTCATATCATATTTAAAACTTAATGCTATTTTATTAAAGACATATGGGCCTCCAAAGTACACATATTAAATGTCATGTAAGAAAAGTAGCAGTTTAAATCATGGTCAAATTCATTTTTGACGTGACTCATGAGGCTTCCCAAGATTTGAACTATTTCTTTGTAAATCTGGCAGTTTAACCACACTCATAAATCATTTTCAAAGCACATTATTTCTTAATTTCAGTGCATTAGAAAGCATTTGGCCTACACAGTGAACTGTTTGTAGCAGTTATGTGATCTAAGTTGTACTTTTATCCATAGGATGTAGGAAGGAAGGAAGGGAGGGTCTTCTATTTTAAAAAAACTCAAAAGTATTTACTTACTCTTTTCCTTTTACTTAATCCTATGTAAATAGAATTCCTATTTCTAAATTTCCAGGCTGAAACTCAACATTGTATGTTTTGTATAAAAGAGGATGACTTGCATCCATTAATTTTCAGACTATATATTAAAAATACAAAAGCAGCTGTAATTCAGTACTGAACTTCAAAAGGCCTATAGCAATCATTCAAGAGAAGAAAGAGCTATAAAAGGTTAATCCTATCAAACTCACTTTTAAAATGTATTTCAGCACATTAAAGAAACAGGTGAATTTATATTCCGTCATTATATTTTCATAATAGAGTTTATAATTTGTGTAAGTAAACATATTTCGTAATCCTAAAAGTGCCCTCAGGCCAGAGGTGACCGATGGCTTCCATGTCAGCTAGGAAGGGAATTCATTCTGGATTTTAGTGCTATATTTAAAGATAGGATTCAGTGTGTTGAAACAATTCTGAAAACAACTCATGGCACCTATTAAAGAAATTTCTTAAATCTATGACTTAAAAATATGTAGATTTTTAAAAAATACATTAATTCCACCTCTAGGTTTAATGTCTCCTAGGTTTTCACTAACTTTTAAAAGTTCATTTTTAATTGAATTAATAATACCTGTCTTCTCCATTGGCGCCCCCTTGTCGTGGGGGAGAGGCTTGCGTACCCTAATGAAGTTGTGAGCTATGCTGGCGGTGGCATAATAGGAAAACAAGGGGTGTATCAGACAGAATGAGCAAGCACGCAGAAGTCTGTGCCCCAAAGAATTAGTGAACCCGCAAGGTGTGACAATAATAATCACTGTATTAATACATGTGGCATTGAGCTAAATGCATAAGGACATTAACAAAGTACATACAGTGAAGGCGGGAGTGCTCCCTCGTCTCTCATATAAACAACATTCATTAGTATAGTATTACAATACAAAATAAAGCATATGTTGGTGATACAATTAGCAAACCTCCAAGGAATACTGGAGGCAGTCCCAGAGAGGCGAGAATCCAAGGAGGGGTCCGCCGTGCAGCCGGGCGAAAAGGAAAAAAGCCGCGGCGAGGAACTCAGGCGGAGTCTGGTGCTAGGTTCCGAGCGGGGGCGAGCTGCTCAGGCAATCGCCGTAAGTGAAGCCAAAAGCCAAAAGGCAGGATGAAGTATTGCGACAGCGACTGTCGTGCTAAGGGGCGCTGTGATTAGCAGCGCAGGACCCAAAATAGAGGGAGAGCCGAGGACAGTGCCAAACGGCCGGATTTTCTCCTTGGCGCCGAGGCTTTTTGCCGTTTTCGCCTTAAAGTCGCTTCAT
This sequence comes from Anolis apletophallus, assembly GCA_030556195.1. Taxonomy (NCBI): domain Eukaryota; kingdom Metazoa; phylum Chordata; class Lepidosauria; order Squamata; family Anolidae; genus Anolis; species Anolis apletophallus. Next base: position 137,383,763 of record JARBWK010000004.1, on the reverse strand, counting down.
CAGGGCGCGTCGCTGTGTTTAGCAGTCTAAAACAACATAATCATAGTAACAGCATATTGAAATTGGCTAGAACAATGATACAAAGAAAAGCACAGTGTTGATAAAACCATTTACAATAGCATACATACCAGGCAATGTGAAACAAGGAGCATCACAGGTAAATCAGTCTGATGGCTGAATGCAGCAAGAACCAATACAAACAATTGACATATATAGAGAGTGATACAGGTGAGGATTATTACATTAACAATTGTTGCAAAGAAAGGGAGTCATTGAGGCCACAGGGCATTTCACTTGATAGAAGGAGGGCCCAGTTCTTCTCAGCTTTAAGCAATGATTGAGTGATGTTACAATGTGGAGGAGGATTAACCCTTGCAGCCCATACACTTTGAAACTGTCAGAGTGTGTTTCATTTGAAAAAATGACTATAGAGAGTGGAATCTTGAGATAGACATCTAATCCTAGACTTGTGTTCAAAAATTCTGGTCCTGAGGGTTCTAGAGCTTTGGCCCACGTAGTGGAGTCCACAAGAGCATTCGAGACAATATACGATTCCAGCATGGCCACAGGTTATTTCATCTCTCAGTTTCAACACTCTACCACTGGTTCTATTTGTAATACTAGTGGATGTGTTGATCTGGGCACAAATGCCACAGTGTGCACAAGGTTTAGTACCTGGATTGTTGGTCATGGTCATGGTTCTGATGGAATGATTAGTGTGCACAAGTAGATCTTTAATATTGGCTGAGCGTTTATTCGCAACCATGGGTGGGAGTTCGAGGCCTGATATGTCTGAAATCATAGGCCAGAACTTTCTTACTATTTTGGTAATCTGGTTAGAGTGTGGGCTCAGAGTCATGGGCCAGATGAGACGAGTAGTGGGTGTTTTAGGAGCTGGGGCAAGTAGTTGGGATCTATCTTTAAGGTCAGACTTGCGTTTGGCAGTATAGAGGACATTGGGGGATAACCCCTAGCCTGCAGTTTGGCAGTGAGATGGAGGGCATCTTGTTCATATTGTTGTGTGTGAGAGGAGTTCCTTTTGATGCGAATGTACTGTGAGTAAGGTAAACTGTGTTTCAAGGAGTGGGAATGAAAGCTGTCATAGTGGAGGAGGTTATTTCGGTCCGTGGGTTTGTGGTATGTTCTTGTCTGTAATTTATTGTTTTCTTTAAAAATGGTCAGATCAAGAAAATTGACTGTTTTATTACTGGTAGTTACAGTGAACTTGATGTGTGGATGCCATGAATTGAGCCACGTTTTAAGAATCTGGATGTTGGTAGTGGGTTGGGCCAAAATCAGCACGTCATCTATGTACCTCCAGTATTTCAGAATTTTGGGTCGTATGTTATGAGTATTAGTGGAATATAGATGGATGTTCTCTAGGTGGTTCATGAAAATATTTGCTAATGAGGGAGCTACTGCGGCTCCCATGGAAATTCCTCCGCATTGCAAGAAGAAGCTCTGGTCGAACTGGAAATAATTGTAATCAACGATACAATCGTAGATTTCTGCCAAGAAATGTGTGGGGGGCTGACGTGGAGTGGGTCTGGTGTCTAATAGATCTATAATCACTTGTCTAGCCTCTGTGGTGGACACATTCGTATAAAGAAAACTCTACATCAGCTGTAATGAGTATGTCGTTGGGTCCAATTTGAAGGTTCGAGATCTTGTTTAATAAGTCTGTTGTATCTTTGATAAAAGAAGGGGATTTAGAGACAAAGGGTTGGAGGTAGAAATCGAGGAATTGAGACAGGGGTTCCAGGACGCCACCGCTGCCAGAGACAATGGGGTGTCCTGGCGGGGGTCTTCTGGACTTGTGAATCTTCGGGAGTAGGTATAGACGGGGGATTCTGGGATTGGATTTTATAAGGAAGCTAGCTGTTCTGGGGTCTATGTAGCCCATGGCTTCGGCATCATGGATTACATTTGAGATAATCTTAGAAAATTTGGTGGTGGGGTCAGCTGGAATGGCCCTGTAGTACCTAGTGTTATTGAGTTGGGAGTGGGCCTCTGTCGTGTAATCAAGGCGGTTGAGAGCCACAATGGCCCCTCCCTTATCTGCTGGTTTAAAGAGGATGTCTGGGTGATTGCCTAGGCGTCGCAAGGTCTGAATTTCTTTGTTGGACAGATTGGGATGTTTGTGATCATGAGCATGGTCTAGCTTCCCCACCTCGCGCAATATAGTTTGCTCAAATGTGCGAGTTGTGGAGGTGGGTGGTGGTGTGAATGAACTCTTGATATAAAATGAGTTTTGGGGTCTCTGATTGGGTATATCCGTTAGTGAGGAGAAATGTTCCTTTAATCTTATGCTCCTAAATAAATGTGCTAGATCATGTCGAATGGTGGTGTCTGAACAATAAGGAGTTCCAACAAAAGAAAGACCTTTGTTTATAGTTTTAATTTCAAAGTCATCAAAAATGTAATCAGATAAGTTCACCACTAGGTTTTCTTGGGGTTTCTCCCGGCCCCCCGAAAATTTACATTTCTCGAGCCTCTGGAGCCCCTGGAGCCCCTGCCTCTGTTGTCCCTGTCTCGTAAGTTGTAATTCTGTTTAGGTCTGGTATCCTGTGGTGGGTCAAACTGTGTGTTAGTATCTTCCTCGTCTGATCTGTTAGAGGAGTTAGAGTAAATAGATTCGTTGGAAAATCTACCAGATCTAGGGATGGAGTGATAGAAGGATTTGTAGTGCCAGCTATAGATTTTGTGTTTCTGGTAGTCTACCTCATCCCTTCTAAATTTCTTTATTTTCATTTTCCTAAGCTCTTGATAGAGAGTATCACATTTCTTTTTGATGTTGTCAAGATCAATATTGGTTAAAGTGGACCCAGATTGGGATTTGATGGAGGCAATATCATTGTGAAGTGTTTGGATTTCTTCAGAGGCCCTCTGGATCAGGAGTGTTAAGAGATCAACAGAGCATTTGGCAAGTATTGCTTCCCATTTGGTGACAAACTGATCATCATCTTCATAATTGCAAGGGGCTGTGGTCATTCTCAGGCCCCTGGGGATAAGACCCTGTCTGACATACTCAGCTAAAGTGTCAGCATTCAGTTTAACTCTAATGAGCCTCTCCTCTTTGCTAGTGAGGTCCCTGAGAATATCTGCGGTGCCTGTGTCTGAAGGTAGAGCTGCTCCTTCCTCTGTATTAAAGAGGCCATAGCTCTGTATAATATCACTTCTTTGAGCTTCATCAAAAGCATTGAAGGCAGCCGAAGTTGCCATAACCCCAATAGGCCTGGAAACAGGTCTATGAACAACTGAATACAAGGGGGGTTGGGGGGGGGGGTGCTTAACAGCAGCAGGAAAACAAGGGGTGTATCAGACAGAATGAGCAAGCACGCAGAAGTCTGTGCCCCAAAGAATTAGTGAACCCGCAAGGTGTGACAATAATAATCACTGTATTAATACATGTGGTATTGAGCTAAATGCATAAGGACATTAACAAAGTACATACAGTGAAGGCGGGAGCGCTCCCTCGTCTCTCATATAAACAACATTCACTAGTATAGTATTACAATACAAAATAAAGCATATGTTGGTGATACAATTAGCAAACCTCCAAGGAATACTGGAGACAGTCCCAGAGAGGCGAGAATCCAAGGAGGGGTCCGCCGTGCGGCCGGGCGAAAAGGAAAAAAGCCGCGGCGAGGAACTCAGGCGGAGTCTGGAGCTGGGTTCCGAGCAGGGGGCGAGCTGCTCAGGCAATCGCCGTAAGTGAAGCCAAAAGCCAAAAGGCAGGATGAAGTATTGCGACAGTGACTGTCGTGCTAAGGGGCGCTGTGATTGGCAGCGCGGGACCCAAAATAGAGGGAGAGCCTTCACTGTATGTACTTTGTTAATGTCCTTATGCATTTAGCTCAATGCCACATGTATTAATACAGTGATTATTATTGTCACACCTTGCGGGTTCACTAATTCTTTGGGGCACAGACTTCTGCGTGCTTGCTCATTCTGTCTGATACACCCCTTGTTTTCCTGCTGCTGTTAAGCACCCCCCCCCCCCCTTGTATTCAGGCGGTGGCATAATAGCCACCAGTAGGGCCTCCCATGCCAGACAGGTCACAACCGAAGGGTCTGACAAAGAGCGCCAACGAGCAGGATGGGCTCTCTAGCCTTTTGCCAACCATCCTAAGAGAAGGAAAACTCTAATTTCAAAACCTGGCAGATGGTGCTCGTCTAATCCTGTAAGGTCAAACATCTAGAGAAGGAAACTCAAATCCAACCTATGACCTGAGAACCTCACTTCCACCGTCCAAGCTTGCTACACCCTGGCAGACGAACCTTTGGTTTAAAGGGTGAGGCCAGTTCTGTGCACGCTGCACTCCACCAGAAAAATCCATTTCACAGGCTTCAAGGGCACATCCAATCTCTGCCATCAACGGGCTTGTAGAAAGCATGGGATGAGTCCTTCCTAAGAATCTTCATTCATGAAGTAATGCCAGAGAGAATACCTGTCTGTAGAAGAGCTAGTGAACTTAACCATCTTATTACAAATACATTTTGAACCTAACAGTGTTTTCTTTTTAAAAGCTTATAGAAAACTAAGATCAGGTGCTGATATGACTTTATCAACTGGATCAAGTTTGAAACCAATGTTAATTAACTTATGAACCCTTAAACAAGGATACAATTCTTATTCTACATCATTTCATTATTCCTTTTAAGGTTAATATTCCATAGTGTTTGGAACCAAGTGAAAACACAACATGCATGTGCCAATTAAGATCCATGTCTTAATGACCCCTGGATTAGGCTACCACAGTGCACTCTATATGGACTTCTTCAAGAAAACAGAAACAACAGTTGGTAGGGAATGTACCAGCCAGACTACTTGTTTGGCATGCATATTTTAGACTGGTTCTGAACCAATCACGATATAATTGGTTTCAAAATTCAGTTCAATTGGTTTCAAATATCATGGTCCCAAATGATCTTGCCATCCAGAGTTCTTGATGTTTGTCTCACATACTCAGGAGTCCATGTTGATGAGTACAAGAGATAAGTCTTTTGATATTGCAGTTCCTTTGTTGTGGAACTCCTTTCCAAAGGGAGCCACACTGGGTCTGTCTATGATAAGCCAAAACGATTCCATATGGCTTTTAGTTTTAAAACCAAGTTTGGATTGGGGAGGGGTGGGGGGAAGTCATTGTCATTTTCTTTGTAAACATTTCATTTGGGCAGGAAAGAATTAAATAAATATTTTCTAAATACTTTAACCAGTATTTTATCCCAAATTTCTACAAATGAACTTTATGATTCTGATGAATTGTGTTTCAATGCATTTTTCATCAATATTTTACACAAAAAACCCCCCCTGGAAATTCAAAAATGCAAAAAAAACCCCAAAAAGAATCCGAAAGGTTTGCCCACTACTAGAATCTTGATCAGAGCCGATGGCAGTCTGAAGCAGAAAGCCTTTATTATTGTCCCAGCATGTGCACATATTTTGCCAATGCAGCAATTCTCAAGACTGGACATCTACAGTGCAATTTGTCTATCTGAACTTTCAACAAATAAAAATGTTCCATGTCTATCTGCTGTGACAGCTACCAACAAATCTAATCATGTTGACCATTTTCTAGGGACCAGAAAAATCAAGTCATCGGGTCTTTGTTTGTTTATCACTGTTTCATCTACCAAGTGACCAATTCCAAAATCACTGTATATGTAAGAGAATGTCAGAAAGAAATAAGACAACAGTTAAACAAAACATATGTTGACTATTTTCCTTCATCTAGATATATACTAAGAATCTCCTCCACTCATTTTATATGTGCATATGGAGTTCATTTTTTAAAATCTGTTTTTTTAACACTGAACAAAAAGATCTCCAAAGATTTGGGAAGGAGTAATTTACCCTGGGTTTTAAAAAAAGGAGGTGCCTCTTTCTCACTGAAAATGTGAGGAGGAAACATAAATTACAAACAGACCATGAGACTCACTATTATCTGTTGAAGCAAATGTATTATTGGTGATTCCTGACTATATGCAGTGACAACAGCACCAACCATGGAAGGGAGCCATATTTGTTTTGTTTTGTTTTGCTTTTTTTTTGATAAGGACTGCCATTCCACTCTATACTCTGGAATTATGATAATATTGATTATTAAGGGGAAACCAGAGCATAGTGAGACTGCTATGCTGAAGGGTTGATATTGATACTGTGACCATACCACAGTGTCAATTACTCATACCAAAGAAAAAAACATTATTTTAAAATGCTCTGGGTAAAGTTACCACCACTAGTAATGATCAGTTGCCTCAAACCTGCTTGAGCATTTAACATCCCCAAAACTCATGGGGAGGACGTTTGCCAACCATAATTAGGATGGTTAAGTGTGGTGAGTGTAGTCATCCCTCCCCTGAAATTGTACACTGTCATGAAATCATCAGATCAACAACCTAAAAAAACAAAGAATTTAAGATTTCCACTTAAATTCAGCTATTAATTCCTGAAAGTTAGTCTTCTCTTAGGCCCCATCTACAGTTTCAGAATGCAGATTAACTGCATTGAAGTGGATTATATGGCAGTGTAGACTCATATAATCCAGTTTGGTGCAGTTCAATCTACACTGGCCATATAATCCAGTTAAAACTCCATTATATGGCAGTGTAGGTTGGGCCTTAGTGTCTTCCAGAGACATTTAAATACCATTACATGATACTCAAGGGTTGAATGAAAAGTAATGCCTCCACCTTCGTTACTTGGGTTTGAATGGGAATATTTTAATAAATCAAATGCAGAAATAATCCTTAGACTGTGCTCTTTAACTACCACTATTAACTTTCCCACATAATCACCAGACAATTGGATACATTTCTGCCAACGATGAACAAGTTTTCTGAAGCCATTACAGAAGAATTTGACACTCTATTTCTACAACCAGCACCTCACAGTTCTCTCAATATCTTCAGAAGCATAATGATGTCCCCACAGATCTTTCATTATAGGGAACAGAAATGCCAATTATGCTTGAAATTGCTCTCTGAGTGATACTACAATCATCCTGAATCAATCTGTCAACATTTTGCTTGTGAAATTCAGTGGTTCCTGTCACAGGACGTCCAACTCTTTGTCACGCAAGTCAGATGTTCCCACCTTAACAGTACTCACATGAATACCATCACCGTAAATAGCTTGCATTCTCTGATGAATCTCCCTTGGGGTGACACCTTCTGCTGCCAAGAATTCAATGACTGTACATTGCTTAAGTCGCATTAACTGACTGTCTGCACGGGGTTCCATACTTCGCAACATGTTAGGGATTCCTCATCTTCGGAAGATGAAGGGGAGCAGGGAAGTGCTCAGGAATTGGAAGCAGAAGAAGAATCAGACAATGAGGGTTTGAAAGCGCCCACATTTCTAGAGAGACAAAAATAGACAGAGCACAGACGGTGCTCAGCTAGAATAGCTGCAAAAAATGCTGAGTTAATTGGGAGATGCTCTAGTACCTCCTGCATGGGAATTCAGGTCTATAACAGGAGCAGTCAGCTTTCACTGGTAACGACCCTGATGCTGATGTTTTAACTCCAATGGAATCTGCTTTGTGTCTGCTGCAAAAAACTTAGTTCAGTGACCGTTTTCTGATGGAAGACTTTGGTTTCTTTTGGGATTTTGTAAAAGACTTTAATTTGTGTTTGGATTAAGACTTTCTTGCTTTCTTTTGTACTTTTCAATTGCATTTGCTTATCTTAAGTGTATGCTGAAGTAAAGCATTTTTCTTTTACTTTAAACAATGTATTAAGGATGTTTTTGGAGGGATAACACAGGACACAACACAACTATTCAATGTTAAGGCTTCCCGCCAAAAGGGAACTGTAGTGGAGAGTCTACTGAACAAGCCAGTACCTGCTGCATACCAATACTGCCATCTGTTGAGTTACGATGGTGGAGGCATTACTTTTCATTCAACCCTCTTATATAACAGACTTATATAACAGAGTTGAATCTGCTCCTGGTACCATCAGTCAGCGCCTGTCACTTGTCTACAACCAGGCAAAGAGCCTTCTCCGTGGCGGCCCCGGCGCTCTTGAACTCTCTCCCGGACGACGCCCGAGCCGCCACAGAGCTCATCCCGTTTCGCAGGGCCTGCAAGACTGCCCTTTTTAGACTAGCCTTTGGTTAGGCAAACAAACCCAGCATACTTCTCTGTATAACCAATACCCTGGTTCAAGGGAATGCCACAGTATGTGATGTGATTTTTATGTCTCGGGATATATGTTGCGTTTTTATGCTTGTGTTTTATTGTATGGCTGCATGGATGCCACATGTCAGCCTATTTTATATGTTGTTATCTGCCCCAAGCCTGCAGGGAGGAGCGGAATACAAGATGGAACAATAAATAAATAAATAAATGGAGGAATCCTGGGACTGGATTGTTTCTGGCATAGTTATGACGGCCAGCTCCTTAGCTTTTGTGAAGGTTGGATGGAGTCCTGACATCCAGCCTTACCATCCATCTTCCATTTTTGTTGTTACAGTAACCAGTAAGTTTGATATTATTAGTGCCAGTCCCTCGTCACCTGGTATGAAATCAACCGGCGCACCAGAGTAACATGGGAGGGGAAGAAGAGAAATTGCCCATTCTTTCCCCCCTCTTCTCTCTGATTGCCTTGTGTCCTGGTTGATGACACTCTAGGTGATGAGTGAAGGACACTAGCTATATTTCACATGCCGGCTGCTGTGACAAAAAGAGAAGGGTGATGAGTGTCATGCCATGCCCCTGGGCTGCTGGTGTAAACAGTTATGGTCATTTCCTTCTTGGGCCCAAAGTCATGGTTTGCTCTGGGTTAACCCAAATCAGTTCAATGCATCATTTAGCTGTCACAGAGCCTATCTGCCTCTATTTTGGGATAATAACTTAGGGTAGATGTGCCCATGGATAAAAAAATGAGAGGCAAGATAAACAGACTCATGATAATTTCACTCTACCCCCCACCGCCAATATTGTAATATTTGTATTATATTTATGGGTTCTAGATGTTTTAATACCAAATAAAATATTGTACTACACACACTGTTCCTTGATAATTTCCATAACTAACTTCAATACTAATTTCAATTGGTCACATTTTACAATCAAGAACTGCAAAATTAAGTTATAAAAATGCTAGATATGATGGAGCAAATTTTAGATCATGTTTGGAATTAAATATTTTTTTAAAGCTTTTATGACCCCATAGCTTTGCAGGACTGTTGGGATATTGATAAGAGTTTTCCAATTAAACACCTACTACTGACATGAAACCTGGGGTTGGTAATGGTTATAAATAGTGAGGACCATGATTCCATAACTCACAGATAGAAATTAAGAAATGGTTCCTTGACTATTTCAGAAAGGAAGCATCCAATATTTCCACATTCCATCAGAACTGAAGGAGAGGAGAGGGGGAGAGGGGGAGAGAGAGAAAAGGAAAGAGAAACTGCTTATTCTCAGCAGGAGGAAACATACTTGTTTAAAACTTCAGTACACTTGGCAGCAGCAGTCTTTTCCTACTGGAAGCAAGCACCTGCTGCCAGATTAAATGGAAGAATGCAGCTTTAAACAAATATAGGAAATGTTTAAAGAAAGACACTGATCTACTTCTTCACAAGCATCATCAAAACCCTATGCACACTTGCCTGACAGTAAGTACCATGAATTAAGTGAAATACATTTCTGAGGAAATGTGCATAAGATTGGACTACTGATTTCTTAATGCAAATCCTGGCATTAAAAAGCCTTCAGAGTTAACTAAGCTGTTCTGGGCCCTAGCAGAATCAGCCAGAAGCATGTCTTAATTTCACATTTAATTATTATTTTTTCAAAATAAAAATATATGGTATCTTTTAAAATGAACTAAAATATATGAGACTAACTCTGAAGTTTGAACTTTCTACATGGATGATTCTACCTATGCAGTCCTCTACGTAGTCAGAATACTCCCAGTTGAGGTACAGCAGAGAAGTAATGAGACTGGCAATGCTGTGTACAAACTGATAAAGCTGCATCTTGTCCCCTTCATGTGGCAGTTAAGTTAACCCCTGCCATAAACTCATTACAAGTTTGAACTTTCTACAGTTGCTTTGCAATTGTTGGGAGCATGTGATGTGAAGTTGTGTTTGTGAGATGCATTGAGAAACGGACAGCAGAAAGGAAACCTCATGAATTATCAGAAGGCCAGTCAGAGGGATGAGTGTGTTGATCTTCTTCATTGTCCTGATAGTTCTTCAGTCACGTGATCACAGGTGATTAATCATGGATTTTCAAGTATGCTCCAGAAAGCAATAGAAACATTAACAACAGATATGCAGATGAAACCACTCTGATGGCCAAAAGCAAGGAGGCCCCGAAGAGCCTTCTAACCAAGGTGAAAGAACAAAGTGCAAAAGCTGGCTTGCAGTTAAACATAAAACAAACCAAGATTATGCCAACAAGACTGATTGAAAACTGGCAAATAGAGGGAGAAAATGTGGAGGCAGTGACAAATTTTGTATTTCTAGGCACAAAGATTACTACAGATGCAGACTGCAGCCAGGAAATGAGAAGACATGGGAGGAGAGCAATAGTGAAGAGTAGAGACATCACACTGGCAATGAAGATCCGCATAGTTAAAGCAATGGTATTCCCCGTAGTAAATTATGGATGTGAGAGCTGGACCATAGGGAAAGCAGAGCGAAGGAAGATAGACACTTTTGAACTGTTGTGTTGGAGGAAAATTCTGAGAGTGCCTTGGACCACAAGAAGATCAAACCAGTCCATACTTCAGGAAATAAAGCCTGACTTCTCATTGGAGGGAAGGATATTAGAGGCAAAGATGAAGTACTTTGGCCACATAATGAGAAGACAGGGAAGCTTAGAGAAGACAATGATGCTGGGGAAAATGGAAGGAAAAAGGAAGAGGGGCTGACCAAGGGAAAGATGGAGTACTTTGCCCACATAATAAGATAAGAAAGCTTAGGGAAGACAATGATGCCGGGGAAAATGGAAGGAAAAAGGCAGAGGAGCCGACCAAGGGCAAGTTGGATGGATTGTATCCTTGAAGTGTCTGGCTTGACCCTGAAGGAGCTGGGGTGGTGACAGCCGACAGAGAGCTCTGGCATGGGCTGGTCCATGAGGTCACGAAGAGCTGGAAGCGACTGAACAAATAAACAAAAACAACCAGAAACCAAAGGCTAAAGTTGGGAGCAGCATACTGCAAACTCTCCTCATCCCAAGAAAGAGAGAATGAAGAAATCAAAAATAAATTTAATGCTCATTTGGCTTTTTGATAGGCAAGGGATTGTCCACAAGAAATCTGTGCCTCCAAGTTCTTTTATTCTCCAAGTACAAAAATCACCTGAAAGAATGAAATGTTAATAGTTTGAAAAAATATCTAGAAAAGTGTAATTTTTGAATTGAAGTGCATTCCAGGAGAAGCCTTCCAGCACTGCTATGAACAATAGAAATAAGGTCTCAGTTGCTGTGTTCTTGTTGCCCATGGGGACTACTTTGAAGGGGATAACCTTGAACTGGACACAGAAAAAAATGTGTAAAATAAAATCAGTCTCATTATTTTTCCACCATACCTCCTATATATGCTTGTGAAAACTGCATAGTAAAGAATGGTGTTAGGAAGATAATAACTTGAAATATGGTGCTGGAAGAGAGTTCAACAGATAGCTTATACTGCCAAAAAGATAAACAAATGTGACCTGAAGTAGATTAATCCAGATTGTTCACTAGAAACCAAAGAACTAAACTGATTCTACAGTACTTTAAACATATCAAGAGAAAATGTGACACACTGGATAAATATGATAATGCTAGGTAAAGTGAAAGGCAGTAGGAAAAGTCATTGAAGCCATGGCCTTCCTTCACCGATAGAGTGAAGCTTATTTGTGAAAGCTTATTTGACAAGAGATAAAAACCACCCATATTTTAAAACAATGTTGATTATTGGTTTAAGAAGAAATCTTATTTTTGGAAATGTAAATTGGTTGAGTATTGCAGGAAATGCTCAAAACATTCAACTCTGTCTTATTTTAGGATTGGGTTTGTTTTGTGAGCTACAACTCAGACTGGAAGTTTCATTTCTGAAGGCGGTTTAAAGAAAAAACTTTAAAAAAAACAGAACTACCAGATCTGTGTAGACAAACTACCTTATCAGATGGGCCAATTTGCATGTCGTACATTGCTTCTTATCCACTTTCATTAGATGATGCACAGGCACTTCTGGTTGGGCTCTGAGGCAAAAGAGGAAAAGAAGCGACACACACTGATGCTGCAGCAATACAGGAAGTTTATCAGCAATGAGGAGAAGTCGATCAGCAACGCTTCCACCAATGGGATGAGAGGTAAGCCAATTTGCATGATGTGGGACATGGAGTAATAGGTTTTTCACACACACTGCTGGGAGCCCAGGGATTTGCCACGATGCAAGATGAATCCATGGGCCTTTATGATGAGGTCCCTTGAAGAGCTAAAGACCAAATGTAATGCAATCATTGAACACCTATGAATCAAAATTACTTTTAATGGGGGGTGGAAAGGTTAATGTAGCAACTGAGCCTGTGGAAGTTGAGTCAATGTGCTTAGTGCACCTTACCTTTATGAAAAAAAGAAAAGAAAAAAGAAAACACACCTCTGTTTAAAATGACAAAGGGCAAGAGATTACTCCATCCCAGGAAAATCTAAGAGAAGCCGTGACCCTCCCCACTCACTCTCTCTGTCATAGCACTCCTTCTGCCCTTTTTGAATGTCTGGCCAGGGAAATGATAACAGTGGCCAGGGGCATCTAGCCCTCTGAAATTGCATTGATGATTTCCCCTCTTGGAATGGAATTACCCTCAAATTATCCATTACTCTTATAGAAAATTTAAATTTTAGCCCCAAAAGTCTGCCTTCTACTCATAGATGAGGTTGACTTATACTTAAGAATGTACAGTTTCAATCAAATATTTTTGGTTGAATGCCAAAAGGCAGGTGATCAGAAGATCACAATGATTCTTGAATTATGGCACAAATTATCTGAAACTCAGCATTATTTAACCAGGGAAATTGTGAGTCGTCAAACTCATCTAGTGAAAGTCTCATGTCACGAAAGCATTGTGCCAACTATAATTTATCTAAGTCAAGCTTGTTCAATTGTTAGAGCATCCAGAAGACATCTTCTTTATTGGGAACATGGATGACATTGGTTAGAAAGACAGAAAATCCAGTGGAAATGCCAGCTGCTTTCCACCTTTGGTGTACCAGTTTTGCTTTAAGTGTTCATTTAAATGGTATAGACATAAGCCAGAAGTTTCATACTCAGAAGTCAGACTTTCAAGATGTATATCAGTAATGGAGAACACGAAGAGTGGAAAAAATGTATATATTTGTCTTAGAGTTCAAATGGTATATTAACTTTCCTTTTAATGGTTTTGAGCCCACAAACTGATTTGTTGCTTACTAGAAAGAATGTTCTGTTTAACACATTTTATTGCAGCACTCCAGATGACTCAAACATATTTAACTATAATAAAACAAAAGAAACTCTGAGTGGCATTCCATTTTATAATTCTCCCCTTTTCTTCTTTTGTGGCCTGTTCCGTAAAAATAAAGTGGGGAGGGAATAAAAACAGTGGTAATTGTTTTGAATAATAAGCATCTTTTTCTCTGTCTTTCCATGAAATTATTCTTTAGTTTAAAAAATATTTGTGGTGGGATATTTAAAACGTTAAAAGCAATACGTAGGACTCATTGGCTTCTTCTGTGGCCCTAATAACAAAAGTATTACAGACAACAACAGATCTTTTAGAAGGGACACAAAAAGAACAAAAAGGTGTACAAATTTAACTCACAAAATATGTCTTCCAGAAACTCTCACTATTGTATGTGAGATAGAGAAATAAAGACAAATCACATAGTTGGATACTGTACATTCCTGGGATTAATGTGGAAGCAACAGCAATGGAAAGGCCACCTTATTACCCTCCAGTACATTTTAATATTCTTCCATTTAATTTAATATTCTCCCCGAGCCTGCAGGGAGGAGCGGAATACAAGATCGAACAATAAATAAATAAATTACAAGAACTTGTGGATGAATTCAGAAGGAGGCTTAAACAATTAATATAAGATAAAAAAGAAGCTTGGTATTATCCATAAAAGTGAATCTTACTTCCTGATTTTGAAAGTTTCCCTTTGGTTTCCATCGGCTAAAAGGGTGTCTTATCCTACAATGACACTCCCTATATTCTAACTAGACAAGGGCAGGTACCTAAGGCACAAGTGATAAACACAAGTTGGTATCTCAATCAGAAAGTATAATAACGTAGACACTGAGTCTTATGTATCAAAATACAAATACAATTTATAATTCAAGTCCCATGAATTGGGTAATGGGGTGCTTGATGCTCTAGTATATTATGCAATACATATAATGGCAATATCAGTGCAATTAGAGTGAGATAAACAAATAATCAGAGGTACATAACATCAATAGAGCATAGGCAAGTCAAACTGCTAATGAGGCAGTCAAAAGTATCATATATATATAGGCATGGTTTAGAACCCAAAAATAGGGAATCAAAAATCTAATGGGGGGGGGGGATTTTTTTTATTAGTAATAGAAAGACTTACAAAAAAATTTCCCAAAATTTCTAAAATGTAACGTAATTACTAACGAAATTCGTTAGTAGTTCGTATGCCAGTGCATGCGCATTCCAGATGGTTTTGGCCTACAACTCCCAGAAATCCTAACAGCTGGTAAATTGGCTGGGATTTCTGGGAGTTGTAGGCCAAAACTTGAATAAATCACACTGAATTCTAGATGGGACTCTCCAAATAGGAAGGAGGGAGGGAGGGAGGGGGTATTCTATTCTTGGAAGCAGCAAAAAAGGAGGAGGAGGGCCCCCTCGCTCCTCGCTGCCTCTCTCTCACCCCGATCCTGAGGGAGCGAGGGCCCAAGTTTGCCCAGGCTGAGAGGACAAGGAAGAGGCCTGAGGCTGTGAGGAATGGTGGGAGTTGAAGTCCAAAACACCTGGAGGGCTGAAGTTGGCCCGTCTTGAAGCCTCTTCAAGGCTTTAGATCCTGGCAGGCAGAAGGGGCAGGGAGGGCCCGTCCAATCCTCCTCCCCTGCCATGATCTAAAGCGCATCAAGGCTTGGCACGCTTTAGATCCTGTGAGAAACCAACTTAATGTATAATAGAATGAATGCTAACTTATAGAGTAAGTGCCTAAATATTATAAGTAATCCAACTGGTCATATACCTACATTCCATGCACATGCAATAATACAGCAGTAATAACAATGGATATAAGAAGAGGTAAAATTCAAAACTGAAGTATTCTGACTGGTCCCTCCTCAGCGGTGCAAACGGGCTCTTCTCTATGAGCCCGGATTCTGCAGCAAATCCCCCAAAGAATATGTATGTGCACCCAGGCAGCACCCGCTGTGCCCGGGCTTTTGGCTTTTCCCGGGAGAGGCTGCCTCCGGGCTCATAGAGAAGAGCCGTTTGCAGTTTGCACCGCTTGAGGAGGGACCACAGTCAGAATACTTCGGTTTGAATTTTACCTCTTCTTATACCCATTGTTATTACTGCTGTATTATTGCATGTGCATGGAATGTAGGTATATGACCAGTTGGATTACTTATAATATTAGGCACTTACTCTATAAGTTAGCATTCATTCTATTATACAATAGGTTGGTTTCTCACGTGTTGTGTGCAACTACCCCAATACTCTTTGATGCTTTAGATCCTGGCAGGCAGGAGGGGCAGGGAAGCCTGGAAAAATGTAAACAGAGAGGTTTACTCAGAAGTAAATCCACAAAGGAGGGCACTTCATCCAAAGTGCCCTCCTTTGCAGATTTACTTCTGAGTGTAACCTCTCTGTTTACATTTTTCCAGGCTTCCAGCCGAAAGAAGGAGCGAGTTTAGGGCTTGCCTTGCCATAATACTTATTGACAAGGGAGGCTGGAGGGTGGTGAGAGAGAAGGAGGGTGCCCCCCCCTTACGACCTAATAACGATACTTAAGAAAATCCTGCCCCTCGAAGTTCTATAAAGAAAGTCCACTTCCTGGTTGACGTTCCAGATGCGGAAATACTCAAAAGTAGCATTTCTTACGAATTTCTTCCGAATCATTTAATTTTCATAACTTTTTTCTCATGCCTATATATATATAATAGAAACGCCTTATATACACATCATACACTCTGAATATAGAGGGTGCAAGGCAAATAAACACATTGGAGTATGAACGACCACTCCCAGGGATAAGGCGTAAAGTCTTAATGGGAATTCCCATATACACAGTCCCAGTGCGCTAAAGATCACCCTCAAAGCTCGCTGTGAGGCAAAGCTCCAGGCGAGCCGCAGCTAAATGAAGCGTTCCACGTTCCAAATGAAAGAATATTCAAAGAGGCGATATGGTCACTTACAGGAGAGCAGGTTGTAACCAGGAATGTCCTCCGTAGTGTGATAGTAAGGCGGGATCTCCTGTAGTAAAGGAGAGCCGTAAAGGTCGCAATAGCTGTAAGCGAATGCGGAAGCGAAAAAAAGCCGCGAATTGCGGTGTCCTTTTGAAATGGGCTGCGAGGGAAGAATTAGCGGGGAGATGAGTCGTACAGGGTGTTCAAGGTTAGAAAGTAGGAACTGCACAGGGTCTCCTCGGTCTGGAGTAGGGCAGCCCGACGGCGCTACCAATGCAAGGCCAGCTTCGTCACCGTTTCGCCCCCTAGGGGCTTCATCAGGGTAACTTTCAGCAGTGTTGAACGGCGTCCAAGCATCTAAAAGTAACAATAATCATTGTGGCTTTCTAGAGTCAAAGTCCAACATGAAGGTATCCAAAATATAAGAAGCATAGCAGGTATAGTTACCAGAATCAGTAGGTCAATCAATCCTCAATGGAAGGTGGGGACGCCATAGCATTCAGTCGAATGTTAGGGAGATACAGATTTCACACATGTTAAGTAGAGAGGCTTAATTGGGAATTAATGACCCAATAAAGCGTTGATTGTGATTGTATCATTTAATCCTGAGCCTTCCTCTGATCCTATCTTGAGGATCCAGGTAGTTTCTCAGTTCCTGAGTAGTTTATTGAAGTCTCCATGTGGTTGGGGGTTAACCCTTTCCAGTATTTGCACTTTGAGGTCCTCGCTAATTCTTCCCTCGCAGCCCATTTCAAAAGGACACAATTCGCGGCTTTTATTCGCTTCCGCGTTCGCTTACAGCTATTGCAACCTTTACGGCTCTCCTTTACTACAGGAGATCCTGCCTTACTATCACACTACGGAGGACATTCCTGGTTACAACCTGCTCTCCTGTAAGTGACTATATCGCCTCTTTGAATATTCTTTCATTTGGAACGTGGAGCACTTCATTTAGCTGTGGCTCGCCTGGAGCTTTGCCTCACAGCGAGCTTTGAGGGTGATCTTTAGCGCACCGGGACTGTGTATATGGGAATTCCCATTAAGACTTTACGCCTTATCCCTGAGAGTGGTTGTTCATACTCCAATGTGTTTATTTGCCTTGCACCCTCTATATTCAGAGTGTATGATGTGTATATAAGGCGTTTCTATTATATATATGTGATACTTTTGACTGCCTCATTAGCAGTTTGACTTGCCTATGCTCTATTGATGTTATGTACCCCCGATTATTTGTTTATCTCACTCTAATTGCACTGATATTGCCATTATATGTATTGTATAATATACTAGAGCATCAAGCACCCCATTACCCAATTCATGGGACTTGAATTATAAATTGTATTTGTATTTTGATACATAAGACTCAGTGTCTACGTTATTATACTCCTTATATTCTGCCATTCTCTTTCCCCCAGTCATTAGAATGCTGACATGTCCTCAAACTGTTTCTAATGTAACGGCATGCCACTCCACATATTGAAGAAGGAAGTGAAGATATTATTTCAGCATCCTATTTTGCAACATCTCACCCGGATATGCTTCACTGATTTACTCAGTGATAGCCTATCCTCCATTCTTATGAAAGTCAAAACGACACTAAACTAAAAACCACAATAGATCAATGAAAGTTTGAAATACACTTCAGAGGAGGCAATGTATGAAACCAGGCCTTAACACTGGACAACTGTCTATGTGTGGTTGTGCACTAAAAATAATACTTGCAATCTTCTCCATTCTTGACTTACACTGTCCTGCGTTGGTTCCTGTGCCTCAGTCCAGAATTGTACTGCCAAAATCATTCCTTTTTCTCAACACTTAACTTTATGATGTTCCACATTAGCCCCCAACAATACATTCTTGTCTTCTGAACCTGCTTCTATACACTCCTATTATATCCCACCACATTCACTTATCTGTCAACCTTTTTCTCATCTGGCTCCAGCATTCTCAACCACAGAATAAACATTTACTTGTTTCAAAATATGGCTTCTCTCCCTTACCGTCCATCTATAATACTACTTGTTTTATGTCCTTCAAAGTCTTATATGAAACCCATCTTTCTCTGAAACTCGTCATAACATAGCCTAGATGGCTCTCTTTCCAATCTATGATACCATTTTCCTGCAAATGAGCACATCACAGAGAAAGCCATAATAAAATATATAATGTGTATCTATATGATATAAAAATAATAAAATCATTCATTCTAAAATGAATCTAGGGAGAAAGAATTGGGGGATGTTTCCTAGGTAAAATCAATGGAGGTGACCCTTTATCAGCAAGCAAAAATCAGTTTTGTTTTTTAAATGCATTGAACACGATTCTTATCAGAAAATATATCCAATAAAATGTATGTTTAAAGTATTTGATTCTTAAATCTTGGCAGATATTATATTTGAGTCTTAGATCTTGACAGATATAACAAAGCAACAGAATATTGTATTCAATTCTCTGCAGGCCACACCACAGTCACAAACGCTCCCATTAAATAAAACATTCGTATATCGTCTAAGATCCACTCAATTTTTCACTATAAACATTTTAAGATCCACCCCCATTTCCTGCTGAACATTCAAGTCCTTCTAGTAGTACTGTACAAGCTTTGAACAGAATAAGGGCACAGCTCTAAATAATTATGTCAAAGAAATGACAACTGTGCTCTTTGCAGGAGTAGGGATGAATAATTACAAGGCTGGGACATAATTAAGCAATTTTGGCTGTCGTATTCTTGAGCTGTCATTTTGATGTGAAGAGCTGTCAGGGCCCGCAACATGCTTTCTACTGGACAGGCATCTTCCACTTTGATCTACACTTATGCCAGCAAAATGAGGTCATGGTTTGGTCATTAAATGAAGCTTCCATGTCTGGCACGATGCCCCTTGCCCAGCCAGGCTTACAAGATTTTCATTTTCCAAAAAGAAAAAAGGGGAAAAAAGAGTCAACCATGAGACTACGTTCAATATTTTGACATCTCTAAATATAAACATCACTGGGTAATGAAGTTCAGCTTACTTTACATGGTGAGACAGAACAGAGCCCTGCAATGTTAAGCTGTTTTCTAATGAATGACTGCATCTTCCCCGTAACGACAGTCCCATCACAAACAGCCTTTAAACAACAAAAGATGAAATGAAGCAAAGCAGAAGAAAGAGGCATTCTGTTAAGAAAGATAAAAACTAAAGGAAGGCAGAGAGTTAGAAAAAATTAAATATTTATGATTTCATGAAGATTGGTGATTGCTAGCTACTTTTGCATTTGAGTCAACATAAATCTAGTTGGATGCACATATCCTGCCTTGAGTCTCATTTCATGTGTTGTTTTCAGAAGGTTAACTTGCTCTCTAAATATTTTTATGTCAAACATGAGATGAAAGCAATTCCAATGTAACTCCTTCCACCGCACCATATTATCATCCATTGGTTGCTTGTGCTGAATAAGCTATATCCAGGTTATCACTGGGGGTGGGGGTGTGGAGTGGGTACGCCTTTATTTAAGATTTCACTCTTTAAAATTATTGAAATGCAGTAATATATTTCAAAGGGAAGTTATTCTGTTACACCAATTAATTTTCTCTATAGCATTTTCACTTTTTTGTAGTGTGCATCACATTGACTGCAGACACAGACTGCACCCAATGAATATCCACATAGTTAAAGCAATGGTATTCCCCGTAGTAACATATGGATGCGAGAGTTGGACCATAAGGAAGGCTGAGTGAAGGAAGATAGATGATTTTGAACTGTGGTGCTGGAGGAAAATTCTGAGAGTGCCTTGGACCACGAGAAGATCTAACCAGTCCGTACTTCAGGAAATAAAGCCCAACTACTCACTGGAGAGAAGGATATTAGAAGCAAAGATTAAGTACTTTGGCCACATAATGAGAAGACAGGAAAGCTTTGAGAAGACAATGATGCTGGGGGAAATGGAAGGAAAAAGAAAGAGAGGCAGACTAAGGGCAAGATGGATGGATGGTATCCTTGAAGTGACTGGCTTGACTTTAAAGGAGCTGGGGGTGGCCACAGCTGACAGAGGAGCTCTGGTGTGGGCTGGTCCAGGAGATCACAAAGAGTCAGAAGCAACTGAATGAATAAAAATCACATTGACTCACACATGCAATTTAAATATAGAGATTGTATTAATGTTAGTTCAGTGGAGAACATATATAAATACCAGCCATTTTAAACATCACACGAAGGCCTCGAAAATATTTACATGTTGAAAGCATACACATTTTATGTGACCCAAATAACATTATTACAAGTACTAATCATTCATAATGAACCTAAAATGTACTATGTACTGTAGAAAAATTTAAAGAAGTCATGCATTTTTTTACTTGGAGGCTAATTATATTAACTGAGCAATATAAGAAAATGACACACTCACTCTGCATGTTACCCAAGTATTGAAAAGAATGTCTGATTAATTCATATTCTCAGATGATTGCTAAACGATGGCTATCCCTATTCAGTGGACAAAGTACCAAAACTCTTGACACAATTTATATACATTCTCCAGGTCTATGTATGTAGGCAGCCAGTGTTTAAGCACATTTGAGAGTCATCTCATATTCAGTGAAATGTAAAAAGAATCATACTATGCAAATACATTTAAAAGCTACTTATTACCAGGCATACACATGGTAGATTTAAGCAGCATCTATCAACTTTGTCACAATAAACATCCAAAATGGAAAATGTACTGACATTATGACACTCACTATGATATTAAGGACCTCATGCCATCAAGGGGGGGGGGAGTCTTTTTATTGTACTGGTTCGTTCCACTGTGTTTTTAATGAAAATGGATAATACATTCACTCCCATCACATGTGTAATCCTCCACATTCTGAGCTATAACACAGACGAGTGTAAGTCCTGCCCATACTGCATTCTTTCTTTTTTCATTAAAAAGAGAGAACTCACAGAATTGCAGAAGTCCAAAATCTAGGTCTTAAAAGGGGGAAATATAGCAACAGCTAAGTGGTGATATATCAAAATTGTGCAATTTACAATGAATAATGTAAAAAGATTACTGGTATTCTTTTATAAGAAGTATTGATGCTCATTTGGAGACCACCCACAGGAGCACCTGTTCTTCAATGTCACTAATGTGATCTAACATGGGTGAATCTGACAAATCACATCACTTCTTAAATTAAGCACCTTCAGCTTTTCCATACAAATTTGTGGGTCATAACATGATTGATCCCCAACCCCATACTCCCAACAAGTACTTTTATGTCATATGATGGGCTTTGTGGGATTCCGTCTGTAAACTATGTAAGAAGTATATAGAAATGGGGAGAACCTTGTGTCTGGTGAGGTCCTTAGCCTACACCAGTGGTTCTCACCCTGTGGGTCCCCAGATGTTTTGGCCTTTAAGCCTCAGAAATCCTAAAGGCTGGTAAACTGGCCAGGATTTCTGGGAGCTGTAGGCCAAAACACCTGGGGACCCACAGGTTGAGAACCACCTCACATGACTGAATATTTCTGACACTTAAAAAGAAAACCAGACATGAAAAACTATTGCACTAGAGAAAACACTAGCATGGAACTGTCCTCCTTCATGGATCTAATCTTGTGTATATAGGTTCTTTAATTGCATAGATGGTGCTTCCATCTTGTAAGGATTATAAAATAATTAATCACAAGTTTATTATTTCATTGAACATTAAACCAAACTTGGAAGAAATGTTTTTTTCTGTCCATGGAATGATAGTAGCAGAAGATAAAATATGGGGGGTAGGTAGGCAAAAATTTCAATGAACATAGACAAGGCTCAAATGAAATGGGGGTTCTGCTGTGGTATGGAGGAGGCCCTAGTATATCCTAGAGAGAAGCATATAACGCCAGAGAATGGTCTTTCAAGCTGAGAGGGATAGTGCTTTTACCTGGAAAGTCAGAAAACACACTTAGGAGGCAGAGCCTGATTATAGCAAGAAATAATAGAAAAATATTCTAGGATACTACATAGATTACCTATTAAAAATAAAGAAACATTGTTATTTCATATCTGGTTTAGACTTCAGTGGGAAAAAAACCTAACAAATTAAAATCAATGAAGTTAACAATTAAGTTAAATGTTTACCAGCCAAAAGAAACAAAGTTTATTTTTGACTAAATTGATTGACTTAGTTTGAAATTTCAACATTAAGGTTCTTCCAGATTTAAGTGTTTTTTAAAAGAATTAACTGAATCATATATAATAAAAACAAACATATTTTACATTGCCTCGTTGGTTCTTTACTCAAAGCCTTGTATTGTGGATTTATGCAAAACTCCTTTTTAGTTTTTTTTTATAAAAAAAACCCCTAGGGGAATTAAAAAGTTAAGATCACAAGTTATAAGACTACTCAGGAAATAGGTTTCCCTTTGCAACTAGAGGGTCTTCCTGTGTTCTGCCCTGGACACCAGGGAAATTAATATTCTACTATTTTGCCCTCACAAATGAAAATGAATAATTTTCTGTTTCCACCTTGCAGCAGAAAAAATAATATATTCCCATAGTCCAACGTATTCCAGGAAATTATTCAGCACAGAAAGTCACAAGCTTGTGTGTATGTCTTTTAAAATTAAGAGGGATGGTTGCACAAACGTTTCCATACAGACAAGGTTGTTAGCATGTCAAAGATTGTATAAAAAGGCCATGTGGCTATTTTGTCCAAGAACACCATTTTTGGAAGCAAAACTGAACAAACACATACACCTTATAATTCTACAACTGAAAGTGATATTTCTGTATATCTAGAGCAGGGGTGCTCACACTTTTTCAGCATGCAAGCTACTCTTAAAGCAACCAAGTCCAAAAGATCTACCTGCCCCCGCCGCTGCACGTTCTTGCCACCGCGCATGCTCATGCTGCTGTTTTCTGCCCGCACAGTGTTTCTTCCGCCTATGGGGCATTGCAGGAAGGAGAAAGCATGAGGCGGGGCATCCAAAGGGAGCTCTCCGCCCTGCCTGTCTCGCCGGCAATGGAGGCTGCACAGCTGCTTCTGGATGAGAGAGAGGCAGGGCGCCCCTCCAGAGGCTCTGCCTCGTGTTTCCTTCTTCCTGAAATGCCCCGCAGGGGAAAGAAGCACCGTGGGAGCGGAAGCCAGCAGCAGGAGTGCGCGTGCATGCAGGGCGTGCGCGCGCATGGCAGGAGCGCCCCATCCGCCTGGTGAGGGCCGAAGATCACCTGGAAGAGGGCCGAAGATCTACTAGTAGCTCCCGAGCTACCTAATGAGCACTCCTGATCTAGAGTATGCAAATACAGGCTAAAATATGCAAAATTCTAATAACTTTTGCAAAAACATTGAGCTTTCAGACCAGGCTGACCAGTTTTCAAGGGACTGTTTTTTTATTCAAAAATTGGTAGGGATGAATAATATTTTCTTCCCTATTTTTAACATGTAGATGTCTTTCATTTTTAGGACCATGTACTTTGAGGCTCTTAAATTCTGCAATATTTTCTGAGGTCGGTGTGGTAATCAATAAACCTGAAGAAAGCAGGGGAATAATGAAAACAGAAAGAAAGGAGGAAAGAAAGAGGCACAATTGTTATCAGGGAAGGTGTAAAATGTATATTTCCAAAATCATGCATCCCCAACCTCTGGAACAAGGACACAGAATGGGGGAACAACAGATTAGTGGATGGCAGTTTTCAACTTAACTCTGATAAGGTAATAATGAAAAATACAGCTAAATGTAAACATAAAATTAAGTTAATTGTTAACATACAAACTTTCACCATGAATGAAATGGAGTTAGACTTTCTAATATATTAACAATTAACCCAATGTATTAACTTTTACTGACTAACTTTCCTATCTTTATAACCATCAAATATAACAACGCGGTGCAGTCATTTCTGCAATAAATGTTTATACACTTAAAATCCTCACTGTATAAATGCATCACATAGCGTGCATGGGTCTTTGCACATGCAGATTTTGTACATCAAATTTATTTTAATACATTCAAACCTCCTCTACAGTACTTTAGGATAAACCAATATATAGGTAACATATAATAAAGTATAATGACAATAATTCCATTGCACACCAAGAGGCATTTGCTCATGGCATCCAAACTGTTTACAAAAGGGGATATATTATACTAGGTAAGACCTAGTAATTCTATAACAAGCAATTTTAGGAAGGTCTATCAGAATGAAAAAAAATGTACCTAGTGCTAAAAGGATTGGGGAAAAATAAGTATATGTTTCATTGCAAGATTTAAGAGATAACTAATTCAAAAATTATATAGTTTGGGAATGGAACTGTATTACACAAAATAAGTACTAAGACAAGACACTATCTTTTTAAAATAAGCAATCTTGGCCCCCAAAAATGGATTTTTCAAAAGGAAACAACTAGAACATAAGTCCACTCCACTCAATCATTGGGCCATGATGAAGAATGTGTGTTTGTTAGAATATTGTCAGTGGTGTAAGAGTAAAATTTAAGGATATGACAATATTTATATAAAGCATTCGATATGATTACAAAAAGAAGACAGTATAAACAAAACATCATTACATGTTCAACTGGCACATTTTACAAGATTTAGCAAAGGAGGAAGTCTTTCATAAGGGCTTCAAAGCAAACGATTTCATTTATTACAGATTGCATTGTAGGAACTGAAATAGCTAAAGGCACTAGTAAACAATGTGTCAAACCAATCCCCAAATAAGAACTGTTGAAACTTTAATAGTTATGAAATGAATAGCTCTGAATTAATTTGTTTTCTCCTGCAAACATGCATCTGATAACAAATGCATATAGCTAACATATATGACCTCAGCTACAATTTACTTCCATAACTGTTCTACTGCTCTTAAGGTTGATTGGAAATCAGCAATAAATTATTTACCACATATATTATAAAACAGCACAGCATGTAGAAGTTGCTCAATGAAACACACACTGAATTTTAGATAGCTAGCAATTCCAAGACATATATACGCTTCTGCAAAATACTGATCTTTGTAGAACAATGTTATACTGCATTATAAGTATTGTCAATAAAAATCCTTTTATCTTAATATGTTAGCACACAATTAGCCCAATATGGGCAACTGATATCAGAAAGCCTCCATTTGAGAGATTCTCCTTCCATTTTCAGCTCCAGGACAATGTAATCAAACTCGGCACAAACAAAAGGGATCTGGAGAAACACCACTGAAATGCATGCTGATATTGTATTGCACCCAGTCCATTCATCATTGCATACATGAGCAAAAAAGCATGTTCACTGTTACAAGGAACCTCCAAAAGAATTCTGTCAACTTTCACTCCTGCTGTAGCTCAAACACCAAATATCAACAACAAAGTACAAGGAGATATGAGAAAGGAAAAAATGGGAAGGCCTCGCATTTCAAGCAACATATCCAAACCATTATGAAATTAGGAAATCCAAAATTGAGAGATTAAATATTATGTATGAAAGATTGAATAACATTGTAAGGTAAAATGCACATAATAAATCTGATTAAAAATGCCTTTTCCATCACAAATGGAAATGCCTGCTGAAAAATTTCATAGGCTGGTGACCAACTAGGGTATGTCCAATAATAATAATAATAATAATTATTATTATTTTATTTGTACCCCACCACCATCTCCCCAACAGGGACTCGGGGCAGCTTACATGAGGCCAAGCCCATCCAAGAATACAGTGATAATGCATTAAAAAGCTAGTTGTGATTTCAATATACAATCTTATCAAGCAGGGTTTTTTCAGCAATAATGCTGGTCTCTGCTTCTTTTATCCAATTTTATGGACACCAACGCAAGCCATCACATGACACATGGCTTGCCACGCCCCATTGAGCATGTTTGCAGTATGCTGCATTGGCTGCTGCAAATTTCTACATCACAGGCCCATGATATAGGCAAGTCTCCTATTCTATCTTTTAAACTCTTTTTCGTGCCTCCCCATCTGATAAGAAGTGATGGGGTGCCACATGCTCTGTAGAGATTCCTCCACCCTTTCCCATCACACAGGAAGAAGGAGAGTGGGTGCATTACCCGGGGGGGGGGGCATAGTGTGATGAGGTCCTAAAGTCATGAAATGTTAACACTTTTGTCTGCCATCTAATATGAATTACCTGAACTCAACAGAACAAAGAACTGACTTGTCTTCTAATTGGTTTCAGCAGAAGGATTCCACCTACCATTCCAATTGTCTAGGTCCAAAAAGACATTCATACAGCTTGCATAAAGTCCCTTACCTCGGTATCCATGGGCTTCACTATCTTCATAAAAGCACCCCTCACAATGGCTTCCTCGCGTTCAATTTTGCTTACTTTCCGAGAATCCAAAAACTTCAAGTTGGCTAATTTGTGCAGAACAAAATACCTGAGTTTTCAATAAAGAAGAAAAATCTGGTTAGGATGTTCATTGACCTACGGTGCAATGTTTTTAATTTCAATTACTTGATATAAGCTTATAAGAGGAAGTATTTCTGTTTCACCAATTCATCCATTCATTAAAGAAAACACAGACTAGCATTCTGCATCTTTTACCTAACTAAGTACGGTTTAGTAAATAACCTCCCTTGGCCTGATCTCCTCTTCCCCTGCATCATTTATTTACCCATATCTATTCCATATTCA
Source organism: Anolis apletophallus (assembly GCA_030556195.1). Lineage (NCBI taxonomy): Eukaryota > Metazoa > Chordata > Lepidosauria > Squamata > Anolidae > Anolis > Anolis apletophallus. Next base: position 137,356,787 of record JARBWK010000004.1, on the reverse strand, counting down.
TAATTTCTATTTATGACATTTTTTTTCTACATCAGTGAGTCCCACAACAACCTACTATGCCAAGCATCAGCTGCATAAATAGAAGAAGGCTGATTCTGCTGGTGACGAGAGCATGGGTGAATGACATGGACATCAAGATTTGGTCCAGGAGATGTTACTTATTAAAGGACACAAAGTAGTTGACACAGAATATTCTGCCCCGTTGTATACATATCTGAAAAAACATCTATTTCATATCTCATTTCCAAGAAGTGCCTATAGCTCATATCAGTTCATTCTCTGCCTCAAATGGCTGGATGCAGGGTTCCAATACAGGTTAAAACCTTACCATAGACCAACCTTCATAACATCTAACCAAAAAAAGGATTTTTGTATGACCAGTAATATTTCTCAGTAGAATTTTATACCTCCCTAGTTTTATTTTGTTTTCAAATCAGCTACAACAATCACAAAGTGCCCTATTCATATTTCAGGTTGAAAATCCTTTATCTGGAATTCTGAAATCTGAAATGCTCCAAAATCCAAAACTGTCCATGTGGGTGATTGAGTGATACTTTTGCTTTCAACAGTTCAATGCACATTAATTGTTTCATGCACAAACATTATTAATGTATTGGGTATATAATTAACTACAGCCTACATGTATATATGAAACATACATTGATTTTGTGTTTATACTTGGATTCTTTCTCCAAAATACCCAACATATATCATGTTGGGAATCCATTATCTGGAATTCTGAAATCTAAAATCCGAAAAAATTCGAAACTATATATATTCCAAAGTCCAAACATTCTGACCTCAAACATTTCAGATAAGGGATACTCAGTCTGAAATACAGAAAAATACAGCCAAAGACCTGAACAGCACACAAGGTTCAGGGCAACTTTTTGGAGCTTTCTCCAGCTTTCTTTAATATTTTGCAAAGAAGGAAAAAGCTGAAACCTTACTAGCCCAAAAGCCACACACATTGATTTATTCACAAGAAGCTGACCGAGCATGGCACAGCATGGCATGAATCAATGTTTAAAAAAACAGCCCTGGAAGGTGATAATATCAACTCCTCTCAAGCACTTGCTATTTCCAGCCATCCATCCAGATATGAAACAGACTCAGTGGAGACGGGAGAGAGGAAGCGCCAGATCCTTTCCTGGCAGGAAACAGAAAGGTGATTGATAATATTTCCCACAAACGGCAAGTTTATATAGACCATCATTCTAGCAATGAGTCTGAGACTTTGCGGCATGTAAGAAAGGCAACCACACATGCCCAAGATTATGAAGGAGGAAATTGTTTAGGTTCAAATATAAAGGATAGCTCTTTTGTATGTCTGAACTCAATGGAGAACCTGTTTGGAGTGATGGTGGAATCCCCCTTCTTTGGAGTTTTTGAGGAAAAGCGTCAGCAGACTAATTTTTTGATGGGGGTCAAACTGGTTCTTAGATCACTTCCAATCACCTTTGACATCAGGAGAAATAATGTTTGCAATTTTATTAATTATTTATACAACTAGAGACAAACAATAAAGCCAAGCAGGAAGCTAGTTATGTCTGAGGTAGTAGATTGGTCACTGACATGTGTTGAAATCCATCCAGAGCATGAATTTAAACCCTCAACCATATTAGCTCTGTAAAAGAATATAGTAATAAAAAGGAGGTTTCATACAAAGCATTATGTGCCCTCAATTAGTCATTTTCTGAAATTCTGGAGTATAGCTAGATGCTTGGGAATACAGAAATATTCTCACACTCATCTGCAACTTTTCCAAGTGCCCTTTCAAGTCCACTGTGAGCTTCTGATGGCCCTTATCTTTCAGTGGAAAAGAATTTTCCTCTTCTAATATTACTGGCAGGAATATTTCAGAAAACAAGGGATTCTTTCAAATAGAAGGAAACAACATGTCAAAAGTAAAGCTCAGGATGAGTTAAAAAAACCATCTAAGTGTAGGGTGAAAAAAGATTAATATTCAGGTGCAGAAAACATCACTATGACAAAATCAACAAATGTTTAATGATGGAGTGAAAGATGCCATCAAGAAGGAAGCAGCCACAAAAATGACAACAGATTTAGGCAGTGTTATGCCATCTCTTTGCCAGCTTTGGACCAAAGCCCTAAACGTCAGTCTCACATAACCCCATCGGAGGAAATAAGCACTTTTAGCAGAACAGTTTTGGCATACACGTTTTCTTTTATTTAGCAACTCTAGCATTTGTTCCCTAAAGGAAAGGAACAACCAGGAGAGAGCTTATGAGGGAGAAGAATGAAAGCCATATGGATCCTTTGACTGAAATCTTCCCCACTCATCTTGGCAGTGCAGATGTTGTATAGCAAAGGATGATGAACTATCAAAGGCAATCTTGTAGCAGGCATTAAAAGCTATCCTGTCATCAGAGTTGAAGCCATGCAATAATGATGCCATTTGGAACAACAGCCAGATTAAATCCCAACTGCACAAATTCCTTTCAACAAAGTGAAAGATAAAACATGTGTGTGCATGTTTCACCCACCCATTCCTAGATTGACATCGTAGACCTGCATGGCCTGAACAGTGATGCAGTTTTTTTCTCCTTTAGATGCATGCAAACAGATTTTCCTATGGCTGAGAATATACTTTAACGTCCCTAGATCAATGTTGAGGTAACTATTATTATGTACTCTCTCATGTATCTAGAACTTCAAAAGAAATCTCTTCTGCAAGTTCTTTGGGATTTGTGGAAGCCTGGTAACCCTAAAGAGCTGGACCTTTTCAGGTGTAACAAACCCTTACTCTCAAATGTATTTGTTCATTCACTTGAAGTTTTCAGAAAGGGTGGCAAAACATATATCATTGAATAGTTGAGAAAGGTATGTCACAATTTATCTAAATTTTAGTCCAGCCATTAGCCAAGGGAGGAAATATATTACTGTATCCTTTAAAAGAATAGTTCCCAACCTTTTTTAACCAGGGACCACTTGAACAGGGACTACTTTGACAGGGACCACTCAGTTTTTGTTCAACTTTAGATCCAGTTTGGTTATTTGGGGTGCCGATTCAGAAAATTGCATTGGATTGACAACATCAGCTCTAGTTTTTGATACAGAAGAATAGGAACTGTTTCAGATCCTATTCTCGAGCAAAATAAACACAGAATTGTTCCATTATCTTTTTGACTGATATTATTTGAAGATGGTGATCATGCTGCTTCTTAACTTCCTCTTCTTCAAACTAAGGACATTTAAATCTTACAATTTCTTCAACCTTTTAAAAATCAAAATGCTCACCATTATCTTATGCACGCATTCCAGATGATGTTGACAGTTTGCAATTTGTCATATAAATTCTGTCTGAGGGTATTATTGGATGAAAATAGTAGCAAATAAATAAGAATAAGCATGAGGATGGTTGTTTAAACTACCATTTCTATTTACATTCACAAACAGTGAACAATGTATAATTACTAGTTACTAATCAAGGTATTAACCCGAGATCAAATTATACTGAAGCAAGTGAGCAAAAGGATAAAGCAGAGCACATGCAGACCTCATATTTGTCATTGACTTCATAAACCATAGTTTATAAAGCCAGCAATATTACCTCTCAGCCCGCCCAATACATGTGCTTTCTCCAAACAGGCTGAGACAACAGGATAAAGTAATATACATCTTACATCTATTATGTATACACGTTACACCAATTATCTTACTTTTTCAATGTTGGGTATTAAAATAAGTCACACATTTCAGCTTGAAGATGCAATCTTAGATGAAACATAACCCCCAATTTGCTATAAAAATACAGAAAAAGATTTCTAAACCCACAAAATGTACGTGTTATAATATAAATCCAAGTCTTGTAAATTTAATCCAGGGTTATTTGTTGCTTCAGATCTCTTTACGGTGATGTATGACTTAGTCACTAAGGTTATCACAGCACTATCCTAAAGTTACATAGTACATAAAACATTCAAGTTAACAATGCAAGGAGGTTAACTCTCTAAGATAACCTACTATCACAGGGTTAAACCAGATGATAGGCCTCTGTCAGCTTCCAAGGAACTATTGATGGTTCAATCAGTTTGTTTTGAAGGTACAACAAAAGGGCACTAAACTTATTCAAACTGTCAACAGACACTATCTGGAATGTTGCTTGCAGGTAAGTAATTTGGGGTGTTTTAAGACCATTATCAAATGGCTGTGGCTGCAGAAAGAGACAGCTACTAATAACAGTGAATGCAGACATCATAAAACACTTTATAGCAGGCACAGGGATCTATACGTTGCATGACATATTTATTGCACTTGCTTTCAACTTACAAAATTGCTAGTTAAGGGACCACTGCTTAATGAAATGGGATCCATCTAAATTTCCATTTCTATATATAGAATGCTTTATTTTGGCTAAGGGAACAAGTCCATATGCATTTTTAAGTATCACTTTGAATCCCTTTCAAAATTCCTGATCTTACCCTTTTCTACAGATGTGTGAAAGAAGGCAATTATCTGCATTGGTGAGGGAAAGCAATGAACTCTGGAGAGAGAGAAAAACAGATATCTCAAGAAGATCTTTAAAGACCCATTTATCTCTGCCTGTGAAACTCTCCTATAAGTCTGCAATGTCCTTAGGAATTTGGCTATGCATAGAGATCAGTCAGTTCAGGAAGTTTCATTTGGCAGTAGGTCAAAAGAAGGAGGCTGGATGGTACTAACAGAGAGACACCATTCAGTATGCTTAGGCTCAATTTAGGTATATTCATCTGAATTTTATATAGAGTCCCATCCCTTGTTGTTATGAAGCTGTGATCCATTTTTCCCTCTTATGGAAATTCACACTTTTTCCACACCTACTTTTCCTATTCTATACACTTTTGTTTGTACTTTCCTCTTTAGTAAAACTTGTTTGCATGTACACTACAGCACCTCTATGCTCAAATATATGTACACGGTTTCATTTACCCATGCTCCAAAAATATTCTACCCCCGCTCGACACATTTGGCTTTATGAAGTATACATGTGTGAGAGCATATACCTTATATATGAATATATTTATATCCTGAATAATGAAATTCAACATTAGGGGCCTTGTAAATATAGTGACATTCTCAGGAGCAGAGATATAAGGAAGTATGTCATACTTTGGGAGGGATTTGTTTTCATATGTGAATCTGCGTACCAAAGGTGTTGTCTATCTCTTCCTAAATCTTGGACTGTCTTCAGATATATGGGTGGGCTACATAGGTTGGAGGTTACAACAAAATCCAAAGCAAAACAAGTGAAAATCACCACGGTGATAGGTAAAATGACAGGAAATGCAGAAGCAAAAGAAAGTACAGACAGTCCCCAAGTTATGAACAGGATAGATTCTGTAGGATTATTCTTAAATTGAATTTGTATGTAAGTTGGAACAGGTATATATTTAAAATGTAACTCTCTCTCTCTCTCTCTCTCTCTCTCTCTATATATATATATATATATATATATACAGTATATATATATAAGCTTTGGATAACATAGGGAAGAGTTAACACCCCTGTGGGGTTTGTTTTGCTGTCTGTGCCCCTGCTCAGGAGACTCCCCATCACTTTCTGTCCCTGTGAGAATTGAATTTTGAAAATTTTGGCTTGTTGTAGAAACAGGGATTGGTGGTAAAGCTTCAGTGGAGGCATCATTTCCGCATGATAACTCTTCCAGGGGTGTATTTCTCTTCCTAGGTGTAGATTTCTCTCACTTCCTGTTGTCTCACCCCCATTCTTAACTGTGAGTCATTTGAAAGTTGGGTGTTTGTAACTTGGGGACTGCCTGTATAAGACCAGATGGACTCCACCCATGTTTGTGGTAGTTCAAGTGAACGGAAAACAAAGAACATGTCTGCCATTTGCACTTTTTACCATAACTATAAGACCACCTATGTTAAAAATAATTTGCAATACATTCTGACTTGCACCATTTTTCACAACTCAGTAATAACAGGGCTTGTGTTTTTACTGCTAACAATGGACCCCCATGACAGAACATGTGCTGTTGCTACAAGACAAGTAACCAGCAATTATTGTGTTGACTCTTTGTGAGTTTGATCCCTCGGTCATGACCTTTGCTTTCTGGAGATCTTCAAAGCAGAGGGTGCAGATGAGGTTATTTGGCATTTATACTGCTTTGCTAAACACATTATTTCCCTCTGCTCCCATATTCGAATCTCTCCACGGGCATCTCTTTCATGCTATATGGTGATTAAGGATAATGTTTAAAAAGCATAAAAGCTAGCAAGAATTTCCCGACAATGATACATAGAAGAAAAAAATTAATTATTCACCAATGATAGTAATTCTGTCAATGAGCGATTACTCATCACACAGAGAATAAATTAATTCATCACACAGAGAATAAATTAATCAAATATGATACTTTTATAAATTTAACAAATTTCAAAATACTGCTACTGTCATGTTTCTGTCTTCTCAACTGTTTACTAAATTTCTAACTGAGATATTCTATCATTTCCTCCTCAGTCCTCATTTTCCATGTTTTAATGTGTCTACTAGGTTATAAGCCATAAAAATAAATTACTTGCAAATTTCCTTAAGTACACAGGCATAAAGTTTGCCTATGAATGTTCTGTACAAATACATACATATGCACACAAAATAGGATGATACATTTCAATTTTATTATTAGGTTTTACTGAAAATTCTTAACAGTAAGGTAGGTCTACTTGAAACTCATAACACAACTGCGAATATATTTTCAGGCTTTCTTTTTTAAAATGCATTAAATACACCAATATTATCTAGACTGTAGTAGTGCTGACAAGAATCTTGGGTTTCTTGTTTGTTTGTTTGTTTGTTTGTTTTAAAGAAAAGCATTTTAGGTTTCTGTTCTTCCCATCGTGGATCATTTTCTTGGAATCCCTTAAGGTGTGTGCAAGAAATTACAGAAACGTAGTGGGACTTTGAACTTTTTTTACATTTTGCAGGAACATTTTTACCTTTACCCCAAGTAACATTAAAGCAACAGGTTTTTGATGTCTGCGAAAACCAGCACATTGTTAATTATTAATTTGTTATTTTAGGCTTGGACTTACTCATATATAATCTAGACTCAGTGACATCGATAGTACTTAGTCATAACTACTTTCATCCCATTGATTTCACAGGTCCCACTCTGGCTCATCCTGAAATTCAGTAATTGCTGGGGATAGGGGGTGTAAACAGGTTTTTCTGTTTTAAGTGATCAAAGTTGGCTCTATCTACCTTATCCAGGAGGAGGACGAACCATTTTCTTCTCTACTTGAGGAAGCAAATTTCCTTGACCTGATTTATTTTCTAACAACAATTCCCTTTAAAGCATGGAAAACAATGTTTAACCTCCAAAATTTCTGATTATGTCCATTAAATTGCTCATATGCCCCAGTGCTTATATGGAGTCCACTGTTTGTATCAGAGCATCGACATCTAATATCCACAGAACACTATTATGGCTCCCATAGCAGAGCCTTTATAGTCCCACTTAAGCACTTGTTTTTCCATAAGCAGTGAATTAGGAAAGTAGAATTAAGACAGGGGGTGCACTTTGTACTGTCTGATCTACCAGTGCCCATCCCTAGAGTTACCTTAATGTTTTATCAGAAGTAACTTTTGAAACTTCTGTTCCTTTTATTGTATCTTTTTAATAAGCAACATTATTACTAAAGAAAAATCCCTTAACTACAGTTTCAATACTTAGATTATTTTGCCTGCAGGAAGACTTTAATTATAAGTCTCCTCTTATGTTTATTTTTCATTTTTCATTTTTTAAATTATTTGGTTTTACTGTATATTTTTGGTTTTATCCTATGTATGTATATATGGCATTGAATTCTGTCTTTTTTTGTGAGCCACCCTGAGTCCCCTTTGGGGTGAGAAGGACAGAATATAAATGCAACAAGTAAGTAAATAAATAAATAAGTACATACAAATGTGGTTGCATTTTGTACATGGGACTTTTACTTTCTACGGAGAAGACTAGTTTAAAAATTAATCAATGTGAACTATAGAATAAGGTCTCTACTAAACAGCATGGCTCATGATAAACAAAAAACTTGGCAATCTGGCAGATGTGTGCTGACAGAATCACTATTCTGCTTAATTAATTTTTATTTTGCCTTTTCCCCAATGTTAGCTAGTCAAGGTAGCTAACAATAAATACAAAGCAATTGTAATTAAAAATAATGTTGAATATACTAAATTATACATATAACTTGGGGTTTGTTTTTTGTTTTGTTTTGTTTTTTTTAAAAAAGGTTTCTGTCTGCCTATGAAAGGCAAACAGGATCAGGCGATCCTAATCTCTCTAGGGTGGAAGCAGCTACTGAGAAGGCCTTATCCCTTGTTCCCATCAAACAAGCTTGAGGGGGTGGTGGGACAGAGAAAAGGAGCTCTCTGGACAATAGTGTCCTAATAGGTTCACAAAAATATATACAAGCTGTATAAAGTTTTATAGGGCAAAACCAACACTCTGACTTGTGCCCCAAAACATTTTTGCACCACAACCTGTATCGTGTGACTTGCCTTAGCCCTCATCCCATGGTGGGAAGTGTCACTACCAAGCTTCCCCCACTGCAGGTAAGGAAACATGATAAGGCGCCAGTGTTGCTAGCACTGCTGTGTACACCGCTTCCTCTCCTCTTTCGGCATGGAGTCCGACCAGAAGTTCTTGTGTGTCATCTAATAGGTTCCATGTTTAAAGTGGAGAGGAAGCTGTGTATAATAGGCAAATTGGCCTATCTAATGAGGTAGCCAATCTGTGATTTTCACATAATCAGCCAGTATGCCACTATTTACTTTTAGTTGCTGAGGAAGAATAGTTAATAGCTTTTGAGATATGTATTTGGAACAATAGAGAAGACAAGTTTCAGAATTGAACAATACAGTCCTTAATCATATAAACCTCAAATTTCAGGTAATGCCTTACTTGTATAAGCTTGTTCTTTAGTTTTCTAGGTATTTACCCTCAAAATACCCCCAAATGGTTTGATTCATGCAGTGCACATACTATGGAAATGAATACATATATTAATCTGCAAAAATAAAGGCTGCCCCATGCTATTTTTGTGGCAGAAAAGAAACAATAGAGAGGTTTGTTTAGGTTTTAATTCAGTCTGATATAGCACTAAACTGAATCAGATTTATTTTATAGCATATTTTAATTAGAGAAGAGAAATGTCAACAAGAATATGAGAAAAATAAAGGGTAAGACTGAAGCAGTATTTGTACATGAATAAACACAGATCCTTTTTTGGCAAATATAGTCCAAAACATTTATTGACCCACACACACACACACACACACACACACACACACACATACACACATCAACATTTTGTATGCAAATGCAATAACAGACATGATTGTTTTGATGTATAGCTGTGTGACATATCATAAATATTACATCACAGAACCACAGAGAATGTCACTCAACAAGACTTTCCTCCCCTAGACAGCATTAAATGAACCATGGATTCTTGCTTCTGAATAGCTCCTTTAAGAAACTACTTTTGCTTAAATGATTAATAAGAGGCATATTGTCAGAAAAATGTACTTAAAGTGAAAAACAGTAAACTATAGAGCTATCATTCATTTTTAAGCAATGCTGTGGTGAAAATGTCTCATAAATTTACATGGCAACACCACTACTAGGCATTTTGTAAGCAGGAAGGCCAATATACTTTCCAGTTTGGGGTTAAGGTGGGAGGAAAATATGTTATCCAATCTAGGCCACTTAGCAGAATCCAAGATGACACATTTATGCACAATTCGGAATGTGGCTCATTAGATTCTTTCATTTAAAGGATAGCTTTAAATTTATTTTCCAAAGATGTTTGAAACACAACACAGAATAGATCAAGTTGTCAGTCTGCCAGTTTTATGAGCATGATTTAAATTAAATGCAGCATTTGACAAATACTAATATTATTTTAATCCTATAGTTACCAATTATTTTCCCTTTTGAACAAAAAATCATTCCAAGATTTTAATACATTATTTGATTGAGAAATTAATAAACAGTCCAGGATGTCTATAAAGCATACAATATAGGTATTATTGTGTATCACACAGAATACATATTAGATCTGCTGAAAGTAGCACACAGGTCTAACTAAAGATTTAAACTATGTTTAACAGGGGTAGGGGAGGATATAGTTGACTACATCCGCTTTCCAAATAAATATCAATAGGATCCATCAGGCTCCATTCCTTTGTTGTCAGAAATATTAGAAGACAATACACACACACATCCAGAAGGGCAATGGTACCTTATAATACTGACATAATTATGTTTCCATAGGAAGGCATTTTGAAGATTAGCAGTCCAAAGATACTAACCTGTACCTTTGGTAGTCTCCCTCATCTTTGTCTTTGCAGACCAATTCATTTGGGCATGCTGTATTTCCCAGCAAACTCAGGTACTCCAAGGCAGGAACTACTTCAGATAAATGATCCAGCAGGCTCTCCAGTTCTGTTATGTGCCCAAGGGAATGGGCTAAGGTTTAAACAACATTAACAAAATGTAACATTTACAAAAGCAAAATGCATAAGCCCCCTTTTCACCTTCCTATTATATCTACTAAAATACTTCTCTTATTTTATTCATCCATGGAATTTATTATCTATCCTTCTTCCACAATAGGAAAAATTGAGTGAGTGTGTATATACACACACACACACACACACACACACACTTTAATATTAAGGAAACTGTAACATGAATTGATCCCACAGTAAAGATGACTTTGTAAGTTGGTTTCTGTATTTGTAGCACCTTAGAACTTAGTTAATTATATAAACAGAAATGCCTGACCATGTATTATCTTAAAACATCGGCTTTATAGCATCACAGTTCATATAACATAGACAATGTAAGGGAATAGTGAAGCCAGCCACTGAAATGGATGTATTCAAATGACTTGTCCGCATGGGCCTAATAGCCTGAATTCAACATGCAATGTATTCTGGTTGTGTTCATAACGCTTTTCCACTTCTGGTACATATTGTGGAATAAAGTCAGTAGTTTTCTTGAAGCTCTGGAGCAGCTTCGTGACTTCATAGCAGTGTGGACAGTAGAATCAGGTTCAATTCAGACCAGTCTGCTATCCACGCAGGCCACCACATACATCCCTTTTTCTCTCTGCTCATCAACACAGGGAAAAGAAGATAGATCAGACCTGTGTTGCTGTGTTACTGCTCCCAGACGCATTCCTAGATTTGATCTGATGTGATTTTCCGTATCATGAAACCAAGCCCATAACAAGTTTAGTATTGTCATGATCATCACCATAACTTGCTCTAGTTTAATCATTTTTAAAAGAGGTATGTAGGCTAGGATGATATTAAATGAGACAGAAAGTTATTCAAAGATGTTGTGAATTGGCACCCCAAATTTGGGTCACACCTGTAAGGTGCAGATCCACCAGATTGATGACTTTGTGGCTTGCCCCACAATGAAATCTAAACTATGCAATTGCTGAAAATTTGTAACGAAATTTGCAAAAATAGCATGAACACTACTACTACTACCACTTGCCAAATCTGTTTTACCAGAAGAACCAAGAAAGGATGAAAATCATGTAAGCATCTCTGAAGACTTTTCATGAGGAAAAAGTGAGATAAAAATATAATGTATGTTAATGGCCTCATTTGGCTTTGTCTTCTACTCAGACTTACTTTTTCATAATTACTTTTAAATTGAGCATGCCCAGAGGAATTACTCAGTATTGTGGGAAATTCTGGCAGGAAGCCAGTAAAATAACAATACGTGGATGAAGGAAAAGATACATCAGGTACTGTGTTTGATTCACTGGTCTTTGTTTCTGGCATCTCAAACAAACATTTGTGATCATTACTGTGATAAGAGTTTTCTAGTTGTGAAAAATAGAACAATATTTTCCGGAGATAAAAAAAAAAAAGTCTAGGGCAGTGGTTCCCAACCTTTTATTTACCTTAGATCCCTTTTAAAATATTTTTTGTAGCTGCGAACCTCCAAGACTTAACTCAAGATTTAAGGTACATCATCAAATAATTATTTCAATTTTCTCATTAATGTTCCTTCAAATTTAAAAAGAGAGGGATATAAATTAATCTGTTAATGCACATACTCCATATAAATTTAAAATAATAGCATCAAATCCAATAAAAATTAATAATTTAATCCTTCACAGACCCTCTGTGTCATTTGTGGACCCCACGTTGAGGACCACTCCTCTAGAGATCTGGGAATTTAAAGGCATTCGTTAGAGAGCTAGAAGTGGGTGGAGAAATGGGAACGCATAAATATCATGTAAATAGTTTGGATTTCGTGAATTTTTATTTAATTCAGGGTAGTTGGTTTTTAAAATTAGTTATTGTGGTCAGCCAATTCAAGTCAATGGGATCTTATTTGTACATAAATCAAACACAGTATAGTTATGTTATCAGGGAAGAAGCAGAAAGAAGTAGGCATGAGAAAAAAGTTATGAAAATGACAGGAAATCGGAAGGGATTCGTATGTATGGGACTTCCAAGTTTATACGGATCGCAAGGCCAATCCCGGAAGTGGACTTTCTTTTTCGCACTCCCTGGGCCCAAAATTTTGTTAGATTATTAAATATTTCGGATGCCCACCCAACAGGAAAATTTCCTCTCCAAAATAGCTTTGCAGACATAACTCACAGTCAAATCGGGGCCTTTCCATGCTTGAAGCCTAATTAGAGTGAAAGGCCTCCTCCAGGAAGTGAAAAAGGAGCCAGAAACCATAGAGAGATCCAGATCGGGACTCCTAGAGGGGCTGGAGGACTGACAAAAAAGCGATTTAAACACCCAGGAAGGGGATTTAGATAGAAGGACAGAGTAGAAGGACATAAGAACTGCTGAGAGAAGAGCAGCAAGAGTGAAAAGAGCACAGAGAGGAGAAGGAAGAGTTCAGAATCAAGAAAAGCCATAGAGTTCAAACGGAGGTCCTAGACTGCTATGGTAAAACTGAATGGGAAAAAGCTGGAGTGAGGAGAACTCTAGCAAGGCCTGCACCAGAGGTATTTAATAATATTAATAATAATATATTAATGCATTATATCTCCTGCAAGGAAACCAAGGGAAATGTTGCCCTTTGATTTGCCTGTGCTTAAAACAGTATCAGTCCTGTTTCCCTGCTTTGCCTACTTTAGAACTACTAACGAATTTCGTTAGTAATTATGTTACATTTTAGAAATTTTTGGAATTTTTTTTGTAAGTCTTTCTATTACTAATAAAAAAATCCCCCCCCCCCCTTTAGATTTTTGATTCCCTATTTTTGGGTTCAAAACCATGCCTAGAAAGAAGCTATCAATGAGGCATTAGTTAAGAAGTTTTGCAGGCTGGAGAAATTACTTTGCTTTCAAGAGATAGACAGCCTTCTGTATCCATGGGTTCTACATCCATTAATTCAGCCAATACAGGTCAAAAATGTTTTTAAGGTGTGTGGGACATCTGCTCTATTGTGGCTTCACATCTGCGGTGGCCTCACATGAGAACAAGCTGTTCCGCAGTACATCCCTGCTGAGGCAGAGTTGGGGGAAAAGCAAGAAGGGTGGAAGAGAGGAAAGAAAGATGGGGGGAAGGGCTCAGTGCTGAAGTTTGGCAGAGACTAGGGACCTTATCATATTAGTTAGGCAAAGTGTTCCGCTTTGCCTGGATTCATTGCCAAAATGAGAGGCAGATGGGTCAAATCCATTGCCCCGTGCGCAGCTCCCTCTCGGTGACATTTTCCTCATCGCATGGGAAGACTCCTGTGTTGAGAAAGAAGCATTGTCTGACACTTTCCCTCTAGTTGAAGGAGGGGTCTCCACAGCAAGTTCCCTTATGTTATGTGATGGACAGCAGGACCATCCATTCTCCAGCTGGATTGGAAGTTTTGAAAGGTAAATGTGATGTGTTCGTAAGGAGCCACTATGCTATGACTTCTCATAGCATCTTGTTGGGAATCAGGAACTGTTAGGCTCAAAATAACCCTCACTTGGGGGTGATTATACTATAGCAGAGTGCCAGAACTACAGTTCATAACCAGCAGAAACTTACCTATAAAGAGCAAAGATTGTTTTCCATTCAACAGGATGGAACAGGATTGCAGATCCACAACTTCATAGGATCAAAATTAATATATATTTAAAGACACAATAAATCAATTCTGGATAGGAAAGGCTCTTGGGAGATAACTAGCTTCTCTGAGCTATCTTCTAAGGAAAATGAAAGAGGAAAAATAACAAAATAGCTATATCTACTACATCTTCCCTGGACAATGGCAAAATGCTCCTCACTCTAGAGAAGACAAAAGGGAAGAGCAAGGCCAAAATAGAGATTTGGCCACATGGCCAATTTTTCCTAGAGATCACATTCCTAAGTATTCAAAGGGGGAGGAAATAGTGACATGCAGGGTGAGTAAGACTGGTCCTCTTCTAAGCCCTTTCTTAACATGAGCATGCTTGAAGAATATGGGGAAGGATGCCCTCATTCTAATCTATCTAGGTTAACTACTCATTGAGGGCTGGAGACCTTTGCAGTCAGGGATGAAACCCAACATATCTAATTCACAAGGCATCTTGAGGACTGTGGTATCCATGGAGGCAGTCCTGGAATCAATTTGCCATGGATCCCGAGATCCAAGTGTACATCATTGACAAAAAAGGGTGGTGGAGTCTTCTGGAATACTATTCAAATTTACTCAGCAATATGCTTTGTGACAGAGAAGGATAATTATTCACTTCTTTATGTCAGGGCTCAAAATATAATCAAAATATGTATATAAGCAAGCATAATTTATGATATTGCCTAAAAACACAATTAATATAAAGAACCTAGATGACATTCTCATTCTCGGTTTCCTGGCTTTCTGAAAGTTGCACTAGAATGAAACAGCCTTAACCCTAGTCTTAAATGAACAGGTTTCTGGCCATGTAAGTAGCCTAATCTATTATAGGGTAGTTTACGATGTGAATCTTTGTTTTCTAAGGAAACACAGTGAGCAAGAGCGGGATAAGATTTTAATCAGGGATATTTGGAGTCACAGTTTTCACCACTACCATAACCTTGCTAGCTAGCTAAATACTTAAAATAAAGGATCTATGCTTTGAATGCAATTTACACACAGAGGACATAAAAAGCCAATTTCTTTCATTTCCAATGGCAGAAATAATTGGTTGAAATGAAAAATTCATACTTTTATTTATCCATGTCTAGGGCTGTGTGCTATAATTATTATGTGGTTACCTTAAATGCTCAGTATTTTATGTTGCGTATCCTGTTACCTTTGTTATCTCTTGTAGATGGAATATATCCCATTTCTTCACCCCAATAACTGAAGGGCAGTGGCATCGCCACAGGATAGAAACAGGACTTTCATCCTTTGAGACCTTTCTATCGCCATGCACATTCTAATTTACATCTTATTTATAGTAGCCATACAGTCAATTGAAAGCTCTCCACTGGCACCCCTTTGTCACGGGGGAGAGGCTTGCATACCCTAATGAAGTTGTGAGCTATGCTGGCAGTGGCATAACCACCAGTAGGGCCTCCCATGCCAGACAGGTCACTACCGAAGGGTCTGACAAAGAGCGTCAACCGGTAGGATGGACTCTCTAGCAACCATCCTAAGAGAAGGAAAACTCTAATTTCAAACTGGGCAGATGGTGCTCATCTAACCCTGTAAGGTCAACCACCTAGAGAAGGAAACTCAAATCAAACCTACAACCTGAGGACCTCGCTGCCACCTTCCTAAGCTTGCTAGGTCCCCGCAGACGAACCTTTGGTTTAAAGGGTGAGGCCAGTTCTCTGCACGCTGTGCTCCACCAGAAAAATCCATTGCACAGGCTCGAAGGACACATCCAACCTCCTTAGTCATCAACACGCTTCTAGAAAGCATGGGATGAGTCCTTCCTAAGAATCTTCGTTCACGAAAAAGTTTTTTTAAAAAAGTAATGCCAGATAGTCAATTGAGGAGAGCTGTAAAATGCAAGAACCATGCTGTAGGGTTGAGTTTTTTGGTCATGTCACTCATTTTATACATATTGGCCAAAATTACAGGTAATGCAGGAAGCATGAAGTATCTTTATTTCATGCAGAAGGAATTCCAAATCAGCCTAGAGAAACAGTAGACTCCAAGCAGGGCCGGTTCGTCCATTAGGCGGACTACGCAGGCGCGTAGGGTGACGTCACCCGGGAGGGGCGTCACCACCTGTGAGGGCCGCCGCCGCACCGGCTCCGCTCTGCCGCCGCGCTGCGCTGCCCGGCCCACGGCTGCGCCAGCCAGGCCTCCGCAGCCAGCCCTTTCTTAGGTGGCCCCGCCGACCGGGGTGCTCTGGCTGCGCCTCCGCATGCGTGGAGCTACAGCGCCTGTAGGAGCTTCTGCGCATGCGCAAAAAGCTACGTGCACACGCACTGGCTCCAGAGCGCATGCGCACTGGGCTCCCCTCGGGAGCAACTGGGGGGGGGGGGCAAAAAAATTTTCGCATACCCCCCGGGAACAGGTAGGTCTGCCCCTGACTCCAAGTGATGCTTGATGCGTTCCCCATGGTTTTCCCCCCTGTTTTTCTCACCAGTGGACATCTCATTTATAGGAGAAGAGATGCAGGGCATGTCATTTCTCAGGAAGGGGGATGAAGTGAATGAAACAAGCAATTGGAAAGTTCCTCTTGATAAAAAGATGATATTACACTGCAGTTATGCTGTGCCCAGCTATCACACAAGAACTGGAAAGATGAGAAGCAGCTGGACTTCATGCTTCCTCTCCTCACCTAATGAGTAGAAACTAAACCTAATGCCTGATTATATTCAAAAGAGGGCCTATCTCATTTAATGTCTTTAAGCAACAGAACTTCAATTTAGAAATTTATTCCTAGCCCAGCACAGATTTGCTTACTAGTGTTGAAGTATAGGTCAGTCCTCCTCTTTGCAGATTCAACAATTTATTGGAACTCTGGCTGGCTGCTGCTAGGAGGGACAAACCTCTCCCCTATTGAGGCTTTCTGCTTCTGAGCAGAATTCTGGGAAGTGTAGTTTAGGATAGGGCCTTTTGAATTCTCTGCCATTGGGCTCCTTGCCTTCCCAAACTACATTTCCCAGAATTCTGTGCTCTCTCTGTCTCTTTCCCATATCACTCAGCTAGTCCTGCCCTGCTTGTGCTGAAAATAAAACTGACTTCTGAGCATTACCGAATTTAAACAAAAAAGATGAATTTTGATTTCTTTTGTGTGGGTGTCCCCCATAATTTTTAATATCTATCCATGTATATATATAAAACATTAATTAGATATGACTTATGATTTAAAAATGAAGATTTGCACACCCCTCTTAGATATCTCAAGGTTTAGCTATCTGAAGCCTTGGTAAATTTGTACTTCTCAAAAAAGGGAAACTTGGGGGCACCAGATGTTCTGGAGTACACCTCCCACAGCAATGGGTTGGGGCTTAAGGGAGATGTGAGCCAAGAGGTAAAGGTCCAAACTTTCTTCACTCATTCTACGAATGTAGGAATTTAAGTGTATTCAGTTGCTTAATTTAAAATATGAACATACGTGCTAATACAAAGGCAGAGTGGTATTTACCAGGATTGGAGGAGATAGGCAGACGCAGCAAATTCTTCCTTAGCTACCTTATCTATCCCACAATACCAGAAGCAGAATGCTAATTGTCCCCATCTGTTTCTGGTCTATTTTTCCATCAGTCATGCATGTCCCACCATCCCCATGTGCTATCAATCCAGATTGGTAATAGCACTCTATAACAACTTACTGTTGGGAAGCAATATGCCCTATCATGCTTCTGTACTGATCATGCTTGGCTCAAAAATGGGGTAGGGTTTTGAAGTGTTGGGAGGAGATTTTCCAGTTAAAGCTTTTTCTGGGAACCTTCTTTTATTCCTCCTTTCCCTTCACAATGTGAAAAGAAAGTAGCAGGAGGAAAACTCTTTCTATCTAGCCTTGAAAGCTTCCAGCTTTATGATTATAATTATAATCAGACTCAGAAGCTCTCATAAATGTTGCCAGAAAATGTTCAACTTTATGTGTCCTTGACCGAATTGATTGGGAGGGGGGTGGCATATAGATTAATTGACTGGTTAAGATCATGTGGGGCACACCAGATCTTCCAGGGAGCCAAACTTTTCTCTTCCATAGGCCAGAGGTTTCTCTTCTTTATGGGCACCCATTTTAGGTTACATACACAAGAATTTCTGAACACTTCAAACAATTAGCATTATTGGGAGAGTTATGATTAAACTGGCAAAATAACACCAATGGAGGGTGTGTACAGAAAACAAAGTTTCATTTATATGAATGTAACTATGATTTAGACTTGTGACTTGCCCAAATGTCTTTTGCTAATCAGGATACTGAGAAGTGATCAGGTTATTTCATTAAACCCTTTCCAACATCATAAGCCTCAGGGCATGATGTTTGTCATTTGGCCAGCTCATTAGAATCAGCAGGAATAAGATCTGGTCATAATTTCCCTCTATCCTTCCCACTGTCCAGAGCCTTCTCACTAGTTTTTTCCCAAGCATATATTGTTTGAATAAAAGGTATAAAATATTCAAAACAGCAAAGCTGATTGGATAATTGTGGTTCAGTCATTACTACATGCTTGGCCACTAAGCCTCTATCTGCAGTAGAGGCCACCAGTATTCCTGTAACAGAAGGCAGATCTGTAGCCCCAGTATTGGGTAATAAGAGATAAGGGAAGTTGATGATTGTTATTTCCCCCAAAATGACACTTTACAAATTAAAATATATATATAGTTAAAACATACAAATAGTCAGCATTAAAACTGAGCTGAGCTACTATACTCAAAGAGCCTGAATGTTTTAAACAGCATCCGTGCAGGAAGTAGAATCCATATTCTGTGTTTCTGAACCACCTCTAGAAGCCAAAATGACAAATGAGTAGCCATTTTGGGAGAGAGAAAGTGAGATATAAATACTAATGATGATGATGATAAACTACGGGTGTTGCACTTCGGCATGTCTGAAAACATCATGACTCACTGGAAAAAATTACAGTGCTGAGAATGGTGGGAGGCAGTAGGAAAAGAGAAAGATCACATTATAGATGGATTGGGTCCATAAAGAAAACCATCATCTTGAGTTTGCAAGACTTTGACTCTCCCGATTGTTTATAACAGTGCTTCTTGAGGGTCTCTGATTCATGGTGTCACCCATAGGTTAAAGCCCAGCCATAGAATAATAACGACAACAAACTGTCTCATTCAGGTTATGTTCAATAATTATAAAACACTCTGTTCAGCTCAGTCACAATTATGGGTCATATTTAGCGGAAAGGGGAAACTAGTTCTGCCCGGTCTTGTTGAGCGAGTGCTGTTGCCAAATTCAGCACAGTACCTTTTCTTTAGAAGATATTCAGTGCATAAAAGCCTGTGTTTCTTCTTGTTTCACTGCACACTCTGCTCCACTAGAGGTCAGTCTGCTACAGAACCCAAGCGGGCTGGGTAAGTGTTTCCAAGCACAACTGGCTGTTATTTCCACTTCTCAATATATTAACACAAATTCTTTCAGAGTCATAAACTTAGATCTCATGGCAAAAAACAGAGCAACAGGAAGATCTAGTGAAGCATTTCGTTTATGAATGACCTGCAATAAATTACTGTGAAGGATTCTGACTGACAAGAGAAAGAGAGGGAATGCTTTGTCTGCATGTGAACTATACTTTACCTACTTTAATTTGGCTGACAGACAAAGATCATTTGACATTTGGCAAGCTTTTGCCTGCCCCCTCCCTTTGGAAGGATATTCGGTTCTTGTTCAGCATCAGGGTATGGAGGTGTGGTAACCTGGGCAACTGGAGGTCATTCCCGAGGAGATTGTTGTCCAAGATGAGTTCTTCCAAGCCGCTAAATGTCTCCAGTCCTTCCAGTGACCTGCAATGACAAAGGCAACAGGAAAAATGATACTCCAGTAAATCAGGAAGGCCATTATGAGCTGAAATAAATATTTTAACCTTCCCTTTCAAGGAACGGGAAGAGTTTTGGTTTAGTCCTGTCAGGAGACTGAATGACAAGAATTAGTGGCAAGGGGAGTGCCGGCACAGCAACACATCCTTCACATGCTGGCAGAATGAAGGATGGGGGTCACTTAGTGAGTAGCCAGGATCCAAAACAAAAGGCTTCAGATATGAGGGCTGCAGGATGAATTTGTCAATGTCTTGTGCCTTCGGGCACCCAGCCTCGCCTGACCCTAACCTCCATTCCCAAGATAAATAACTCTGTCACAGTTCACCTTCATTCCCTGGACACAAATTTAAGTTGTCATCCATCATTTCTGCCATGAAATATCGTAGCCCACTAACAATAATAAATACAACTTCAAGAATTGTTCTCAGCAGCTACCCGATATACAAAAACTGTAGGGAAAATATGATGGGAAGTTTTTCCTTTTGCAATTTTTTATTTTATTAACCACAGGAGGTTTTTTTCTCCCTCTCTGGCTTGAGATTTTTTTGTTCATCTTTTCTTTTTGTAAAGCACAAAAGGCACAATGCTAGAACAATATGTAGAATTAGTTCAGAAGCATTCATTTACTAAATGTCTACGCCCCACTCCCCTGCAAATGCACAACATGGATTTAACATTTAAAAAAATCTTTTTGGTATGGCAGCAATACTCCAACAGTTGTAAATACACAGACATTTCTAGAGACTTGGCAGCCAATTAGGAAAGCTAGTAGAGAGGAATTAAAAGGCTGGCTTTGTCACTTAGCGAGGGGTGTTGTTGCAGTGTTAACTCTTCGTTTCATGGCTTTGCAAATCCTTACAGGAATGAGTAGGGAGCCTTCCCATTAATCAAATAAGATCGGCATGGTACACAGAGCATATACACAGACACACATTCACAACTCATTCACCTACCAGACACCTAGAGATATGCTGAGGCTGCATGACTTGACAGCTGAGCTAGTATGCCTACCAGTAGGAAGGATCATCACTTTATCTCCTGCCTTGCTGTTTTATAAAATGTGATGAATAAGGGAGATGCCAGTCTACACTATTTATTCATTGTCCAGTGAGATACACACACACACACACACACACACACAGATGGGGATTCTTCCCTTCATGTTTAACACCCTTCCTCAAGGTCTCCATGAGCAAGTCTTTATTAGGAGCATATACAGGCTCAATTTGAGCAGAACAAACAAGTATTTATCCACCCCATACAACATGTAAATGTGGAGGGGATAGGTCAGATGAAACATATATCAATTTTGTCATCTACAAAACTTATAGCCTCTTAGTAAAAAGATGGAAATGAAATTTCTTCTGTGGGAAATCAAATACGTGACCTTCAAGCTTCGGTTTAAGGACACCACTGAGTGAGCTATAAATAATCAACTGAACTCTGTGCTTCTCAGTGGTACCTTAAATCTGAGAGTTCCAAATCACACCGGAGCTGTGTGTATCTGAATGAATTATGATGATTATTAAAAGTTCCATTTTTCTGATGGGGAAATTAAGGTACATCCACCAAGGTCACATGAATTTGCCATAAGGAAGGAATTGTAATTTTCTCCTTTCACAGCCAGATTACTATAGTGTGCTTTTGCAGAAATCCACACATTTTCTCAGCAATCCTTTCAAAAGTACTCTAGAAAGAAAGTCATGTTATCATCCATCATACCATAGATGGTATGTTGAAGTTGAGAACCAATTGCTTGCCTAAGGTTATTGAGTTATTTCCTTTCTTACGTAACATCTTCACTTCAGCTCTCTTTCTGACAATCATCTCATGGTGACAACAGAACAGTATTTAAATTCTTTTCCTCAGCCACATACACTCCCATTGCTTCTGTCCCAGGTAACCTACATCTTCCTGTCTCTCATATTCAGATATCACAACATAAATAATAATAATAATAATCTTGCTCTTCATAATTGCATATTTAATAATTATGAGGAATTTGCATCATGGGAACTTTAGAATTTGAAAATGTCACTGAACAACAACAATTTCCATCCATCAATGATCACAATGCAGGTCCAAAATATTTTGCTGTCTAAAGTAAATTGACAAAGCTCCTCACTCTCATCAAAGTACCCATTTTGCAAGGTTGGTGAAATTATTTGGCATCTGTGATAGAAAGACCTACAAACTGTCCTCCCTATCTCTAGCAATAAAATGATGACAGTGGTGGTGGTGATAGCAACTAAGCGCAGAAGGAAAAGGAGAGGAAAGTGGAGGGGAGAAAGGAGAACAGAAGCAAACATCACCACAACAATCAGATATACATGAAAAATAACAAGTTCATATCTATGCTTTAATGATTTTGACTTCAAATTCCTCTGAAAGCCATTTTGAACAGTGATTATCAAACTTTGATCTTCCAGGTATTATGAACTTCAGCCTATATAAACCCCAGTCATCCAGGCCAACTGAAGCTGAAGTCCCAAACATCTAGAGCACCAAAGTTTGGGATAGTCATTGATCTAGTACAGAGGTCCCCAAAACTAAGGCCTGCAGGTCCAATGCAGCCCTCCAGAGTCAGTTATCCAGACCTTGCCCTAAACTTGAGAATTAGGGTCAGCCTAAGTCTGAAACAACTTAAAGGTACACAACAACAGCAACAATCCTAATTAACTTGACTATCTCATTAGCCAAAAGCACGGACACATTTGCCATTGTTTTCATTTTACATATTATGCTGTTCTTTCATGGTTTTTTGCACTAGAAATAAGGTATGTGCAGTGTTCATAGGAATTCATTCATTTTTCCCCAAATTATAACACCCCCAAAAAAAACCAGCCATCTGCTTAAAAAGTTTGAGAATCCCTGATCCAGAGGAAAGAGCTATAAATATCTTATATGCTTATGGCTGTTATGTTACATTGCAATATAAAGTTTAACTGGCAATGCCAATTTAAATGCTCTCTCTGTATAAATAATTAGTAATGGATTGTATCCAATCTTCAGTTTATTGCTTTTGTTTTGTTTAATGCCTTTCCACTTGTGAAAGAGAGTTCAGAAAAGTCCATCATCCTGTCAGCACTGCAGAGGCTTATGGGACGTTAATAGGTTCTTTGTGAGTATGCATTACTGGGCTCTGGTCTGTGTCAGCCTGGAAATAAAATAGGCATTGTTCATGAGTTCTGTTATGTAAATATAATACCCTTATCGCGAGAATCTGCAAATGGTTGGCAACAGAAAAGAAGAAAAAAGCGCACATGAAAAACGTTTGGATGAGAGGCATAAAACAAAATGACATGGCATGAAGCGGGACAAAGGAGGGGGGGACTAGTCTATTGAGGTAACCTCTTTTTTCCCTCAAAATAGAGGCTAGGGTGTATATATGCCTGGCTATATTTTAGTCAGGAACAGAAAACGCCTCCTTCACACCTGGCTGGAGTTTCATCTTATTCTTTATTACTTTTATTATAACTAACAAAATAATGCACAGAGTAGAAGGCAAACCTTTGAGCTCACAACTCTTCTTCAGGCTGGAAGTATGAGAAAAGAAAACAAAAAGGAAAGGAAAGGAAGAAAGTGGGTAGGTATGCAGGAAGAGGTAAATGAAGGCAAAAAACCTTGATATTTAAAGAATATTTTCCACCTTTCTTTTTATACTTGAAGTCCTCTCTCTATGGCATTTGTAAAGTGGAATGAAGGTGGTGCTTGACTATTTGAGCCAAATAGGTCCTAATAATATAACAATATACTTTATTTTTATTCCACTCAATCTCCCTGAGGGAAGCCAGAGCAGAACACATATACGGTAAACATTCAATGCCATTATACATAAACAGAGGTAGGCTTTTCCATCTTTTCCATCTCTGGCATCTGGAGGCTGTGCTCCACTCCAGCCATAGGGTGGTGCTGCTCCATCTTACATATGGAGAAGCTTTGTTGTCCATAGATATCCTCCCAATTGAAACACCAGCATGTTGTTATGGGTCTTTTTTCTTACCTCCCCACTAAAAGAAGCACCTATTTATCTACACACATTACTGTTTTCGATCTGCTAGGTGGGCAGAAGCTGGGCTGATGGTGGGAGCTCACACCAACCCAGGTTTGAACTGCCAACCTTTCCAACTCAGCATAATAGATGATCTCAGCTTGCAGAATGCATGAAAGAGTGAAGGAGCAATGTATATTTAAAATTATTTATTTTATTATCCTGACCATGTTGTATTTTATTATTTATTTTATATCCTGCCTTTCTCCTGGCATGGCATGCCAAAGAGCATGCAACATTTTATAGTAAAATACAATTTTCTTAGTTAAATCACAATCTAATTGATGTTCTATTTGAAAACACACATTGAAAACAAGTCTAAAACAACATTTAAAAGAAGCTTCAAACATAACAACAACAACAACACTACATACCATCCTGGCCATGAACAGCTTTAACAACCACAACATGATGAATAAATCTCTCTATATTTGAAATGTCTTTTTATGTTTAAAAAGGTATTTCCTTACCTGCTGGCAGAAAGACAGCAATAAGAGGACCAACCAGACCTTTTACAGAAGGGACTTTTATAACTTGGGACCAGTCACGGTAAAAGCTTTCTCCTTTGTCTTCACCAAACATGCCTCTGAAAGCAGCTCTCCCTGGCACGGGGAAGCATTTTAAAACATGGGCAGGCTCATATGGAGAGATATTTTTTCAGGTAGTCTGGACTAAGTTAATGTAAGCTCTTGAAGATCGTGGGTATATGTGGGATGCCCAGCTTCTGGTTAATGTTCATTACATTCTGCCACGTTTGTATGAAAGTACCTGGTGTTTTGCCTCCTGTCCCAGTTTAATCAAACTGAATCTAAGGGGATACTATTATTTGCTATCTCTGGCAACAAGCATTGTGGCCGTTTTGACCATTGCTAGCCAACTTATTAACCCAATTTGAATAAACCTGCAGAACCAGCAATAACATGTTACATCAGTACTTTTATAACAGCTACTTATGTAACTTCCACTGAAGCAATAGGTTTGTTCTAGTTGGAACTAACAACTGGATATTAGCAACAGTGTTTCATAATTATGATTATAATGTAATGATTTATTATCATTCCCCTCTCAGTTATTTTTTCTTATATATGGATGTACTGTGAGAAAGCTTGAGTAAGTGCTGGCTGGCCTCTTCTAGCCTGAAACATCCTACCTCCATTTTTCAGGCAGTTCTCTCTCGAGTGAATTCATACAATTCTCCAGTGTTTCTGTTTCCCATCTCCTAAAGAGAGATTAGTCTGCCTACAACTTTACACACCCATGAGATTGTAGAGCCCTCTGGGTCTGTAGAGTACTATAAGAACTTTAGCTGATAAGTGCTATTCAAACAGAAAGGATTAGCATCACTATTTCACTGGATCTTCCAAATAGGCTGCTTCTGCGCTTGGAATATTCCTTTTATTAAAACTCAGCGAAACCCAAAGAGCAGCGAGGGAAGCCTGTAAGCTCTCTTAGTTTGCAGCAAAGAACCTTCTATCTGTCTTAGTGAATTAAAAGCAACAAAGCACAGGCTCAATACCGTGAACACCACCAAGGGCTTAAGGGGTAGTGGCAGGTAGCCGTCCTCCCTGGTTGGTTCAGAAGGCTAATAAGCATCACTCAAGAGCATTGTCGGTTGATCTGTCCCTCTGCTCTAATGACATGAAAGCTGCCCATTATTTCACCCACAGGTACCATCTCGGTTACCTCTGTGCAGGACTCCTACTCCCACTCCCAGAGGAGAGCAAACACTGCCAAGAGATTTCCAATGCAATTTCCACAGACGCATCAAAATGACAAAACATCACAACACATTCAGTGCTGCCTGATTCCAACAGAAAGAACTTTAAGTTTCCACTGTAATTAACCCTATCCTCGTTAAGATAATTATGATCAAGCTCCCTGTCACAGCTAATATCACAGCATCATTGCCTATGGCTCACGCTTTGCCCTCATTAGCTTACAAAAACAGTGTGCTGAGCAGGCAAAGCAGCTCCCTCCTTCCCTTCTTTCCCGTGACTTAGAGACCTGGTATCCAAGACGGTACAATAAGTCTTTGGAACACAAAGTTCTATGGAAACAATCCCATCATTTAAGCCTTTCAACTAATCAGGACTCTTTTGCAGTACTGTTCCAATCTTATAATTTGTTCACAATTTGGGGGATGGAGGATGTTCTTTTTAACCGAGGAATATTATAAATGGCAAATTCTGCTTGGTACATTTGGGGCAAACTTGTTTACATGCAATTCTGTAGGCAACTGTTTAGTCTGCTCTAAGGAATTTGGAAATGGATTTGTTTACAATGAAATTCAAAAGCAGTTCTTGCATATTACTAATTTTGGACTGGCTTTAAATAGTGAGGCTAGAGAAGAAGATACCAGTAATGTTATTTCGACAAAGGCAGATTTCAAATCCACCAGTTTATGTAGCTCTCCATATTGTGCAACTCCAATCAACCCAGAAGTGCTATTTGAGAGAGAACATGTTGTGCCATCCCTCGATATAAGATAGCTAATCCATTCCAAATGACATTTCCTTTGCCTTTGGGCTGTTAACTATATATGAACATGATCTGAGACACTCCTTACAATGTTTCTTCCAACATTAAAAATAAATAGTAATTACCAGAAAATAGTAGTCATTTTACAAGAAAACACAATATTATTAAAAATGTATTATTATTTAAAACTTTTATATCTCGATCTTTTCGACCTCTGCAGAGGGACTCAGACTGGATTCAGTAAACATTTTAAAATCAAATAAAATGGTTCAACACACTAAATAGATTATGATTCCAACGAAATAAGGGAAATGTCTTCCAATTCCTATTTCTATTCCACTTATCATCTAGGTTCCTAAAGCAGTTTTGAAAACTGGTTATGGATAGGAAGGAAGGAGAGAGAGAATGTGCAGTGGATTTTTTTTCCTAAACTTTTAAATATTTGCTTTGAAAAGAGATGTTTTTTGGCTATACAGAGGTTTCACAATGAGGAAGGCAATAGCTTCCTTATGGTAAGAGCTGTTCAGCATAATATATGCTGCCTCGGTGAGTTGTGGAATCTCAATTCTTTGGAGGTTTTTAAGCCAAATATGGGTGGCCATCTGTCAGAATTGCTTTGATCCCAATGTTCCTGCATAGCATCATCCTTGTGGCCTTTTCCAAATTTGTGGTCCTATGGTTCTTTGTTCCTATGATCCTATAACTCTATATGTGGAGTTATCTGAAAGTGTCCTAGGACCTCATCACATTTAGGTCCAATTTAGGGGCAATAGCAGGGGGATTCACCATGCATCGTGGTGAATCTGGCAAGCAGTGGGGCAACTCTTTACCCAGCATTGCCCACATTGTCGACATACTTATCCCACAGGGAGAAGTGTTGCCACCTGGCTTTGCCCCCACGCTAGCTCTGTTATACTCTATGGGAATTCTCTCGTGTTCTCTTTTCAACATGCTGGAAAGAAGGAGCCCCACCAGAAGTAGATGTGCATCATCCGATGGCATCTGGCACATTTCATCCTCCCAGCGTACTGCAAGCATCCTAGGAAAATCAGTAATGTGACGAGGTTCCTATATGTGGCGTAACCAGCCTTATAACATGCTTACTTTGAGCATCACCATAGGCCAGAAACAACTTGCAGTCATACAACAGACAGGAAGGATAGGGATTCAGGATCAAAAATGAGACTAAAGTGTCACTATATTGAATTTTCCTATTTAGCAGTTATATCTGTGTGTGTTGTGGATATACTGGGTGTTTGCCTTACATGTATACCATGAGATTTGTGTTTCTTGTTAAGAATATAGTGAAGCCTTTGTCTTTAACAACTATCACCTAAAATATATTTGTACGCGTAGTATTGCAATGTAAACCACTCCACCTTTTAAACAAAACCAGGTGGACAGTCAAAACACTGCAGAATGCAGCACACTACAACTAGCGGTGTAGTGGGAATGGGATGAAAGGGTGTGTGGATGGTTAGAGAGAGAAAGTAATTTTTCTCCCATCTTCCACAACAACCAAGGCTGGGGAGTGACAAGCAAATTGACGCACTGCTCCGAGGGCAAAAGATAAATGTTTGATGAATTGGCCATCACTGGAGGAGTGATGGGCTTCATATGTGCATAATGGACTAGCTGCCTTTCAATTGAGATTGCCTGCCAAGATAAGAAACTATAATGAATGGACCAAGCAGAGCCCTCTACCATAAGAAAAGTATAATCTGACTAGTTTTAATAAACTTAATAAAAAAGATGAAGTGGAATGAGGCCAGCAGAAAACCAGCCAGTTGTGACCAGCTACCAGAGGTGCAAACAAATAATAGGTGGGCTCATGCATGAATGGGAGGGGGGATTAAAGAAAAGTTGTGTTTGAATCATTCTCATATTGTTCACAGATGATATCACAACCTGATATCAACCTCTTAGAGTAACATATCTTGGATTTAAGGTTTATGTTATCCTTTGACCAACATATGCTTTAGAGAGTAGACCACATTTTGGAATGATATGGATATGCTTCAAGGAAGGGATATTTTAATTTGTTGTCCTCGTGTTTCAAAGTGCTTCAGAGTTTTACTGAGGGAAGGTCACAGGCATAGTGAAATAGCAAAGTATTTTGCTATGATCAACCAACACCAATTTACCCTTTTCAAGGCAGATTTTTGTTCGTTTTGACTCAGGATACAATCTTCTGTGTGAATTTAGCTCTGGCTTCCTGTGTACGGTGCTGGAAGCATGTTTGCCCCAACACTGACAATATTCCAAGCACATAGATTTCACTGAGGCACCCATCTCTTTCACTGCCTGTATAATGCAAGTAACTATCTAACAAAAGCCCAGGCAATGTGTCGCAACAAAGAAAGCCTTAAAAGGCCAGACCAGATAGTAAACAAGTAGAGTTTAGTTCAAAAATAAAGAAATGACCCAAAAAAACTTAAGCTGCAGTGTAAAATGAGCAAAACAACATAAAAAGGCCGAACTGGTCAAAAACACATAAAATACATATAATCAGGATTAAATCTCCAGAAAACCTCGATTATTCCCCAAAAATGCATGCAACAAAGGAAAGACGAAGAGCAAAGAAGCGTCGGCAAAGTCTGAGGTCGAAGACCAGGAAAGCAGCAAACACATTGTCAAAAGCAGGTCCAAAAGAGAGCCCATAGGAACCAGGAGACACAGCACGACATACAAAACAAGACACGGCCACCCAGCAATACTTTGCCAACGGCAAAGAATGCCAGATTCCAAGCCCCGTTCTATATTCACAAATCTTCATTGGAGCTGGAACTAGCCAACACCCTCTCATTAGTGCTTTCAGTTGTGATGGCAGTCACAGGTGTGGCCCCTTGCCTCCCTCTCCAATCTCTCCATCTCCTGTCAAGACTTAACTCCCCCCAGGAGGAAGCCTGGTCCTCAGAACTCCAATTCGCATCCCTGGGAAGCCCCCCAAACATATCACTACTTGTTGTTTCTGCACACCTCCTGCACTCTAGTCCAGTCCATCCCACCAGAACCATCCTCAGAATTCCCAGCCCCACTTCCCATAATCGGCTCCCCACTGACAGACCCATCATCCCCAGAGAAACCCTCAAAAAAGTCCTCATCAGTGGAGTCCTCAAGCATTTGCCAGATCCCTTTCCTTTGTTGCTCTTCATCTGATTCTTAACCCGTTTTCCCTCCCAGCTTCCAATTCCACACTTTCAGATCACTCAAGGGCTCATCTACTGCACAATGGCTTCTCACACACACAGGAGTGCAACAACAGCTCTCACAATGCCAAAATGACTTTAAGTGCATATACATGATCCCCCTACCCTCTGATCCCCAATTCAGGCAATAAATTCATATAATCAAACATATAAGCAATGACATCATTTTTTAAAAAAAAATAGCAATGGTGATCACAACAAGGCTGAGAAGGCCATAGAGAGCACAGGGACAACTGGTTATCTACCGGTCATGAATATCCCATTATTTTATTTTAATTGTAGTGTTTATCAGCTTTGAGTACGTCAGTTTCCAAGATGTTGAATAAACAAGTTAAAACAGGTTTTTATTTTTTTTTAAAAGCTATACAACTGAAACTATTTGACTGGATTGTTTTAAACACACTGGGAAACAGTCTGAGCAATACATTTTGCACAGGCCATGACTTCCAAGCACTTCTTGGGAGCAGCTCCACACAGAGTGCTTTATAGCAAAGGTGATAGAGAGGTTGTGAGTCCAATCATTTCAATATCTTTTTAATGTTCTAATTTGGGTGAATTTCCTTGTGTGTGTCCCCTTTTTTGCAATTTAAATGGTTCTACCAAGTCTATGTCATATTTGCCTAGTGTTTTTACAATGCTAAAATGAAGCCAAAAGGGAGGGAGAAGAGCAATACTTTTAAAACATGAAAACTAATTAACATATTCTCTGTGGACTTCTGAGGAGAAAACGGTAAAATTCTTTATCCTAAGAAAAATCCAAAGTCTTTCATTACATCTCTTTCAGGCCTTCTTCAAAAATTCCTTATTTAGCTGTGTGCTTTTTTGGGCTGTATGGCCATGTTCCAATAGCAGAGGTTCTCTAAAGATGCAAGTCACAGATGCAGGAGAAATGTCAGGAGAGAATACTACTGAAAAATGGCCATACAGCCTGAAAAACACACAGCAACCCAGTGTGTCAGCTCCGGTAGGAAGCCCAAACAAGCCACACTCACTCCAAAGTTCTTTGAAGGAAAAGTAGTTTATTTGATCCTTAATCCAGGGCGGTCAAAGACCGAACTGGCCTTTTCCCGCTGGTCTACACCTTCAAACCCTTCAAGCCCAACCTCCCGCCGGCCCACTCCTCCCCCTTTGTCCATTCTTCCGGCACCCAGCATATCAAAGGCCAGGAACAGGGCACTCAGCATTTCAAAGGCCAGGGACAGTTCAAAGGATGACCAGATGTTGCTGCTATCAGATGGCGGGCGATGCCTGGGCCATTAGGTAAACAAACGGGTCAGGCGGCGCTGACACAGTGATTCCGGCCATGTAAGTATTCAACAAGACAATGAACATTCCTTGGATAATTCTCAAAAACAGGATATTAGACACACATACACATGCAAACCAAAAGAATTGATCTAATAACATGTGTGGTCTATTACAATTGTAGTTTTAATCCTAAATCTTATGTGCAATCATTAAAAAGATATTTTTAATTCATTATGGGAAAGCCCAGAAGAGGCTCCCTCTATTGATAAAAAGGTAGAAGGAGCACTGATCACCAAGCCCTGCTTTTTCTCCTGTGTGTATGTGTTTGCGAGAGAGAAGGCGAGGAGAGAGAGAGAGAGACAGAAAGACAGAGAGGTAAGGCTCAGGAGTGCTGGGTGAATTATAGACTGCCTCTCAAGATTCACAGCTCTTCAAGGTAGGAGGTTAATATTCTCACATGTCATTGGGTCTGCTGACTCTACTGATGGCTCATTGAATCAGGCAGCAAATTATTTCCTCATGCAGCAGAGGACATCACACTTCAAAGGAAAGGAGCCAGGGTCAAGACGGCTCTCCAGTTCGATTAATGAGTTGGGATCAGCAGAGGTTGCCTGTAGGTAAGAAAGTGACTCAAGCTTTTGACAAAGCTGACTTTTTGAACAGGACCTCCCTCGCTGTCACACCTCCCCCTTAGCCAGCACCAAATTTTATTGCATAGCATTGCCTTTGACTGACCCGGCTTAAGCCTGCTGGGGCTGTTTTGTTACCAAAACAGAAGCTGTCTGTACTGCAGCAAGTATGCACCTCTCCAGAGACCATACTATCCCACAAAGCTTCCCCAAAAAATTAACCACAAATACAAAACAGTAAAAAATGTGGGTGATTATCATGATTTCTAGGTTTTTCTTCCTGAACATCTTATCAAATGAATAGAAAGAAGTAATGGTGTTTTTTAAAAATGTTAAAAACCAGAATTGGACATGTTGTAATCCCATAAGAAATGGATTTTTACAAAAACAACATTTTAAATAGTTCTAACACTTTCAGCCCAAACATATAGTCTATTAAAATAAAGTTTTTTCCAAATGGTTGGAGACTGGGAGGTGAAAAAATGTATGTACTTCTGTATCAACAGTTACTAACACTATTCCTGGAAAATAATGTATAATATTGGCTCTTCCTATACATTTAAAACAATGTTTACTACTACAGCAGCAGCAGATAAGAGATACTTAAAATTCATCAATCTAAAAAAACCAAAAAACCCCCAACACCTCAGCAGTACATTCTGTTTAAAATTCCCCTACAATACCTTAATTCATATTTAACCTGAACTATAATAAAGCACGAAAACAAACTTCATCCTAGTAATGTAATTTCTAAGGCACATGATCCATTCACAATTAACATTTTCTAAAGCAAGGATGAACAATGGCATCTGATTGTTTCAGCTTACTAAACCAAGACAGAGTGAAATGCCTCTTTAAAAGCAAGTGATCAACAATTATAAGTTGGTCAGTTAACTGACCAACTTAGCCTGTAGCTAAAAGCCTATCCAATGACTTCCAGAAATCTCTCCAAAATCTACCAAATTAACAGTCAAAACATTATTGAGCCTTTATATTTTCTGTTTTAATTGGTGGTTAAATTTAGATGAGAATTCAAAATAACCTGCAAATACCAATTAACTTTTCGACTTTTATTTCAAAGTTCCGAAAAACTTCTTATAATGGAGTGCAAGTGGACCATGAACTAGTCTGAAGAGGTTAAAGGTCTGTTGCATCTCAGACTTGGAACGTGCCCCCTAGATCACACACACACACAAGCAGTCTCTAAATACTATGTTTATTTAGAATAGAATAGTCCAAAAAGGTAAAGGTATGAGGCAAAAACGAGTCCCAAGGTAAAGCTTTAAAAGTTCTCCAAAGCGGAGCAAATCCTGAGGAAAGCAATCCAAAACAAAGGCAGGCTGCTCTGGCGGCCAAAACAGGAACTTAGAGTCCAGGGCAAACCGAAACAACGGTAATCAGGAAACTTGATACAGCAGGGCAATCTGCTCCTGCAAACAACTTGAACTTAGAGACTTAGAGCAAGGAACGTCCACTCCAAACGTAGCTTCCATTCTGATCAAATCTTCTCGAGCCAGTCTTAAAAGGAATCTATTTTCTGTGAGTCCACTGAATCCCACGCCTCAAATTCCAATCTTTCCTCATAGATCTGATATGCGCTATTCTATCAAAACCAGCCAGCTCGTTAGCTGGACCAGGTGGACTCATATCTTGGTGGGAAGGCTCATCCTCCACATTTCCCTGGGCCTCAGCTGGCAAGGGAGATGGGTTCCCTTGAGACTCAAGGTTGCAGGAATTCTCGCTGGCAGTTTCAAAACTTATTTCCATAGAATCTTCATTAATCCCTTCCTCGGGCCAATACCCATGCAACCAATCATTGTCCCATGATAGATCTGCATCTACAGAAGTGTCCACCTCAGGCCCTTCATCCTCCTCATTCTGGCCCTGATCCTCTGGCACCATTGGTACCTGGCTTGGCCCACTAGGCTGGAACACCACACTACCCCCCCCCAAGCCCCCCCCCCGAGGCCACCCTCGAGGGGGTGGTTTAGAAGGGTAGTCTCGATGAAAGCGGGCCACCAAGTCAGGAGCATGTACATCTTTCGCACTGACCCAAGAGCGTTCTTCAGGGCCAAACCCAGTCCAGTCTATGAGATTTTGTAACTTACGGCGCCGGATGCGGGCATCTAGAATGTCCTGAACCTCGAATTCTTCCTCTCCATCCCGCAACACTGGAGAATCTTCATTAACCCCTTCCTCGGGCCAATACCCATGCAACCAATTGTTATCCCATGATAGATCTGCATCTACAGAAGTGTCCACCTCAGGCCCTTCATCCTCCTCATTCTGACCCTGATCCTCTGGCACCATTGGTAACTGGCTTGGCCCACTAGGCTGGAACACCACAAGGTCTTCCATGTATACATATAGATTATGTATATTTATACATATGTTTATAAGTTATGATCATCAGATCATGTGCTATTTGTCTCTATTCTTATTAGCATTTATGGATATACCATTACATTTGGCACTGTACAAAAACTAAGAACAAAGCAGTTCCCTATCCTCAGACTTACAATCTAATTAAGGCAACACATAAAAAGAAAAGAGAATGTCAGTGTGAGAGAAGATTATGTCCAACAGCCCTGCCTTTTTCTCTCTCACTCCATGGCCAGGGCAGGGGCAGTTGGGATGGAGGGGAAGGGGGTTCATGGTCTTGTGGGCCTAGTCTTGATAGAACCTTGCCTTTCTCTTCTTCTCCTCTCCCACCAGGACTAATGGTATGGATGGAGAGTATTTCATCATCTCCTGGGTCTAATTTTGATGGAGCTTTGCCCTTCCTCTTTTTCTCCTTCCCCACCAAGGACAGGGCACTGGCAGTTAGGATGGAGTCAGGGCCTTCCATCTGTTTGAGTCTGCCCCTTCTTTTCTCTTCAATGCTAGGACAGTGGCTATTGTCACTCATGTATTTGGTGAATATCACTATGGGCACTTGCTAAAATTTGCTTCTAAATTTATTGCCTATCTTTTGTCACTTGCTCCTCTTTCCTTTCATCTTTTCAGCAGCCAGCTCATTCTCAGACTTACAACACCTTGTGACTTTCACAGAACAGTGATGTCCCCTTTCTTTTTATAGATACCTTTCATTTAAGTGGATGACCTTTTGCTGAGAAAAGTGGCAAACAACTGAAGCTCTGTAGGTTGGAATTATAGAGAGAGGCAACAGAGCTGAGATAGGGGAAAGAGGAAGATTAGGGTAAGAAAACACCTGTATAATTTATAGAGCTTATCTTTTTTTCAACATTTATCAGACAAAAGACAACAAGCAAGAACATTCTGATCTTCCTTCATCCTTCCTTCATTAAAACTTCATTGGATTTAGGAAATCTTTACATACTATGGTGCCCATTTGTGACGAGATACTTAGAAATTGGTATTTTTTTTAGGGCCATTGTACAGGTACAGCAGGAATATATGGAGCCAGTACCAATCACATGGGCTCTCTGAACATCCAGAAATATCATCTGACACTTTTCAACACTCAAACAAGTAAGTTGAAGGGACTCCTTAATGAAAATATTAGCCTATGAATGGGACTAACCAATTATACTGTCCAAGGATAACCCAATGCCAGTATGTATTGTCAAAACAACATAATACTGAAGTTACACACAGAATAGTGGAAGCATAGAATCAATGGGACAAGCTGGACAGGGAAGTTCTGAAAAACGATGTGGATTATTTTTAGCAGAATACATTCATGTGTAAGATAAGTCCCAACAGAAAAGTATTAATTTACAGGAAAATCAGGATGGTTTTGCACTTTTTTTCTTGACTTATAGATAGGTATCTTGTCTCTTTGGAAACATACTAATATACTGCATTAGTGTTACATCAGTGTACTACTGAACATTTTGAAATATGGGGCAGTGCCCCAAAAGAGAGGCTGTATTGTAAAACAGAGGGTGTTAAGCAATGTATATAATGCTGCCAGTTATTACATTAACAATGCCCTTAGTATTAGGAATAGCTAGATTTCCTGGTTATTCTGAAATCAGAGACCATGGTCTAAAACTCAGTGTGTGATCCCTTATTCGATAGCAGTATTGCACCTAAGTCTTCCATGCCATGGTGAATAACTGGTAGAAATCGACACACATATTAAGCATGTACTCTAGCAGCCTATATTGCATTCAGATATCATTTCAAACGTCAATGCATTGCTTTTACACCAAATACATTTTGGCAGAAAATTAATCAATAACACTGTATGGACTGAAAGTATCAAAAGTCAAACTGGCTGGCATGTTTATGCTTTCTCCTTACAAAAAGCGAAACAAGCACAATATTTCTTTTTTTCTAAAAATTAAACCATCTTCTTATGTAATTGGAACTAGGCCTTGGGCTTTAGCAGTAAAGAAGGGATTAAGGCCTTCAACCACCTGGGTTGTCATTCTCCTGGGCCCCATTACCACCCCCTTATTCGTTTTTATAGCCAACAGATTAAAATGCAAGCGCCACAATCTTTGATCTTACACTTGCTGACACAAATCCTTTCAAGCCTCCAACGTTTTTCTGCTGAGGTAATTAGTACTAATTAAAAGGTTTCCAACAGCCTTTGCTCTGTGTTTCTTTGCCCCCTCCAAAGAAATTGCTTTTACAAGTGCCTTCCATCTTTAAAATGTATGCATCGCTCACTTTCTTCTTTATCTGACTCAGAGAGATCAAGTAGATTAGTGACTCCATTATTTGCTAAGACAAAGCCAGACAACAAACAGGTTTTCACTATCTCCCTGACCTGTTGAGGTGCAGGGTTTATATTCAGAAACAAGTGCCTCCACGTGTATTAAAAGACAGTCCAATTATGCATTAACAGACACAAGGCAGGGTTCCTGCATTTAAGCATGGACATCATTTAACGATCCACTGTGCTCTTAGAAGGGAAAGAAGTGACTAATCAAACTGACAAGGAGTAGAATAAATAATGGAACTGCCTGGCTTTCATTCTTCTCTCTGGATATCTGTTAGACAAAGTACAAACATTTCTTTTTAGGATCACCCCCCCCCCCCCGCAGTTAATGTTTCTTAAAAATATGTTGAAAAGATACCTTTTGGCAGAATTTAGTGCTGCTGAAAAAACCACTTTGCAAAAGTTTCTAGTATTAGCATCATTGTAGCAAAAGTAAATGGATTACAACTAAAATATTACAGATAATGAAATCCATTCTTTTCTACGGCATCAAAGCAGATTGCAATTGTGTATAGAAAGTTGCTAAAATACATAAAATACACCAAAAAAAACCCTTGTTTTTATTTTTGATATTTTTGTCAAATGAATACACAGTCGACATTGATACTGTATGGATCATGTGCCTTTTGTGAAAACCTGGAAGTATTGTGCCACACAATTTGTGGCTACAGTGATAAAATTAAGTAGGCTTTAGACAGCCAAAAATGCTATTTGGAAAAAAAGACCTAAAGTTCTCACTTTCTACTCAATTTGAAAGTAACTATCTTATGCTGCTGTTTCTCTGTCACAAAAGATCAGGAATTGCACAGACAGGTAGAAGAGTCTATCTAACATATCATTACAAACACAGGGGTCTATTCTCCTCTGCCAATAGAAGCACAGAACACCCACCAGCAGTAATGGGGGCCTGTGTGTATCAAATCAGGGTACAAAAGGCTAATACAATATTCCAAACCAAAGGAACAAAAGCGCTGCTATGGCCAAACTACAAACTACATTCCTAGAACTCCATGGATACCAAGGGAATCAGTAGCTACTGAAATGGACATCCAAGTGCCACCTCTGTGTTGATGGAGGCAGGCAGGATTTCCCCCGGGTACTGGTTGTGGGGGGTCGGGAGCAGGTGAGGGTCTTGCCCTCCTTTCTGCTAGAGATCCCTGTGTACAACTGGTGGGCCACTGTGTGACACAGAATGCTGGACTAGATGGGCTGAGGCCCGATTCAGCATGGCTCTTCTTATGTTCTTATGTTCTAACTCCGATACCAAGATTAGGATTAAAATTTCAGAGGGACCACAGAAAAACCATGCTTACAACCAATGCTACATGAATCATCAGTCCAACTAGTGTTCAAATAGTATAAGGAAATTGCAAGGGTTTATGTTTGCTTCCTTACAACATCTTCATCAGAAACACGGTATGGTAATGCATGTGGCTCTTAAGAAAAGTTGGTGATATTTGCATACATAATAAACGTGAACGTTTTTGTAGCAGCTTTATGTGGCAGCTTTCTGATTGGCTCCCACTGTGGGATAATTTGCATACAGCCTTTGATTGGACAGCCTGAGCATTCCAACATTCTTAGGCGGCAGGCAGAGAGGATTGGTTGCCACTGTGGTATAATTTGCATATGGTCTCTGATTGGCCACTGTCAACATTCCTACATTCTTAGGAGGCAGAGAGCGGAAAAGAAAAGGCCTCACAGACCAGGCCAAAAATTAACAGTAAGGCTTCATTAACTTGATTTTCCTGACTAGGCCTCAGTTAATGGGATATTGTGTATGGCCTGAATTGACAGTAACCAACCTTGGCACACAGAGCCCCTATGGCCCACGCTACATTCTGCTGCAGTTTGGAGGAGGGTGGACCATGGATTATGGGACTTGAAGTACCTCCACAGATTATGGGATTTGTAGTACTTTCAAACCTTTCTTTTCCCACAGACCACTGTGGCCCTGAACAAAGACTGATAAAGAGTACACTTGGCACACAGTGCCCCCATGACCCACACTCCATCCTACTGCAGTTTAGAGGAGGGCGGACCATGGATGATGGGATTTCAAGTACCTCCACTCACTTCTCGAGCCCGCTGCAACCCTCACCCAGTGACTGATCAAGACCAAACTTGGCACACAAAGCCCCCATGACCCACTTTACATCCTGGTGCAGTTTGGAGGAGGGTGGACCATGGATGATGGGACTTGAAGTACCTTCACTCACTTCCTGAAACTGCTGCAACCCTCATCCAATGACTGATCAAGACCAAACTTGGCACACAAAGCCCCCATGACCCACTTTACATCCTGATGCAGTTCAGAAGAGGGTGGACCACGGATTATGGGACTTTAAGTACCTCCACTCACTTCACAACACCACTGCCAACCTCATCCAATGACTGATCAAGACCAAATTTGGCACACAGAACCCCCATGTCCCACTCTACATCCTGGTGCAATTTGGAGGAGGATGGACCATGGATTATGGGATTTCAAGTACCTTCACTCACTTCCTGAGACCACTGCGAGCCAAATAAACAACTGATAAGAACCAACCTTGGCACACAATGCCTTTCTCAAATAACCTGGGCAGCGCCGGGTCCCCAAGTTAGTAGAATATAAAATTGAGTCAGGCATCTGATAAGAGGTATTTTAGGCAAGAAATATTTATGTTCACAAGTATTGTTTTCTGTTTTTCCTATCTATATAAACTAACCCTGAAAGTGTTTTGTAAATATACATACATTACAAACTGCAACATATTATGTGCAGAAAGCAATATTTAAACCTTTTCCCACAATGGGAAAATTATTAGAATCACTTGTTGCACCCTTCTAGAATAAAACTGACAAACAATGACATCACTAGTTTTTAAATCTTCAAAAGAGAGAAAGGTGGGGGGGGGGTTCCTATTACTAACAATTTTGTGACTCCCCACTACCATTACACTGCTGGCTAAAGGGGGCCAGATGGCATCTCCCAGGGGCCTACAGTTATTGATACCTAATACAGAACTTCTAGTATTAATATACTCTGTGTGTTTTATCTCATATAATCAGCAGTTATAATGAGTATTTCTAAAAAGAAATTGATTTGGATGATATCAATCAAGCATAACAAACATAAAAGGTGAAGAAAGAAGAAAAAAGGAAATCATGTGTACATACACAGATGCTGATACAATTAAGATGAAAAACACTGGAATGATGACCAAAGGAACCTTGAACAATGTCTCTGAGCCTTGCATAGAGCTGTTGAAAATAGATTGCCAAGGGGTGAATTTTGACAGCCAAAAGATGAAAAACAGAGGGAAGAAGGAGCAGTCTGTCACTTTGTGACATCACACTGAAAGCTGAAGTCAGCGCTGCATATTTACAAACCACTTTAAGGGTTACTTTACTAGATAGGAAAAAGCCCCACTCTAAATATTGTTGCACTGACCAATTGCAACAATAAACACTCTGTTTATTAACTGAAGACTTTGACAGAACAATGTGCTTCCCACTACATTGTTCACATCCAACATGAAGAAGGTTCTTGGGAAACTTGAAAGATTGCTCACAATTGTATGTGATTTCCACTGTTGTCAATGAAGGTAGTGCTGCACAGTCCGTACAAGAGTTCAAAGACGAATGCCTCATTTACACTATTTACTGTACTTCAAATCTAGCTTCAGACTGCAGCGGTCAAGCAACAAATTCCATCAAAAGTGAGTGAGTGGAAAAAGGCTTTAGTGTGCACCAGTGCTCTGTGGTTTATATAGTCACTAGGCCTGTGCGATAAGTGAACAAATGTTTCAATACTCATTACTAAATTAGAGGGTGGGGAAAATAATTTCTAAAGTATTTGGAAATACATATTCTATATAATTTTGTGTTGGTAATTGAATGCTTCACCTTTGCTGGAAACCACCCTGAGTCCCCTCGGGGAGATAGAGCGGTATACAAATAAAGATGATGATTATGACGATGATGATGATGATTATTATTAGGAACACAGCAAGATGAGTCCACAGCAGACAAGATCACTCTGCTGACTGTTGTACTGGATCACACGTCGGACACTTCCCAAGTGTCTAGAACTGTGTGATGTATCGATGAATAATGCGTGCAGATCCCAGTAAGGTGGCCCTCTGCAGCTGGCAGATGGTAATTTTGTCATGCCAATTGTATTTAATTGCAGGCCAAGATCTTTAGGCACTGTACCCAGTGTGCCAATCACCACTGGAACCACCTTTACTGGCTTGTGCCAGAGTCTTTGCAATTCGTTCTTTAAATCCTCATATTGTGTCAGCTTTTCTGGTTGTTTCTCTTCAATCCTGGTGTCACCTGGGGTTGCAACATCGACTTTGTTTTTTAACACAATCGTGATGTCAGGAGTATTGTACTCCAAAACTCTCTCAGTCTGAATTCGGAAGTCCCAGAGTAGTTTGACATGTTCATTTAACCTTTTCAGGCTTGTGATTCCATCATTTCGTTATTGTAGGCAGATGGTATTTGTGGCACAAGTTCCAATGAAATTATTATTATTATTATTATTAGAAACACAAAAAGATGAGTCCATAGCAAACAAGATCACTCTGCTGGCTGTTGTATTGGAGCACACATCGGACCCTTCCCAAGTGTCTAGGACTGTGTGATATGTTGTTGTTGTTGTTGTTGTTATTTGCTAAATTTTATGGGGTCCATATTTTAACTATAATGAAGTAACCACCTTTTGTTACTTTTTTGTTAAGGAATTGTGCCAATAGGGAAAATTCAGTGGCTATTTGTACCCTCATTGCTAGAGCTATCAGCATGGAGCATATTGCACATGTAGAACACATTTACCACTGTTAGCCCACCAAGTTTCAGAACCTTTTACTCATCCACTGATTTTCAGTAAATTTGTGTATGTTTTTACAAACAACATTTTTTATTTAAAAAAAACCCCTATAAGAGCTATTTCCTTGAATTTTCTATACAATGATTCACACACCTACTTCAGGATTTTTAGAAAACTTTCAACTTTTTCTATGATACACAACACAACTTAATCATAGAACGTGAATTTAGGGACTTCCT
Source organism: Anolis apletophallus (assembly GCA_030556195.1). NCBI lineage: Eukaryota > Metazoa > Chordata > Lepidosauria > Squamata > Anolidae > Anolis > Anolis apletophallus. The sequence goes on along the minus strand of JARBWK010000004.1, from coordinate 137,315,503 downwards.
CCCAGTCCAGAACAGATTTACTTACTATCAGTCCTCTTTGCAGGATTCCAAACTGTGTGGCTGGCTCGCTGCCTGGCTGCTGCTATGAAGGGACAATAGGTCTCACCTATACTCATTTCGGATGCAGAGCAGAATTTTGAGAAATGTAGTTTAGGGCAGGACCTTTTGAATTCTCTGCATAGGATTTTTCAACTTCCCAAACTATATTTCTCAGAATTCTGTGCTCTCTTAGTCTCCTTCTCAGCTTGTCAGGCCCAGCCGCTTGCTCTCATGGTGACAGGCAGCCTGCGTCTTCTTTAAAGAGGAATTGTGGCCTCTTTGGCTTTGTCTCTCTTGTTTGCACTGAACATGAAATTGACTTTGGGAAACTTCTGAGGCTTACAAAATGTGAATGAAAAGTATAAGGTTACTGTTTAGAATCAGATGTTTTTGCACCCCCCCCCCCCCGGTATTTCTTAATTTCTATTTGTATATACTGTGGTGTTCCAGCCTAGCAGTGTGATACCCCAGCCTAGTGGTCAGGGCCAGGCACCAGTGGTGCCAGTGGATCAGGGCCGAGATGGAGAGGATGAATGGCCAGATGGGGACATTTCTGCAAATGGGGATTTGTCTTGGGATAATGACTGGCTGCATGGGTATTGGCCCGAGGAAGGGGTTAATGAAGATTCTATGGAAGTCAGTTTCGAGACAGTAACCTTGACTCTCACGGGAACTTTACTCCCTTGCCAGCTGAGCTCCCAGGAAATAGGGAGGAAGAGCTTTCTCAGCAAGATATGAGTCCACCTGGGCCTGCTAAGGTGGGGGGAGCACCTTGGTGGCATAGTGGTGTGGCAGTACTCATCATGGACTGGAATTGGCTGGAAAACTGCCCGTGACCCCTATCATTGTGTTGTGGCATCAGTCAGCAGTGGGCATGACTGATCCTGGACCCATGCATGGCTGCCAACCCGGTCTCACTGAAACCAATAAACAAGTTGTAGCCTTACTTTATCACAACCTCTGTTGTCTTGTCTGTTCTTGGGACTTGCAGAGGGGGAGGATGGTCCCCTATGCTTAAGTAAAGGATAATAAGTAATGCAAAGGGGGAAAATCAGAACAGTTGGGGCAGCGATATTTCAACAAAAAATTGAAAAGAGTCAATGTCATAAAGGGAGATTTTGAAATCTGTATATTTCATAAAAGTAATGCTATCAATACAGGTTCAACTATTTCTCTTTTATTTATGAATAGGCATATATGCCCTTGGCATTCATATGTCTTATAACATGTAGGGCTTAGAGCATGGCCTGAGGGCAACTGATGTATGTCTTGACAGATTGAAGTGAATCTTGTAGCATCAAGATACTTCTATTTATAAGCACAGTCATTTTAATAACCGATAATCTGTCATTTCTTTTGTATTGGTATCATTATATGGCTAATCCTGATGATATATGTCCTTAAAGAAAGATCATCCATTAAAGGATCAATGAACCAGACTTCCATCAAAATTTACTCAGCATGTTAACAAAAATCTCTGTCAAATGGCTTTTGGATAACCATACAACCAACCAGATCTCATGATAGATTTTGGTATTTCTAGTAAAAATACCATTAATTTGGGTGTTAGTGAATTTTGGTGTTTTATCTTTTGTACTTTGCAAATCATATCTGTAACTTATTTCTTTTCACCACTTGCATCAAAACAATGGCAACGGCTTTATTATTTCAACTATTTCAATTGGCTGCTCTGACATTAAAATATTTGGGTGAGCTGCATGGATAGCAAATGCTGGAATATTCATAGTATCCTGATGATGCTAATGTCCCTACATTCACTTTATTTTGAAGGAACGTAGCCATTTAACATATATACCAAATTGGAAACTTGTTGGCTTGTTTCTCTTTCCTTGTCTAAAAGTTACTGGATTAGTTGCTTGGAACATCCTGATTTTCAACGAGAAAATGGGGCATACGGTTTAATCTTGTATTCTCACATTTGAGGGGGAAAAAAACCTTTGCAGGATAGGGAGTGCATCCATACTGGTTTCTCACACTGGTATATTATTTAGAAAAAGTATGCCCATAGAAAACCGCAACGTTGGGGAACAGAGCTGTGCCCTAGACCTCTGTCTGGCATTTGTTTTCTGCCTGTAGGATTTATCCCCGCCCTCCTCCAATGCATGTAGATATGATGTTTGTGTAGACTAGCCTTTAAAAAACTATTGTCTCTACATGATCAAGACAAGACCTATATTTAAGGCTGCACTGGAAAGCAATAGAAAACTAAGATTTTTAAGGATGTGTTTAAATAGAGGCCTGACTGAAGAAACTTTACCACTGGGAACGACAGGGAATACTCAGCTCCCAGTGATTCCCCACTCCCTATAATTACTGTGTAAACAGAATAGCAGCTAGTAACTGATACCATGAAAAAGCGCAGAAAATTGAGTTTTTATTTAAAATAACTATTACTTAGTGGTGATGCCGATGGTGCTACATTTGAAAAATAGGTGTGTGTATTAGTTATTACATTAGCACTGTTAGAGTTTAACCAATATCTACATAAGCAGAACAACATGTATCCAGCAAATCTGTACTATAACAGGCAGTCTTTAGTATCAGTAAATGTTATATTTTGATATTTTTAGTTGTCTGAATTTTATTATCAATTACTTTCATTTCTAAGATTATTTCTTTTCCACATTATTTTTGTTGATGTAATGATGCTCCAGCTGGCAGAGTATTTTTCCTCCTTAAAAAGGTAAAGGTTTTCCCTTGACATGAAGTCCAGTCGTATCCAACTCTGGGGTGTGGTGCTCATCTCCATTTCTAAGCCGAAGAAATTTCAAAGCCTTACTATCACTATATTTTTAGGTTAAAAATGTAAAATCTACCTCTCCCACTTGACAGTATTTATTGTACGTATAATTCTGGCAGCTCCTCCATTGACACTCCCTTGTTGTGGGGGAGAGGCTTACGTACCCTAATAAAGTTGTGAGCTATGCTGGTGGTGGCATAATAGTCACCGGTAGGGCCTCCCATGCCAGACAGGTCACAACCGAAGGGTCTGACAAAGAGCGTCAAAAGGCAGGATGGGCTCTCTAGCCTTTTGGCAACCATCCTAGGAGAAGGAAAACTCTGATTTCAAACCTGGGCAGATGGTGCTCGTTTAACCCTGTAAGGTCAACTATCTAGAGAAGGAAACTCGAACCAAACCTATGACCTGAGGACCTCGCTGCCACTGTCCTAAGCTTTCTAGGCCCCGGCAGATGAACCTTTGGTTTAAAGGGTGAGGCCAGTTCTGTGCATGCTGTGCTCCACCAGAAAAATCCATTGCACAAGCTCAAAGGATACATCCAACCTCCGAATCATTAACGCGCTTGTAGAAAGCATGGGATGAGTCCTTCCTGAATCTTTGTTTGCAAAGAAAAGCCAAGAAAAACTTCTGAAAACAATTAAGGGCTTTAGCAGTAATAATTAAAGTTTAGATTTATAGTAGATAAAATGTCATTGTTCAGATGTGCAATGGATCATTTGTATATTTTTAGTACTGTATAGTGTTCAAATTTACTAATAATCTGCCTGACTCGATTAGCTTCCAATACAGCTCCTACTATGTATATATAGAAGACAGAGTCTCATTTATTTATTTTAAATAGAAAGTATCATGATCTGTATCATGTCTATCTTCAAAATGGTCCAGGGAAAATTTGGAAATTCCTTAAGGAGTCACCTTCTCCAAGTGCATCTCTTGGCTATAAATGGATTTATAACCAGAATTATAATTTCACAGTATAAATATATCCTATGGATTACTTTTGTTTTTAAATCTGTGTAAGACAGCTGTAAATAATCAACTTTATGCTTTACAATGTTGAAAAAATTCTATTTTGTGTAACATATGATCGTTTAGTTGTACACATGTAAAGTCTTCAGTGCACATGTGTAAAAATTTTAAAGTCTTGTAATAAAAATATTATGCACTTAAATGTCACAAAGCAGCCTTGGGTATTGGAAGCAACTCATATTTTCTTCAAAAGTATAACATGACTTGAGATAACACATCTCAAGGTCAATTGAAACAGGGGCGCACCAGGAAAGAAGTGCTTAAAGTGCAGCAGACTTAACAGCTTAACCAATAAAGCAACTCTATCCTTCAGTCAATGGGAATCAAAACAATGATTTCAAACTATTTTATTCAATCTGCAGGAAGGATTACTAGCTCTTCTGCTATCATCCCCCTCCCCCCCCCCACACACACCACAGAATGCAGCAAGTTTTTAAAGATTTGCTTAGAGAGGTACATTTTACAACTTCTTGTGGCAATGGTCATAAGACCATCAATTAAATGTTTAAAATATGTATTTAATTCATTTTGCATCACATAGAATGTTTAAGACATTCCAACTAAAGTTCAAATCCTTTCATGGTCTGTGGAAGTCTCAAAACATGTCTGAAATTCTGTCATTTAGTAGCCATTGATCTCTTTCAGAGCTTTATCCTATATGTTATCAAAGAGCTTAGCACACACACACACATATAAAATTAAGTCATTTGCTGCCATAAGCAGAATAAAGGTAATGACCCAAAATAGCATAAATTACCCCATCAATCATTATCATTAGGGCTTTCCCCTTCTGAAATAATTTGAAAAGTGTCAATATGCTTTTCAAAAAGATTGTGTAGATTAAACCTCTTTTCCCCTCTTCTTTCCCTTCACACTTATTTCAGTCTATTTTTTATAAAAACGACTCTCACTTTTTTCGGTGCTTTAATATCAATTAAGGTTTTTCATAGCACTATACTAGGATTCCAAAGGAAATTAGTCTGCAAAATTGCCTTAACTGTGACACTCAAAGGTGCCCTCTGGGTTTTATCTTTGGGGACAGAAAAAAGTCTCTGCCTAAATGCTATTGTGTGACATCCCAGTTGAGCCTCCTGCCTGGCGGAGACATTGAAGTTGGGCAGCGGCAGGAGCTGCATTTCAGGCTTTAAGGACTACAGTAAATCTTCAAACAATTTATTCAAACAAAGGCCAGTGTGTATAGAGAAAAATACACGGGAACCAGATGAATAAGCAACATCAATTATGGGGGGTTGACCTTTCTTGCCCCACACCATGGCACAGATTTCACACCAAATCGCAGCAGATTGAAGTTGACATGCCTGGAGTGAAAACACTGGTCTCCACAATGTTGCCACTCTGCATTCACCAGGGCTGCAGAGAAAAGGAGAGGAGGGAGGTGTGTGTGTGTGTGTGTGTGTGTGTGTGTCTAAGAAAAATCACACATAATGGTTCTGGGTTTATTTTTACAGAGAGCAAAATAGCTCAATTTGAGCACTTAGATGGTCGAAATTGGCTCCTGTGAGATACAGAAGGTACATCCAAAGGGACAGTTCATTCAGCTGCCTTGAGCTATATGGCCACAAAAAAGAGACATATTAAACACATTTAATGAGAATTAAACACAATTCAACGATTATAACCATTAATATCTGCATGCCCATACACATACCTAGAGACATACATACACAAAGTGAAAATAATGATCAGCTTTACATGATTGTTAAAAACAATGACAAACATCAAGACTGTACACTTTAAACACATTAATAATAATATGTGTATGCAGGCATTATTCAAAAGCACAAGTGTATGTATACATTAGTACATATTTCTGATGCATACACATTCACTTTGTGTATGGACATGGCTTCGTTTGAAAGTCTTGCTGAGAAAAAAGTAGAGGAAAGCAATCTCATCTGAGCTCCAAACTTTAAGCTCTTCCAGGTTTTACTAAAATAAAAAACTCACTCATTTAAAATGTAGGGTTTATCAGAGATAAATGTCTTGAAAGGAATTGCCTAGAAGAGATAAAACCATTCAACCTAGGAAAAAGCCACACTGAGTAATGTGTATCAATTAAAATTCAGGTTCTGGCCTTTGGAATAGTCTATTTAAAGATTTCTCTCACTACATCTGTAGACAGATGATTATTAAATATTTATATGTCTGCAAAAGGCAATACAAATGCTTTTGCTTTGTTTATTCAAGGATATTCTCTCACACAAAAACATATTTATGATTATCATTTTATTTAGATGCTTCATCAACTGGTTATTCAGTTAACAAACACATCCTCATACCATTGCTTCAGTTAAGATTTAGTACATGCTCAGACCAAGAGCCTGAACCTTAGAACATTATAAGATCAGGTCCACTTTTTTTTCTCTTCAGACACATATCAATACACTTATTGTCCGCTAAGCTGTTAAAAATGTATAGTACTAGTGATTCCATATGTTTTTCAAATGAGTAATTATTTTCCCTTTCAAAAAGCAGTAGGTTATAGCAGTGTTTCCCAACCAGTGTGCCGCGGCACACTAGTGTGCCGTGAGCGATCATCAGGTGTGCCGTGGGAAATTGGAACCTCCAATACCCTTTCTTCCCCCTCCTGCCGAACACTTTTTCTTCTCCACTTGGGCTCCCTTCTTCCCAGCCTCGATCTGCTCGCTTTGCTCACGCTGCCGCTTCTGCTGCCATTTTGATCCGAGGGGGCAGCGTGAGTGTGTTCAGGAGGGGAGGGAGGAAGATGTGACCCATGCGGGCGCTACTGCACAGACTCGCCCCACATTTCCTCCCTCCCCTCTCCCCTCCTGAACACGCTCATGCTGCCACCTCAGATCAAAATGGCGGCAGAAGTGGCAGTGTGAGCAAAGTGAGGCAAAGCAAGCGGAGCAAAGCTGGGAAGAAGGGAGCCCGAGTGGAAAAGAAAAAGTAAGTGTTTGACAGGAGGGGGAAGAAAGGGCGCAAAAGGGAAGGGGGAGGAAGAGATCTCTGTCGAAAGCTGGCATGGGCAACCTTGGACCTTCCAGGTGTTTTGGACTCCAACTCCCACCATTCCTAGCAGCCTCAGGCCCTTTTCCTTCCCCCCCTCAGCCACTTAAGCAGGAAAGCGCCTCAGGCTGTTAGGAATGGTGGGAGTTGAAGTCCAAAGCACCCAGAGGGCCAAAGTTTTCCCATGCCTGTTTTAGGGACCTTAAAGTGGTGAGCCTCCTTCCAACATTGTGATTCTGGATAGAAAACAAACAACAACATAACATAACATTGTTTGAGTCCACAGTGCTCTCTGGGTGTAGGTGAACTACAACTCCCAAACTCAAGGTCAATTCCCAAGCAAACCCTTTCAGTACTTTCTGTTGGTAATGAGAGTTCAATGTGCCAAGTTTGGTTCAATTCCATTGTTGCAAGAGTTCAGGATGCTCTTTGATTGTGTGTTAACTATAAATCCCAGAAACTGCAACTCCCAAATGTCAAGGTCTATTTTCCCCAAACTCCATCTGTGTTCACATTTGGGCATATTGAGTATTCATGCCAAGTTTGGTCCTGATCCAACATTGTTTGAGTCCACAGTGCTCTCTGGATATAGGTGAACTACAACTCCAAAACTCAAGGTCAATACCCACCAAACTCTTATAGTATTTTCTCTTGGTTATGGGAGTTCTGTGTGGGAAGTTTGATTCCATTCCATCATTGGTGGAGTTCAGAATGCTCTTTGATTGCAGGTGAACTATAACTCCCAACAACTACAACTCCCAAATGACAAAATCAATTTTTGACTGATGGTCCCTCCTTGGGTTAGTATTAGTATGTTTTGTGGTCAAATTTGGCAGCAATTTGTCCAGTGCTTTTTGAGTTATGTTAATCTCACAAATGAACATATATATATATATATATATATAGAGAGAGAGAGAGAGAGAGAGAGAGAGAGAGAGAGAGAGAGGGAACACAACAGCGCAGGAAGAAAAGCAAACATCACAGGGAAGCATGTCTGTGTAGGAGGGTGAACATTAGGAAGAACTTCCTGACTGTGAGAGCTGTTCAGCAGTGGAACTTTCTGCCTCAGAATGTGCTTCCGTCTGGCTACTCTCTTTCCAGCCGGCTTCCCTGAGGGCTGGGTACATTTTTATGTTTATGTTTACCAACTATTACTACATTTAAAAACATATTAACTATATGTATTACTGTGTTAGAGTGTCATTTTGTGTCATTTTGGTTGGTGGTGTGCCCCAGGATTTTGTAAATGTAAAACATATGCCGCAGCTCAAAAAAGGTTGAAAAACACTGGCATAGACATAAAGAACTAGGGTTAAGGGGGAAAGGGGACTAACTAGACATGCAGCATTTGGTGAGATTTTCTTAAGGAGTTTTCATTCCGTCACTGTGAGAAATTTGATAAGATAATGGGAAGCAGGATGACTCTGGGGATGTTGGGCAGTTGCCAGCCAATCCATACTGCGCTCTTTTTCCAAAAACAAGGTATGACGAGGTGAGCACACTGGAAATGGGATGGGCATGGCATGAATTGACTGAGTCAAAAATTTCCATCATTTGTGGGTCTGAAGCAGCTAAATACATTTGGAATTTACCTCCCTAGCTGTCTGCTTTTTATATAGTCTTTATGGAAGTCAAGCTATAGATCAGGAGTTCTCCTCCTTTCCTTTCCCCAGTCAAACAACTGACAGTGATGGAGTGAGAGCTCCTTGAGAAATATTCAGCAGGTGCTAGATATGTAAGTAGCCCCCTTTTCCCAAAGGTGAAAGTAGTGGATGCAATGAAAGGTTTCATATTTTGGACTCTTTCAGATTTCAAATTGTCTGACAACTGAGACTCAACCTGTACTTCTTGTGTCTCTCTCTCATAGTTATTCTGTTGGTCTGTGTACACTAGTATACTAGGTGGATTTTTTTTTTAAAAAAAAACAACTACATATATCTTTGCTCCTTAATTTTCTCAAATTACACAACCCGTCAATTTCCTCCAGAAAGAAGCCCCCTCCCCATCACCAGCTCATCCAAATAAGTTGGTTTTTATATGATTTCATAAGTCTCATGGGCTCTTGGTGGAAAAACATCCTGTTTTGAAGAGTGTGCTTGCCTGCAAAAGTATTCTGGTTTGAATGCCTTCAAAAATTCAAGATTTGTTTACTTTAAAAGATTACTCATGATGTCTGTTCTCTATCTCATTCCTTCAGGATATAAAACACAAGGAAAGAGCCACCACCAGGAAAAGAGAAACAAGAAATTTTAATATAAATAAATAGCTGCTAACCAATTTTATACTTCTAGTTCACTCATTTTTAGAAGCCTGGAGTTGGCCAGGTGTAGTGGCCTTCAAGACTGCTCCTGGGGCCCAAATAATGGAACAATGGCAGTTAACATGGTATCAAAGTGTTATAGTTATGTAGTGTAAAAGAGATCCAAAACTTCAGGTTGCATATCCAATGAAACCTTGGTGTCTATGTGACACAAATTATTTAGTACCCTGGTATCCCATGAGTAGAAGGCATGCAATGTTGCTGTTTCCTATTCTGAGTGAGAATCATTCAATTCTGTCTTTTTTCACTGAATAAAGTAAATTTGGGTTAATTCCCCTGTCAGTCACTGGGTATATCTCTGGGAATACAAATATGTATGCTGACATTGGAGAAAGAAATCTAAAAGTACATATCCACAAATATTGTATCAATGGATTCAATCATTCATAGCTTGAAAATATTGTTTAAAAAATAGAAAAAGCAAACCTCAATTTTGTCATTTTATATAAGGGATACTTTCTTACTATGCCATTGTATATAACAAAATTTGAATATCCATTTATTTTGGCATCCACAGGCGATCCTGGAACCAACCCCAGAGGATACCAAAGGCCCACTGTAATGTCCAAAACACAAATCTACATTTTGAACATGACTGTGAGGTTCACCCCTGAAACCACTGAGTGTGAAGAGAGGAAAGGATTCTGAAGAAATGATAGAATATGGGAAGGAAAGATGGTATTTTCACTTAATTATCTAAGAAAACATACCAACATTTTTATACGAGCCAATTTTCTAAGGATGCTGCCAGGTGGGGCAGAAATTATCAAAACATATTGTAAAACACACCCCTCCTCTGAATACAAAGAAATGACATGAAATTTGATAAGTATGTTTGCAAATTTCCCTGTTAGAAATGTATTTGCTATCTTCATCCCTTCAATCACTTTCAAAGACAGAAAGATTCTCAAGTACATTGATGTGTGGCGATCTCAAGTAAGATCTTAAATGCTGTAAACAATAGTTATTAATCTCTTCAGACCTCTTCACACGCACCGCTGGAATTGCCATGGATCGCAGCGATTCTGGCAGTGCTCGTCCAGGGGACATGGGGACTTGTTGCCCCATGTCTTGCACCATCTCAGCTTCTTTCCTACCTCATCACATGTGGGGAAGCCTTGGTACTCAACCCATCTTTTCTCATGGAAAGATGGGAAGCCTCCCCTTGTGTACTGCCAGCAATTTTTCAGCAGCAGCAAGATTTTTGTAACAGTTCAACCACAGAGCCATCACATAAGTACTTTTCCAGTGTGTGATGGGAAATAGCAGGCTCCACAGCAAAAGTAGGGAAAAAAACATCATTGCCACCAAATTTGGGCCTGTGTGAAGAAGTCTTTCATATATTCCAACCAAAATGGAAAGTGGGAAAGGTTGCAAACTAGTGTGCAAATCCCACTACTCTGATCCTTGACTTCAGTGCACTGTTAAGGAAGGTTTGCATGGAAGTTCTGCTTAGGGTTAACTGAGCACAAAACCACTTCCTTCCGGAATTGTCCATGATTTATGCTGAAGTCAGAGAATAAAGGGCTGCAGCTGGACACACAAGAGGGACGTTGGAAGCCTGCTACTCTATTCAGATGGTCTATGCTTTTTGGATATGTGTGTGTGACAGGAAAGCTTGGAGAAGACAATGATGCTGGGAAAATGGAAGGAATAGGGAAGAGGGGCAGATCAAAGGCAAGATGGATGGATGTGACTGGCTTGACTTTGAAGGAGCTGGGTGTGGCCACAGCTGACAGGAAGCTCTGGCGTGGTCTGGTCCTTGAGGTCACAAAGAGTTGGAAGTGACTGAACAAATAAAAAACAACAACAAACATTTTTAGGATATAGATAGATAGATAGATGGATGGATGGTGGGTGGATGGATGGATAGTATGCATATACACTATTTCCCTCATATGTTTCCAGGTCTTTCATTATAATATCTCGAACATGAACACACTCTTTAAATTTTATGCCAGATATAACCTTAGCTGTAAGGATGTAATCAGATTGAGGATATCTAAATGTTATTGTTGGATGAATTTTCCATATGTAACACTCCAAGATGTACTGGGCATTTGTCTCTAAAAATAAGAAGTAAAAACGACTGAAATAAACAGTAACATTTATGCTGTTGCTACTACTAACTGAACAGTCTCAGGTTAGTCCAAAGTCCATTATTTTAGACACCTGTATCTTTAAACTGACATTGCTACTACTTATACAAGAAGGAAAAGAGGTAACTGTCTTTAAAAAAATAAAAGACTTCACACATTCTGTAATTAATTCAAGAAGACTTCCAGTTTTAGATATTATTATTCCTTTTTATCACTTGCCATCCAGCACTTGGTATAATGTCAACACTTACATCTTTCCCCCCTTACCAAAATCATTTTAAAAACATTTTTTATCCTAAAATGTTCACTTCGATTTAAAAAAATTATCTCAAAGATAAGAGATTTCTTTCCATTTCAGCCCCACAACAAGGAGAATGTCAGCACAGCTTTTTGACAGACAAATTATTGAATCAAAGAAAGAATATGCCATTAAACCCACAGGTTAGGAAGTGTCAGGAATGGCTTAAAGAGATATTCCATTTATCTTCAAAACATGCACGGAATGTCACTAATGTGTGTTTATCATGTATAATCAGACAAAGAAAATATCGAAATAAAGTACTCCTGCATACAATAGAAGTCTCCTTCCATCTCTCAAGATATCAGTGCTATTCAAATAGAATAATAATGATGAAACCCTTTTTTCTTGAAAATGGAAATCAAGCAAAATGTAGATAGAAATGATTTTCTGTAGTTGATGTACATTTCTAAAAGTGCATTAACAGGAAATCCAGAACTTTTTAGGTCAATTATATTGTCAGCATTGTCAATGCCACTGAAATGAATACCTAAGCAGCACGTATTCCTGCCGGAACAGAGATAGAGAGTGAAATCCTGCATCCCTTTATACTAGGAAGGGAGAGGGCATAGAGGGATTTAAGAGGCTACTTGTTATACAGCTGTTATATTCCTGCAAAATTTGTTCCAAACAGTATTCCATTTTACCTTACGTCGCAAAACAGTAGCAGTATTTTATTTCACCCATTTCTGCAATTCGCACCTTGTGTTTCGAACCAACACCAGGAACCATTTCAAGTATTAATGTTTGTTTCTAACATACTGATTACACCCTCTTCCAAGGAGGGGAGGCTTTGTACTTTGTTCTCTCTCACAATGGTCCATTTTATCTTCCAAAGACCTCGTGAGATGTATTAATCTGAAGGACTGAATGGTTCAAAGTCATACTGTGAGCTTTACAACAGACTATGTATTTGAATCAGGGCCTTCTTAATCTATGCCGAATATTTTAACCAATCCAGAAGATGTAATAATTTATCCATTCCATCATTAGTTTTCATTGCATGATTCAGGATTCACACAAGGCTCAAATTACACCCTTACCCTGTGTTTCCTTTTTCTTTCTATTGTTATTTAGCATCTGTGCAAAACAGAAAACAAAGAAACAGGAGGAGACTTCACAGATACAACACAGCCTCAGTCTTTGTAATTATGTAGCTGGGACAATTTCAAAAAGTGCAGCTTTGAGTTCAATGTAAGTGAGAAAAGCAGGATATAAATAAATAAATATAATAATTCCATCTCCTTCCCCCTACTTTAGAGCTCTGAAGAACCTTCGCCATCTTTCACATGTAGTTATTCTGGAGGCCAAAGCAAATGGGCATAAATAAAGAAATATGGAAATAAATGGTTTCAAACTGAAAAACAACGGTTTCTGATCTGAATTCAAATTGCACTAGTGTCTCTTAAAATTGACAACAGGACTACTGCACCGCAGCACAACAAATTGCATTGCAAAAATTAAATTGCTGTTTTTATAACTGATATATATATATATATATATCCAAAGAGTAAATGCTACTAATTAATAAGTTGCAAGATACAATATTCAGTACCTGTCCAGTTTCTCTTCATCATTCCAGCTACATAACCCATGCCTTCTAACATGATGAGAACAACCAGAGAAACAAAAAATAAAGAGCTCAGCAAGATCACTTCTATAACAAATGTTTTCTTTCTTGTGCAGCCGCTATGCTGAAAAGTGCAACTGAGCACTCAGCTTAATTTATTTAAAAGAGACCACTGTACAATATACATCAAAGAAAGCCCATAGACAAGCAGAAACACAGCAAAACAATTATATCTAGCTCATCCTTAGAATTAGTTAATGGAATGCAATGTTTCTTCACATTGCATTGAATAGAGAAAAGATATTCAAATGTGGAAAGGAACTTTCTTTGTATGCACTGGGGTATATCTACACTGCCAAAAAATGCAGTCTAGGTGTAACATTAACCTGGGGACTTCAAACTATTCACTCTGACTAATGTGGTTAAACCCAGGTTAAGCCTTTCAATCTGACTTACACCTGGGTTAAAAAACACCCCTGAAATCCTCAGATATTCCATGAAGACCCAAATCATTGTGGGTGCCAAGGCAGCAGAGACTGCCATCTTGGATCCCCAGACTAGTTTATGCGAGAAAATAAGCCAAGAGCCTTCAACAACACATTAAACCAAGAGCACTTCTGCACCTTAGCTCGCCCGGACCTGACATTCTACAGGTGGTCTCAAATTACACATATTTCAGTGTAATTTGAGAGCATCTGTAGAACATTAGGCCTGGGCAAGCTAAGGTGCAGAAGTGCTCTTGGTTTATTTACTCACATAAACTAGCCTGGGGATCTAAGATGGTAGTCTCTACTGCCTCGGCACCCACAAAGATTTGGATCTTCATGGAATATCTGGGCCTTTCAGGGAGGTTTTCAACCCAGATGTAAGCCAGATTTAAGTTTTGAAACATATCTCAGCTTCATAAAGTTGAGTTGGGCTGCATTATTTATCCACATTGGGGCCTCCTTGACTGGGAAAGGCTGTCCTGAAGAAGACAGTGAATAATCAAATGGCAACTGGATCTGAGGCAAATACTTGCATGAAACCCAGCCCTTGGAGAACTAGCCAGAGGAAGAGATTTACCCCTCCCAGTAATGGTCAATATATCCCCCATAATTCATAAGGTAATACCGTATTTCATCAACTGCCATTGATTGTAAGACGCACCCTAATTTTAGTACCACCATCAGCAACAAAAATGCATACACCACAATTCTAAGAAGAACCCCATTTTTAGAGATGTTTAGGGGGAAAAGTGCACCATAGAATTGAAGATATACAGTAATTGGGCAGTATAATAAATGCGTTTTCCCTTTCCCAGATTTCACATAATGCAACTCTTATTTCTCACTATATATCCTTGTAGTATGGGTATGATGGAAGAATGCTTACTATTGTGGATTAAAATTAATGAAGAAGGTCTGAAAAAGACTTAACTCTTTTCATTGGCAACACTGAAAATCAATAAGGAGAGAAAAGTTGGACACCAGAAAAGTAAATAAAAATATATCGAGAGAAAAGTATAATGCAGCATTTCAACACTTCTCCTCTTGAAAATTTAAATGAATGCTCCTTGAGAGCAAACTACAAAATGCTAACCTTGAAGTATTGAGTGGCAGAAGGAATTATGGGTTATTGTACTGTCAAAATGCCAGACAGCTGTATGTTGAGTTACTGTGTTATTTAGACAATCAGAAACTTGGAAGCTAATGTGACTTTTTTCCTCCTGTATAAGAGCGCCTGACATGCGTCATGATAATTTCTAAAAGGACGAATTGGGTGGGAGGGGGGGAAGAAACCACAGATGGGGGAATCCAGTGTCTCTAGGAAACTGGTTCACAGGTAGAACATTCCTGCCATTCTGTTAGCCAAAATGAGATGTTTTATGTCATTAATATTTAAAATCATTCCCAAATACCAAAACAGGTATTATGAAATAACCCTTACCCCGTGTTTCTAAAACCAAGTATATAAAACTGTAAGGATTTTATTTCTGGGTCAGATGAGTATCTATGTAAAGCTAATCCTTGGCTCACCTGAGATAAAATCATTTGGGAACTAGTTTAATAATACTATATTAAAATTCTATTATTATATTTGTAAACAAAAAAAACTTCTTGTCATTTCATGAGATTTATCTATATTTCCAGGAACTTTAGTCTGGAAGGTTATGGTGGAAAAATGTTGAATTTACGCACTAAAGTTTTTACTTATGCTCCCTCTTTGTACATTTCTGTGTACATACATATGCAAAGGAACTCTGAAATGGTATACAACCTCTGCGATCAGCACCCCACATCTTACACTAATTCTGGCAAACATGAACAATTTATCACTAAATACAGTGTTCCTACACTGCTACAGATATTTGGGCGACCTATAAAGAACAGAAGGAAGAGACTTTTCACTCAGTGGCATAAGTGATGTTTTGGTTCAGTGCATCTTCTATGCATTAGAAGCTGTTTCACATTTCTATAGCTTTACCTTTCTTATAATATAAAGAATTTGTTACATGCATATAGTAACATAGTTACAAGTATTTTTCTCCAAATACTTTAAACTGCTTCCAGGATTCTAAAGATTTTATTCACAATTTTTGCATGCAATTGAAACAGAGTTTGTCTGTTTGTGTGTTTGGCTTTCGACACTTCTACATATTTACACATACACACATTCCTGCTTATTATTGCTCCATCATCTCCATTTGGAAGAAGTACAAACTCCAAATTCAAACTTCCTAAGGGCCCATTTCTTCTTTGGGTAGGCGACACTCTGCAGACAGAATAAAAAGCTTGTGAAAGTTGGAACCGCAGGGGGTGGAAATAGTTGTGCGTCCAGAATGATGTGACAATCATGAAAATATGGTAAGGTGTGAGCTTCACTTGAATTAAAGCTAACATTTCAGCAAAAGGTAATTTCAATTATGCTTGGCTCTGGTTAAGGGGTTTAAATGAGCAATGGCTTGTCTTTTCTTTTTTTCCAGCTTATTAATTTTTATTTTTATTTGACAGTTAACCTAATGCTAAGATAATACTGTGTAACTTTAATGCTGAAAATTGATATATAGCTAGGCTATGCCTTATGATGAATGAGCTCTACCTTTGCAAAAGAACCCATACAATTCGATTACTACTGTTCATATTGAACCAGGGTGATGAATATTCAAAATATTAATATTTGACTGAATGTAGAAAAAGTATTTTTATAATAAGATGTTCAGTTGAGCTACCTCTGAGGCACCTCCTACATTAATATGACCAACAGAACAATATCTGTTATTCTCTCTGACTCATTGCATCTTTTTATTTCAACATTTCTGTTTTGTCTTTTTCTGCAGCAGATAATTAACAACTGCATCCAAATTTATAATGGAAAATCAGTGCAATTCAGAAAAGGATGCTAGATGGTCACCACATTCAATAGGTCCTTCACCCTCCATCTCCAGACAGCATCTACTTCTATATTTCCAACTGATATTTTTAAAGCACTCCTTGGAAATAAACAAAAAAGCCAATATGGAAAAAACTTCTACCCAAACCTTTGCTTTGAATATTGTTGTGTTTTCCCCACCAATGGAATACAAGTCAAACTGATCTAATGCTGTAGTTGAATATGCCATAGGCCACTACATCGCAAACACTATTGCCCCTAATTGTTGATAAATGGTTGTAAGGTACCCCATCTCCTAAATATCCAATATATTTTGATGAACACGCTACTCTTTAAATAACAAGTTGCTACCAAAAAAGAAGCTTCCTTTCTCCAGCCTTCTGATGATCTTCCATGATCACATTCTGGTATGTATCAGGTCTAAGGCAAATATCATTCGTGCCTTTAATAAGGGTGGTAGAACAATTTCAGCAAAACAGAAAGGATGGTGGAATGCCAGTCCTAAAATTACTAGACATTTTTGAGAATTTAATAAAGAGAACTCTGAACCTCTTGCAGAGGACCCCTAAACCCCTGTAAAATATGCCACATTTTTAAACAAACAAACAAGAATTACATCTCCATCCAAGTTGCTTATGCTGCATTTATATATACACCGTTTTTTTGCATATATTTGGTTCGTTCATTTGACATACTTTATGGATGGACCCTCACACAATATAATAGCTTTGTTCATGTATAAGGTATTCCAGTACCCTTCATTATTTTATCAGAAAAAGTAGCATCTCTCTTTCCTCACCAAGAATACTACTTCCATAACAGCAGTATACTGAACACACGGTTCATTGCATCAGATTATTTAGTCTTTATTATCTACACAAATATTCTTAATCATTTCCCCTCATACCTAGAGTGCTTATTTCTTATTTATAGCTATAAATAAAAAGGCAGTAAGGTCATATTTTACAGACAGTCTTTCCAATGGCACCAGTTCCTTTCCAACATTACGAATCAGCATTCCTCTATTTCTATGCACCTTTTATTATAAAAAGGGTTTACCATAAATACTGCAGTTTGAATTCCACCCAAGTAATGCATTAATAGATACTAAACCATTAATAATTCTCGTACTTTTTTCACAAATGGGCAAAGCCCAATAAATAAACGATAGCTCTTACATGTTGGAGCAGGGTTAACAAGGACCAAGGAGATTTCAAAGACAAACTACTTCCAGGGCCTGCCAGGAGATAAGATTCATAATGATGCCACAAATTCCAAGGGCCCATTTTTTACTGCCCACTATGGCAAGTATCTGAAATTAAATGCTAAGCAGAAATTTGTCCCAGATTCTGACATGCAGTAGTTAAGGGTAAACAATCTCTAAAATTAAAAGCAGATTCTTGATAATAAATCTCAGTGCATATATCTTCATAGCAGACAACGATTCCTGTAAATCAAAAGCTTAATCTATCGCCACAGCCACCTATTTTTCACATTAGAGGTGATGATTCACCCAAAATATTTCATCTGTCCCCATTCTTTAATGAATGTTCACAATTAATTCCAATAGGGTAGAAATATTTTATGAAATATTCCAAAAGATATGACAATATCTATGATCACTGTCATATAAAGCAGTTTAAATTAAAGGGGCAGAATACTATGTTGACACAGGCTTTAAGCCTGGCCTGCACACTAAGCAGACTAAAATAGTGGATTGTTGTGATGATACAATGGACTGTCTTAATCCATGTTACAGGCAAACACCTGGAGGGAATGGTTACTTTAGCAGGGCATAAAGGCCAAAGGGAGGCTGAAGTCCAGGAGGGGCCTGCAGGTCAAAATAAAAAGAACACTAACTTGAGTAAACCTGAACCAAACTTAATACAAATGTCACAAGTGTTTGTTCACCTGTCCCATACAATCTTCTCTCCATTTTCTCTCCACTACTAAAACGGAGTCCCACTGAGGCCATGACATGATGCAAGGCCACTTCAGGTGGTTGTTAGTGGGACTCCATTGTGACAGCACAAGAAAACAAAGGGAAAACTGCACTTTCAGGAGTCAGGTGCTACCTGACTCCCAAAGACAGAAATAGAAAAGTCAGGGAAAGGGCATGGGATGGGTGCCGTCCCTGAAGATGGAAAGACACGGAACCTCAGCAGTAGGGAATGAAAGAATACAGTTCCCTCTACATTTCCCTCTTTCATGTAATAAGGTCCTTGAACAAGATTAGGGGATCTAATTTTAGTTATGAAAAGAGGAGCACAAGTGGGAACTGCCAAACAATTACATATTTATGTTCATGCTACTTTTCTACAGTTGGCTCACTTCTAGTATTGAAAAGCATAGTGAACAAGAAGTTAAAGTAAAAGAAGACCATCTGAAGAACAAAAATTATGATCTATGCAAAGTATGGTATTCCAGCAATATTGTTAACATTCTAGTCCATATCCGTATATTGTTCTTTCTAATATCCCTGGAATCAGGTCAACAGTAGCTGCCGTTATTGTCATAGATAAAATATTTATTATTTTGAATAAAACTCAAATTACTCTTTATCTAGCCAGGTTCCTCCCCAGCTAGAATCCTGTTGCTTTCAAAAACACTATGCAACTGAGATCGTTCTCTTCCATAAAGCACCTTCAGAATTTTCCAACATCGCAAATAAAAGCTTATCACACACAGCACTTGGGACTGCTGCCCAGTACTACCATTTTTCCTACTTTGGCTCACATTCACCCACGCACGCAAATACAATGTCCCCACAGAAATGTACAATGAACAGAAAATGAAATGAAAACAGTCTTATGTTTTAAAAGGCTGTTTATTGTGGGGGGAGCTTCCTGATTTGGGATAGACTACATTAATTGATGACACGTTAATTGCTACTTTAGATGCTGGCAGTCAACTGCCAGCGATTAATTAGCCAGTAATTAATCAAGTCTGGAGGTTAGCAATAAGAATAGCGGAATTAGTTTAATGAAATAAATGTGTGTTTTTTAAACTATGAGGTTCACTTACATTTCCAGACATGTATGTGTGTATATATATATAAAACTCTGGAACTGGGATACTTGGGTACAAAAGAGATGAGGCGAGAGGGCAGTGATAAAACCAATTTTTATGAAATGAAGGTCATTTGCCAATTGATTTTTCTATAGAGAAAACGTGAAAAAAGGACATTCAAGTGCCACCTCGGAGTTGGTTGAGGTAGGCAGGATTTCCCTGGGTACTGGTTGTGGGGGGTCGGGAGCAGGTCAGGGTTTTGCCCTCCCTCCTGCTCGAGATCCCCGTGTACAACTGGTGGGCCACTGTGTGATACAGAATGCTGGACTAGATGGGCTGAGGTCCAATTCAGCATGGCTCTTCTTATGTTCTTAAAAAGTGAAAGGGAACCAAAGAGAAATGCCTACCCCTTCTCCCTTGGTCACTCCTAAGAAAATGGCACCTAAGCCATACCCAAGTCTGACCCACTGATAACCCAAAACCAGTACTGTAATTAGACTAAATTATTATGCTGCAAATGATAGCAAAACATTATTAGGAAATACATTCATGGAGTTTTTGTTTAGTAAACGAAATGGTTTTGAAACCATCTTCCACTTAGAGAATAACAGAAAAGGCCCAAAGACATATAATAAACCCACCCAAAGATACAATTATCCTGCTGCAATTGTAGTTTACTGCCTGGAATGATAAAGCATAAAGTCTCCCACACCGAGTTATGATGGTACATACACCCATCTTGTTTTCTTTCAGGAGTGTCAACCCCATTTTCACTAAGGGCCACATCACCCTCATGGCTATGAAACTGAATGAATGAAACTTTATTTATAACCCCGCCCTATCTCCTCTCTTTTAGCATTCTTATACATGTTTGTCGCTGTAATTACTGTAACCATTTTTTAAAAAATAGTTGACTGCAATTATATGCACAACACTGGCTGTAAACCAGCCCTATGTAAGTTTTACATCCTGTTCCCTTGAGCTGGAAAAATGTAGGCATATACAAATGCTCGTGTTAGAGCTGGAGCTTACTATACATACATTATATGTAAACAGAAGAGAGAAATATGGACAAACATTTTTTTCTTCAGGTTGTGTGTTGCTTCTAGGTACATAACCTTAGTGAAGTGTGGGTTAAAAATCTCTATAAATGCATTTACTGTATGGGAGCAATATTTTATATGAATGCTACGCTTTCAAGTAATGACAAATATAACTGGAACATGAAGAACAATCTTGTCTCGAGCTTCTTAACTGATAATGACTTCAAGGTCATTCCATTAGTGATCACAGGCAGCTTTTAAATGAAACACATATAACCCTAATCCAATTAATGAAAGTATCTTACATTTCTTATACATACTAATCTTGAATGAATGTTTAAACCTTGGTCATTCACCAGAGTATGCATTATAACTCAAAATGAGAGGAGCACAATAATATGAGAGAGCAAGGAGGAGGGAAGGCTCACGTGGAAAATGTTATTTTAGCCATTTTCATATCCTTAGGTGGCCACTTTACTTCTTTGCATGTTTGTTTCAAAATTCAATTCAATTCTTAAATTGAAAACTGAAATTGAAAAGAAAACATGTGAGACACTTGTGAGGTATTTCTGCCAATTCTATTGAATACTTCCTCATTCTATGTTACCATTACCTTCATTTCCTTCATTTGCTGAATTCCATTGGTAAATTTCTCAGAACTAGAGTCTGATTTTCTTTTTACCCTACTCAGTATAACACCATGGACTCTAATTATTCCATATAAATAAGTATCAGTGTTATGTTCTTTGGATGCCTCCACTTGAAATCCCAACATGAAATAAGAAGAGCAGACACAAGCTGTGGAAAAATAAATGGGCCATTTATTGACCTATTTAGAAAAACTTGTAATTGAGCTAAGTAACTAGTTTTGGGGAAAGCACAGTGATACGAGTAATGGTGTAAGGTCAGGTATCCTTCTGGGACTACCTAACAAGCCAACCATTGGGCAAAACACCTGACCCTGGGGGCATTTCTATTGATGGGGAACCCCCTAAGCCATAGAGCAGGAGTGCTCATTATGTAGCTCGGGAGCTACTAGTAGATCTTCGGCCCCCTTCCAGGTGATCTTCGGGCCTCACCAACCGGATGGGGCACTCCTGCCATGCACGCACACGCCCTGCGCGCACGCGCGCTCCTGCTGCTGGCTTCCGCTCTCGCTATGCTTCTTTCACCTGCGAGGCATTGCAGGAAGAAGGAAGCATGAGGCGGGGCCTCTGGAGGGAGTGCCCTGCCTCTCTCTCGTCCAGAAGCAGCTGTGCAGCCTCTGTTGCCAGCGAGACAGGCAGGGCGGAGCGCTCCCTCTGGATGCCCCACCTCGTGCTTTCTCCTTCCTGCAATGCCCCGCAGGCGGAAGAAGTGCTGCGCGGGCGGAAAACAGCAGCAGGAGCATGTGCGGCGGCAAGAGCGTGTGGCGGTGGGAGCGCACGGCGGTGGGAGCGCGCGGCGGTGGGGGCAGGTAGATCTTTTGGGCTTGGTTGCTTTAAAAGTAGCTCGCATGCTGAAAAAGTGTGAGCACCCCTGCCATAGAGTCAACAGAGATAAACCCAAAGTACCCCTTCACCTCAGAATGGAGAGGGTGCCAAGGTGTAGGCCGATCCATGCTCTCCCATCACTTCATGCCAGTGACACCTAGTTATAACAGCCCCGCCCATTTAAATTCCTTACTCCCAGCAGCTTCAAAATGGGGTAGGCAAAAAAAAAACCTTTCCAAGGAGGGAAAAAATTCCTATCCAGCCCTAGTGTGACCAGTATAACTCATACTGAACTGAGGGCAGGAGGGTGGGTTGCGCTGCAGGAAGGCTGAATGCAGAGGGAAAGGGGCTGCCTGCAGGTAGGTAAATTAGGCCCCCTCCCCTCTGCCAATTGGAGGGAATACTAGCCAGAACCAACTGGTTTTTCATGGGGGGATTCAAGTGCTCCGCTCTGGCCATCCAGTTGGCCCCTTCTGTCCGGAGCTGCATGTTTTGTGTTTCAATTTTTACTTTTGTTATTGTGTTCATGGCCTGGAATTTTCTTATCCTTATTATATATTACACTACATCATTTATTTCTCTTTTTTAATAAACATCCCTGGCTTTATTGTGATGTGGCATTTGTAATACATTATATATGTAATACACATTATATATAATTTCATATACTGTTTTTGTCTTTTTAAACATTGTTTTAATAAAAAATTAAGAGTCCATGGTAGATTGCTGATATTGAAAGGGCTTGTCTGTAAATTAAAAACCTAAATTTAAAATGCTATTGCATTTAAGCTAAGTTGCCAACTCAGTGATATCTTCAATTATATTTTCAACACTGTCCCCAATAGGTAAATTAGTTCTAATTTTCTTCTTGACAAAAACAATATACCAGATTACTGGTAGTCATTGGGAGAAAACAAAGATTCCAAAGTTGTAGCTTTGTGATCCAGTAAGAAGATATTTATTTAATTCAAGGTGTCTGGTGGCCAATCTTTGTACCAGCTGAAGCTTCCAAGCGCTTTTCAAAGGCACCTCCACGTAGAGCGCATTGGAGTAATTCAAGCGGAATTTGACAAAGACATGAACTACTGTGGCCAGATGTGGCATCTCAAGGTACTATCACATGATGTCATGTGTATCCCAGTGCCAGTTTGTCTCCTTACTCCCGTGATTCTCTTGCCCATAATTATTAACTGGAAAAGGCCATCAATAGCTCCCAATCCTACAATCACCCACTAAGGTATGATGGGTCCCTTCTACTTCTGTGTCAATATGCTGGCAGTAAAGAGATGTTGATGGTGGAATTATCCTCCTCTGCACCCTCTCCCTTGTTATTCTCAAGCTGGCTGTTTTCCTTTTATTTTATATATTTCATATATTTGCCCTTTTTGTTGTTTTTAAATGCTGGAATTACAATAGTGCTAAA
Organism: Anolis apletophallus; assembly: GCA_030556195.1. Lineage (NCBI taxonomy): Eukaryota > Metazoa > Chordata > Lepidosauria > Squamata > Anolidae > Anolis > Anolis apletophallus. The sequence continues at coordinate 137,292,077 of JARBWK010000004.1, read as the reverse complement.
AAAAACCAGCAACCGTGTTTTTTAAAACATGGTTATGAGGGTATGCAGTAGTACAATCACAGGACCAAGAACTGGTGAATTAGCACAATTGTGCAGATGAAGACATTTAAGATATGGAGGGTTGTTAATATGGTATGTATTTGCTATCAACAATAATGCAACTGAAGTGGAATAGCGGTTCATGCAATAAAGACCTGGGTGTTCACAGTCATTCAGAGATTACTGGATTCATTGCAAGCACACCAAACAAGACATGAAACGTAACTACATGATCAGTCTCTGCCAATAAGAAAATATTTCTTTTAATTAAGGTACAAATGCCCTATAGGTATGTGTAAGTTTGTCTTTGTGCATGTAGGAGCTGGTTGCCAAAATATTTTAGCTGTGTGTTTCAATATTTTCATCCAAATAATACTTAAAGATTAAACAGCATGTTTTCAGAAATCGAGCAAGAATGCCTACAGAAGACATTCTTCCATGTATATTCCATGTTTAACACAAGTCATTCAACAATATCTGAATTACTGCTAATGTGTAAATGCAGGGTTTGCTTACATAATTCAGAATTATGTATCCATCATCTAACAGAATGCTCTGATGTGTGGCTTTTAATAGCTGCACTTTTGAGACAGTGCAGAGGCTAAGTGAACAAGGAAAGCACTTAACATAGCATAACAACCATAACTTAATAAATCCAATTTGAATTACATGCTGTGAGCAACAGAGCAAAGACTGGTGCTTGTTCTCTGGCTCAAAGGTGGGAGCACCCAAGCCAGACAAAGGGAGACTGATAGTGAATCACTCTAAAAGGTGTAAAGGAGGTACAAAAGTCCAAGGGAACCAGGGGCCAATATTTGGCCTCAGGGCACACTGCAGGCTGCACCAGCAACTTAAAACCAAATTCAGTAGAAGATTATTATTGTATTCTAAGAGTTATTTTGGGAATGATAGTCTTTTAAGGTTGATAGTCTTGGAAGCTTCCAGTAATCAAAATTCTCCTTTGTAGTCAAAGGTTTTTCCATGGATGAGGGTTTAAAAGAACCCGGGAAGGCCTTAGTTGCCACAAGTAGCCCATGTATCACATGATCCCTACCCTAAGTAAAGATAAATCCTCATAGTAGGAATTGGACAACTAATTTCTGCAAGACAGCATTGTGGCCCTTATTTAAATCTAGAGTAGAGACATAATTATTCACTGATTTCATTCTCAAAACAAGCAATTATTAATTTTAGCAAGATCCTACTGTGAGAAATTCTTCAAAAACAATGTAGTTTCCCAAACTACTAAGAGTGCAGGAATTATTCTGTGAAAAATTCACATATTTTGCACAGGAAACAGCATTTTCAGCACAGAAAAATTTCCATGACATTCAAACCATTCCCTGAAGCTACTGGACACTGTTATTCATCTGAAGTCCATGGCAAGTCCAGCAGAGACAGTTTTTCCCATGTAGAGTAAATGCATTTTCATGAAGTACATTTCTATACCTTGGTAAACTACTGCTTGTGTGCAAATCTCTAGCAGCAAAAGGCTTCAAATATGAGTCCATTGCCTCCTCCTTTAAAAAGATACAGGGTTTCCCCTGATCTTAACCACATGCATCAGATAGCAGCCACCACAGATCACAATGGCTGTCCCATAAGGCAATGTCTTCCTTGGTCACTGCCTTATGTCTTCACAGTTCAGCCACTAGCTGGTCTTCTAAGTGGGACTGCAGCCAAATTTCAGGCTGTGGGCAACAGAGTACACACATTAGCAATTCATCTATATCAAATTATAAGTGAATTAGGGTGAGCAGTAAATATATACTACAAGGGGATTAAGTAGTTTCCATTCCAGACCAAATCAACCAGTGCTCTCCCACCCCACTCTTCCCTCGTAGCCTGTCCTTCCTCCTTATATGGGGCAAGACTTGCAAATGGAAGGATGAACTAACTCTTTTGGAGCAGCACATAAATTTTTCCCTGCAAAAGAAATTAAAAATTATACCCAAGCATTACCTTTATGCACTGTCTCCTATATTTCTTACTCACACCTTCAAGGTATGCAACACAGAGCATTCTCACAAATGTAGGACCTTGTGGAAGTGACAGTATGATGAAATGAGCAGAAGGGAGCTGAGAGCCAGTCTGGTTATGAAAAATCACTGGCTAGCATACCATCTTCATTTTATTTCATCTCAGCACTGAGCTAGTGCACATTTTAAGATATTAGAGAAAGCCGTAACTAAATACAAAAGAGAAATGTCATCATACCAGAGTTGCAAAAGTGGGAGGATGAAGCACAACATCTAAAACTGATAATATAAGAAAATAAGCAGGAGCAACAAAGAAACAAACAAAACCTCAATTCCTTCTTCTGAGGGCATATTGCCAAGTTTAACTTGGCTAGGGGACCAAATTAGGCATATAGCTATAAACTATATTAGACATACCATCCCTTCTGTATGCTTTGTTACACAAACACAGAGACCTATCTGTTCCCTGTAAACATGCCTTTTCAGTGACAGAGGTAAAGATAAACTTGGCTTTGAATTTCAGCCACAATGTTTAGTTTTTAATTAAAGATTCTCTGAATTTTCATTATCTGGGTGTGGAAGCTAGTACTCTCATATCAAATTTATGCCAATTATATTCTCATTTTCTTGTTGCCATATATATTCATTTCACCTCTGATTTATGGTGAGCCTCAGATAAACTTATGATCGGTTTTCTCATCAAGAATTATTGAGAAAAGCTTTTTTTCCACCATAGGCTGAAAGAGTGTGACTTGCCTAAAATCCCCTAGTGGGAGTCAAACAGGGCTTGAGCAGGGAGTCAAACACTAGTTCTCCCTAGTCCTCATTCAGCACTCCAACCACTATTACCTCTCATGCTCATAGTATGATGATAATGAATGCTAATAATGTCATCTAGCATTTATGCAGAAAATTATAATGTTCTGAAAGCTTTGCATATATAATCTCAATAACACTGACCAACACACATTTTGGTGCCTGGATGTTAGTCTATATTTAACCTGCTGATTCAAAAACTGGCACCAGTTTTTCCCTATTAGTTCTAATTTTTGATACAGAATATATGCCATCTACCATCCCATAAAAACCATGATAGCCATATCGAAGAAACTAGAGCTGATGCTGTCTATTCAGTGCAATTTTCTGAATCATCACCCCAAATAACCTCAGAAACAAGACACACACACACACACACACACACACCTGTGATATGTTTGTACCAAACCTGCTATGGTTAGGTTGCTTACCTGTAACCGTGTTTCTCCGAGTGTAAGGTCTGTGAAATTCACACAAGTGGGTTTACTCCCGCGCATGCGTAGAATCTCGGACATACTAGCTAAAATTAAAGATTTACATATGCCCCTCCCACTCCCCGCCCCCCCCTCATCCCCCAATGTAGCTACCTAGTTAGTTCCTTACCGCCAGACAGCAGCAGGAATCTAGGCATGACACCAGAGGGGAGGACGGGTGGGTTCTGTGTGAATTTCACAGACCTTACACTCGGAGAAACACGGTTACAGGTAAGCAACCTAACCTTCTCCTTCGTGTGGTCTGTGAAATGCACACAAGTGGGTGACTTAACAAGCTTATGTACCTTGGAGGTGGGTCATGCCACACAGGAAAACAGGACGGCTCTGCCAAAGGATGCATCCTCTTCGCGAGAACGTCGAGTTTGTAATGAGCTGCAAACGTCGAGGGAGTCACCCAGGTAGCAGCCTTGCAAATTTGGTCAACAGGTACACCCCGCAAGAATGCTAGGGATGTAGAAACAGCCCTTGTGGAATGGGCTTTAACACCAACAGGCAATTCTATGGACTAAATGAAAAGCCAATCGGGTTGTCAGGGCTATCGAAGAAGCCAAACGTTGGGAGACAAGGGGGAGCCCTACGGAATCCCCTCTATAATTAAAAAACCCGTTAGGGGACTAGCATAGGAGGCTGTCCTATGTAAATAAAAGAACAACGCCCTCTTAGCATCGAGAGAGGGGGTGGCAATCTCCAGGGGAGATGAGAAGTAGAAAGAAGGTTGAAAGGACGATATCCCGGGACATATGAAATGGGAAACAACTTTAGGAAGGGGAGTGACATCCGCCCGAGAGACCACTTTGTTTTAATGAAAGCGGATGAGTAGAAGGGTGGTTAGAGAGTTTGGAGAAGACCAACTCCAAGCTCCAATGGATGAGGAGAAAACCGGGGAAGGACTTTGTATCCCTATGAAACACATCCATTAACGGATCCTGTAGAGGGACAGGACGCCAATTCTTCCCCGTACCAGGAGAGAGATGCTAAGTAGCACTTGATGGAAGAAAAGGAAAACCCTTTAGTAGAAAGGTCAACCAGGAATTTAGAACCCCAAAGTAGGAGCCCACTTTGGCAAATAGCCGAGCGGCTGAGCAAACTTATGGAATTTAGACCACTTGTAGGTGTAAGCCTTTCTGGTAGATACCTTTTGGGCTGGCTGAAGTATGTAGACAGGGTTGGGGAGATGGGACAGGGCTTGATCCTCCACGCTGTAAGGTGGAGACATGGTAGGTCTGGGTGTAGGATGAATCCCTGGTGAAGGGAGAGGAGGTCGGGGTCTACGGAGAGACGAAGAAATCTCCCTTGAAGTCTAGGAGAAGGGGTGTGAACCAGGGTTGACAGGGTCACCCCGGGGCCAGCAGAGTGCAGTCCGAGTTGTCGGACAACAACCTTGCGACCACTCTGGGTAGGAGTGGAAAGGGAAGAAGGCGTAGAGGAGACCCGGGGACCATTGGTATAGGAATGTGTCTCTTAGACAATCTGAGGATGCGTGAGGGTGGAGTCTCGCGCAATAGAAGAGGTAGTGAGTGTAAAGGTGTAAGGCAAATAGGTCTATTTGCGGAATGTCCCCGCGCCTAATTAAGAGAGAAAAAGTGGCAGGGGCTGAGCTGCCACTCATGAATGGTGGGCGAAGTCTTGGTCAGTGAGTCGGCTAGAGAGTTAAATAGGCCTGGAAGGTGAGTCACCAGGAAGGATGTGATGTGATGGACATAGCATTCTCGTACCCGAAGGGATGTCGAGAGGATAGAAGGGGGCGGGTGACCCCGTCTGTTGATGTAGTATTTTAGATTCAATGGGCGTGGACGTGGGTGGAGGTGGAAGATTATGGTCTGGCTGTCCGGCCCTGGCTGGGACACAGAGAATGCCACGCTTGGAGGGGCGAAGGTGGGCGAACGCGGTAACGTTCGCGGTGGAAGCGTGATGAATGATGAGGATGAATGAGGCATTGTTTGCCTATGGTCCGTTTATTAGACATGATTTGTAGGCAATGCAATAAAATTTGATAGTGATAACATTTGCCTATGTAAAGCTGAGGGGTGAGCTCTCTCGCTGTCATTGGAGGTATCTGTAGTAGATAAAGAAGGCTATTTAATCCGTAGGGAGATAATGTGCGGACTGAAGAGGCAAGTGTACGCCCAAGACAGGGGTGTCACTGTAAAGTTATTGTCCGGAAGAGTTTGTCAAGAGAGTCAGCGATTCAGTCAAGACAACAGTTAGGTAGGAATTATCTATTTTGTAGGTTGATAATGAGTCCCAGGTTCTGTAAAAGAGATAAAACAGATTGATACTGGATGAGAGCTGGTCACAAGACCCAGACCAGAAAGGAGGGACATAAAGAGTATATGGCGTCGTAAACCATGAAGGTGAGATATTCCTGAGGGAATGTCTAATTAAAATATGAAATAGGCGTCTACCGGTCGACAGTGGCCATCCCTGGTCCCTTCGGATGAAAGGGATGGCGGAGGGCAGTGTGACCACATAAATTTGCGTAGCGTAATGAATTGGTTGATTTTGAAGATCCAATATGGGCCGTAGGCCGCTATCTCTCTTATCTATAAGGAAGTACCTGGAAAAACAAAAGTGAGTGTGGTGGAGTGGGGTGGGGGAAATGGCTCCTTTAAGAAGGAGGGACAAGTTCCCAGCAAGGCGGGGGAGGCCTGAGTGGAAAGAGGTACACTAGGAGATGGTAGAGAATCAAACTCTATGGCATATCTCCGAAGGATAATGTCCAAGACCCACTTAAGTGTGGTGATGGACTGCCAAGTTAGGAAAAAGAGGGGGCTGAAACCTGACAAGGAACAGCCTAGAAGCGACGCCCTGTATTTTCTGAGGGTCTAAAACCCCGATAATGATCTCCGAATGGAGCGCCTGGGCGTCTGAGTCCTTGTGAAGGGAATTGTGGTCATTGTCGTCCTCCATTAGAAGCAGAATTGTGGTATCCATGAAAGGACTGATGGTAGTAATAAGGATGCCAACGCCGTTTGTAGGGTTGGTAAGATAAGTAAGATATGGTTGATGACCATATTTGTTAGAGGTTTGTTTCATTTATGAAAATGTTCTAGCTGTGGGTCTGTTTCGAGGTTGAACAGGCCAGCTTTATCTATAGGTAGACTCTCAATCAAAGATCGTTGGTTGGGAGACAGTATTGCGGATCTTAAACAAGGAAGGGCACTGATCCCGTGATCAGTTGCCCGCTGTATCTGTTGTATGCTTAGCCAGATCTTTTGTAGGGTAGCCAGGGTAAGGGCTTCTAGGTGGAAAGCCCTAGCCATGGGCTGGTCAGTTGTAGGAAGGAGGTCCAAATATGGGCCTAATTTGTTTCCAAAAGTATGATTGATAGACACTCATAAAAACGCCATGATGGCTCATTGTGCATGCAGAAGCATAAAATTTCTTAGGCATAGCATCCAGTTTCCTGCCCTCCTTATCTGAAGGAGCGGCTTGGATGGTTTGGATCAGCTTAGGTAGAGCATCTAGCACAATTGAGTCAATCTTCGGAAGTCTAGCCAACCAGGGGTGGTAGATAAGTCAATCCGGAAAAGATTCTCCGCCCGCCTAGACGTACTAGGGACGGTAGCAGGAGCAAGTCCAGAACTTTTTATGATTATGACCAAATAAAATATAGGCAGTGCAGTAAACCGCTGTGATTGATGGTCAGCAGAAGTGAAATAAGGGTCGTGGACCACATCATTAGACTGCAGAGGCTGTATGCCAGGGGATCTGGCCAGTCTCATTAATAGTGCAAAGAGTTTATATAATCATCTGCCTGTTGAGGATCATTCTCAGGCTCTGGCATGGGAGGTAAAGGAGTAGCATCAGAAGCGAACAGGAGGGGCTTGAGTGGGAGGGGCTGGAGTGGAGGAGTTGCCACGGATGCCGAGGAAAAGGTGGAGGGAGGCCGCAGATACCGACAGGGAACAGCTAAGGTTAGGGGGAATAATAGTTAAAGGGGAAAGGGGTAAGGAAGAGGGTAGGCATGGGGGTAGCCATAAGGAGGCTCCCAAGCATGGCCTCGGTAACCGGGAGCCTCAGGCATGGGGGTAGCCATAAGGGGCTCCCAAACATGGCCTCGGTAACCGGGAGCCTCAGGCATGGAGGCTCCCAAGCATGGCCTCGGTAACTGGGAGCCTCAGGCATGGGGATAGCCATAAGGAGGCTCCCAAGCAAAGGAGGGAAAGGAGGAGAATAAAAGGGGGGGGGTATCCATAAGGATACCCATAAGGAATCCCAGGGATAAGCTCGGTCACCGAGGCCCTCCTTCAAAGGGCTCCGTGACCGAGGGTGAGCAAAATCCTCCAGGCGGAAGCCCAGATCTGGAGGGGGACGCTGCACAGCTGCGCGCTGCTGCAGGAGCGAGCGCGCGTCCTCCGGAGGTGGGAAAACAGCAGCAGCTGAAGCAGCTAGGGAGGAGGGAGGCCGTGTGGCGCTCGCCTCCACGTGGCGCTGCTCGGTCTCCGGGGCTGAAGCAAGGGAAGAAGGGGAGGGCCGCGTGGCGCTGGCCTCCACATGGCGCTTCTCGGAGACGGGGGCAAGTGAAGGTGCTGGAGAGGCAGGGAAGGGGGAGGCTGCGTGGCGCTGGCCTCCACGTGGGGCGCCTCTTTGGTAACCGGCAGCTGAGGGGGCGGAGGAAGACAAAGCTCGGGTCCTGGGAAGAGCAGGAGACCGGGAAGGAGGTAAGGGGGGATCTCCACCCCCGAAAATCCAGTGCTGTCTTCCTCAAAAAGTTGGAGTGCGTCTGTTGCACACAAAGTCAAAGGAGGGCTGGGAGGCGCAGAGCCAGCCAGTTGCCTCACATTATTATGTGCCATAGTCAAGGGGCTGGAGGGCCGCAGACCAACCAGTTGCCCTGAAATGGTGCCATAGTCAAGGGGCTGGAGGGCCGCAGACCAACCAGTTGCCCTGAGATTGTGCCATAGTCAAGGGGCTGGAGGGCCGCAGACCAACCAGTTGCCCTGAAATTGTGCCATAGTCAAGGGGCTGGAGGGCCGCAGACCAACCAGTTGCCCTGAAATTGTGCCATAGTCAAGGGGCTGGAGGGCCACAGACCAACCAGTTGCCCTGAAATTTCTGAGCCAGAGGCTCCTTAGCCTTTTCCTTTTGTTTGCCATTCTTGGCAGCTTTTGGCTTGTCAGTTTTTTGCTTTTTCTTCCGGAGTGGCTCAATGGAGTGGTTCCAGAGGCCAACTCACGGATGGCACCATCAGACATAGCACTCAAGGGGCTGGGATTTTCAGTCCCCGAAAGCAGGGAGGGCTGGCTCATGGAGCGCGAGAGCCCAGCCTCTGAGGAGAATAAGGCCTGTTCAAAAAGGGAGGCCTTAGCTTAGAATCCCTGTTCTTCAGGGTTCTATTAGAAAAAGACCTGCATATTTTGCAGGACTGGGGAATGTGGGAATCTTCCAAACAGAGGAGACATTTAGCATGTCGATCCTCTTGGGGCAAGGTTGCTCCACAGTCAGAGCACCTTTTAAAAGACAGAGAAGACATTTTATCTATTCTTATCTGAATAGTCGAGGCAATCCGTGGACTTCTACAGGAGCTAGTAGTCGGAGATCCTTTCGCTGGCTAGGCGGAAAAGGAACTAACTAGGTAGCTACATTGGGGGGGGGGGGGAGTGGGAGGGGCATATGTAAATCTTTAATTTTAGCTAGTATGTCCGAGATTCTACGCATGCGCGGGAGTAAACCCACTTGTGTGCATTTCACAGACCACACGAAGGAGAACCTCTGTATATTGCAAGTAAGAGAGGTCAAGGGCTGAGATAGAATGGACTATTTAGGACAATGTTAGTGAATACCATGATTGTGGGAAAGTTTGGTCTCTTGGGGCTCTCTCATATGCAGATACACACATGTCACAGATTTTGACCACTTCCACAATATTGTTTAATATCCCCTCTCTGGTTGGGGCAAGGGGAATGGTTCTGGGATTTTGCCGTATTGCTGTCAGTCAACGGCAAAACATCAGGCATGCAGGATACTCATGTGTCCTCCCCTCTTCATGTGTTGGTGCCCTATTTCTGTCCTTATCAGATGGAAGAGAGGGCAAAAAATGTGGGTAGCTCTGTCAGAGCTATCCAAAACATACTTCCCTCTCCACCATGGCAGAGGAAGTGATGTTTCTCCTCCACTTCAGGAGGAAAGAGGGCAGGGCCAAGCCATTGTCATTTGATGGCACTTGGCAGGCCCCATCCAGAAGAGGGAAAAGGGGCCAAAAATCCCAATGTGATGAGGTGGTAAATCTATGTGCATTTGACCCAACCTCTAAATGTCAATATTGATTAATCACATTAGGATGAGCAAGCCAAACCATTATGAACCCAAATGCCACCCCAACATCTTATTTTCACAATTTCTAGGATTCCATCAGATATTTCCAATACAATTTAGTAAAAGCATGGGCTGCAACATTTTATCCACAAAATCATATTTGCACTGAATCACAGTATAGAGACTGATCTGTATAATGTATTGTTTATTTGAAATTAAATATAAAATGAAACATAGTTTAAAAGATACTCCTGTCAAAATTTTCACCAGAAAAGATTTCCTATTTTCTGTTCTATTTGCTATTTCTATTCCAGGCCCCTTGTATCTTTTCTACACTTTGAAACATTTTCAACTGTGTTCAGTCTCAAATTGTGGGAGCTGAAGAGTTAACTAATATTTCCATGAGTTGGCAAATGTTCAGTCAAAACCTGGCCAACTGCCTGTTGTTTACTGAAGCTAAGGAAGAAGCATCTGCAACATTACCAAAAGCATATTGTAAAAGGCAACACATGCAAATTAAACCTCTTGAGCTATGAGTAAATTGCTGGGAAAATTTATAACTCATTTAATAAAACCTGAAGTAAATGCATTGCCTTGGCTCCTCAGGAGAGCAAAATATTTCCCATGATTCTCTTTCTTCCTCAGCAATGAAAAAAATACCTCTGCATTCAGACTGCTACAATATTAAATTTATGATTAAACAAGCTCCATTGGAACAAATTGTTCTTGCAATTGCATCATAGTTTACAGTATATATGTGAACAAGCTTCAAATCTGAATGTGAGTTTGGACTAGCTTTCACTCTGAATGTGTCTTGCAATTAGTCAACTAAAATATTTAAATTCTGCCCTCTCTTCTCCGAACTCAAGGTGGTGTGCAAGGAAAATCAATTTGAAGGCTTGAAACAATTTTAAATTTAAAACAAAGATAATGTAAACAAATAAAAAGCACAATAAACTATTAAGTATGTTAAATGAGATTTTAGAAGCTAAATATATGCTGTATAAGTCTAGAATTTTTAGTTTAAAAAACCACCCAAAAACCTTGGGTCGACTTATTCTGAGATTAAGGCAAATAGTACTGTACCATAATTCTCATCAAAAAATAAACCATCTCTGAGTAGAATGGTGAATGATGAGAATATAGTCCATCCTAGAAGAACCTAAAGGAAGCAGTTACCCTCTCCACCCTCTCTACCACTATGCTGCTTCTGGCTTTTTTGAATGCATGGGAGGAAAATGGCAGTGCCATCCATTATGGGCCATTCATCTCCTGAGTCACTTTCCCCTCTCTGCAGAACGACCCTCAGCTTATCCATAGGTCATACCAAAACTCGTAATTATAGCCTCAAAACCTGCTTTGACTTATACATGAGGTTGATTTATACACAAGTATATAGGGTAGGACCCAGCGATTTTAATAAAAAGTCATGTTTCAACATCAGTCAATTTGGGATTCCAAAGGAAGGGCATTCCACTATTACAGAACCATAACAAAGCAGTATGCTGTCCTATGATTTCTCCCGTTGTCCCCTGGCTTCTTGGCTTCAATGTGATTAGGTCCTTAGTCCTTGTGTAGTCAAAATGGCAACATCTAAACATGAAAAGAAAATACAAGTAGGATTGGGGATACCTCAAGATTTATAAAATCACTGGGGTGGGGGAAGCCCCACAGCAGTTAACTGAAAGGTTTAACTGCTCAGTGGGCCAAGAATACTAATTGTTGTGCTGGGGAAAAAGACTGCAGGAGACATACACTAACTGAACAGGAACACTGTGTGCTGCAACAGTTTGTAGAAGGTCCCACTTGCTTACTTACAATATGTGTAATAGCTGGATTATTAAGTTTTCCAGGACCATTTAAAATACTCCAAGGAAATTATGACTCAGATTTATTCTTGGTAAATACCTTTGATCTCTTTCTGTTATTTAAATTCTATTCTAAGTGAGATGAGAAGACTGTAACCCATGTGTAAAGGGAGGAGTAGATTTCTACAACTCATAACACCTGCTACCTTCTACTGTAGAAATTATACTATGTAACACTATTTTTGTTTCTGGGTTATACATGTCATTTCCTAATTGGTTCTATCTTAAGAACTTGGAAAAAGTTTATAAAACTGCAAAAACATTGTTTTTATGGGACATCCTACAGCATATTTTGCTATAGTTTTTGAATGAATATCTCATTGAGTCTCAACCAATTCGACATAGTTTGTGGCAGCCACAAAAACAAAGTTTATGGAGTATAAACACTACTTTCAAAATAAGTACTACACAAGTAAACAGGAAATAACACTTTCAAATTTTATTACATAGTATTATCAGTAGTACTAATGCTTCTTTCTAAAATCTATACTGCTGAACAACAAAGAACATGATTCAGAGTTAAGCACTTTTAAGTCATAATTATTTCAGTGAAACTGAGAGCTACTTCATGTATTTCTCTTTGTAGACATGCATGTGAAATTTAATACTTTGGCGCAACAAACAAATAACTATACAAATATAATAATCACAAAGTGACCTGCCACACAATCCATATAACTTCCAAGGGGTAAGTACACACTTTAAACACATTTTCACCGAAGCCTTAAAAGTGCTGATTTTGGTTGGACTGTATCCATATTGATAGAATGTCAATGATAAGGTTTTTGGGTCAATGACAAGGCATCTTATGTGTAACACAGTTTTTCTTCATTCAGTACAATTCCCCAAACTAATATGCCTGAGATGCAACATACAAATCAACCATTTACCAATAACATTACTGTATGTAATAATAAACATTCAAAATTATTATTTTAGACACTGTGTTCAGCATCCACATCCTTTTCCTGTTTCCCTTTTTTCCATCAATCACAGCCATCACAGTTTCTGTGACTGATGTGTGCTGACTGACAACAGAAAGAAAATTTTTGAGGCGCTAGTGAAATGACAGAGCTGTCATGGCTCCCTTAAAAAAGAAAAAGAATAGATAACACTCGAAAAGGTTGAGGCGGGGGAGTCATAGGCAGACAGTACTAATGTCCTGTTAGTACAAGTGTTCAAAGTCCCTATGCTGAGTAAATTTAGCTGACATTGGTAAAGGAAACCAATTTTCACCATCTGAGACACATGAAAAAGCAATGTGGTCAAAAGCAGGTTTGATCTCCACTGAATACAAGGAAGCATGTTTATTATTAAATGCTACTTTTTAGGCTAGATGAATGCTGCAAAAGGCCACATGAAGATCCATGAATTAGTTAATTAATTAATTAATTCACATGACAGAATCAGTAAATTAACAGACCAGAAGGCTTGCAGGGTCATCTGGTCTTTCGTTAGCTGGGATCCATTTGTGACCTTCTCCAGCTACACTGGGAGCAAAGGAACCTCTCTTCATGTTGGATCAGATAGAAGAATGCCTGGTAGCATTCCATTGTCAGATACCAAGAAGTGACACCTAGCATCTTTTAAATTTTTACTTACAGCTTCATGAATGGACACTTAAGACTTCCACACTCCAATAGTTTCAGCCTTCAAATCACCACCAAACAGAGAGGGGAAGATGATACACTGCCTTTTAAAAAGACATAATATCACCACCAGTACATGGAAACAAGCTTCTCTGATAGAAAGACGAAGCCATTTCTGTATCCTTCCACATACTCAAACCACCAGCATGGCTTCTTAAACTTTTTAAAATTCTGTATACCTTTATAAAACGGAATGTTTGTATGTGTGTAAGGGCGGGCCATTTCCTTTGATTGGACAGCCTCGCCACTCCAAAATTCTAAGGCACCACAGAGGGCATTGATAGCCACTGATTAGCCAGCATCCCAGAATCCAGGCCTCTACATTCAAACAACAGGATTTTTAAGGGAAAAAGGAGAAAGGATGTAACAAATGAGAGCCACAGCAAATGAGAGTAAATCACATCAGTCCAGGAAACACTGTCTAGTCCAGGGCTTCTTAAACTTTTAAAACCCGTGACTGTTTTTCACTTGAGAATTTTTTATAGTATGTGGCCCCAGCTATATAAGTATATAAAATAGATATAAAAACCAAGAATTAATGATAATACACCAGCATTTGCAAAGCTTGCGAAATAAGCTGGTTTTCCTTTTAGTGGAGTACAGCTGAAGCATTTTCTACAGTCCACTGAAAACATGATGTTGTTCAGTACAATCCCCTGCCCATAAATATAGTTCTCCATACCTCATATTGCATTTTATCCCCAATCATGTCAACTAGTATTTGCATTTTATCAATCCCCCCCCCCAAGCCCAGAACTATTTTGCTATTTCAGACTACTGGTTGTTTATGGTAGTTGTTTTTATATTGTGTTATGCTCTTGGGGTTTTTTGTTTTATTTTGTTTTACTTTGCTTTATGTTGCTTTTTATGTTACTGTAACTACGTTGATGGGTGTCATCCCCATGTAAGCTGCCCTGATTCCCTCCGGGGAGATGGAGACAGGGTACAAAAATTAAGTTACAATTTTACTGACACCACAGTATGTCACAGCAAAAAAGATCTATATGCTGGATATCATATCAAAAAAAATCACAAGCCGAACACTTCCCAAGTGTCTAGGACTGTGTGATGTATTTTCGAATGATGCGTGCAGATTCAAATAAGGTGGCCTTTTGCAGTTGACAGATAGTGATTTTGTCAATGTTTATTGTTTCCAAATGCCGGCTGAGATTTTTTGGCACGGCATCCAGTGTGCCAAGGACCACTAGGGCCACCTGTACAGTTTGATTTTGAGGTATTGATAACGGCTGACTTTTTCCTGTTGTTGTTGTTGTTGTTATTAGTAGTAGTAAATGGGTTATGTTCAGAAGTCTTCTGCTGTTGCCAAATTTTTCATGACTCCAACACCAAGCTAAACTGGAATCAGGACCCACAGTTTGAGAAGCAGTTAGTCTGGTCCATTATAAGACCTTTAAAGAGACATTAAATAAGCCAGACAATATTAAATATTCTCTCTAAAGCTTTAAAACCTGTAATATATGTTTGTCTAAAGACAGTTAGCAAAAAGTGTGTGTAGATGAATTATGTGATTTTAATAATTGGTGTAATTGTTTTTAGATGTTTAAATTCTCTGGTTTTTAATGTAGATGTTTACCAATGGTATTTTATTTTAAGGCATGTTATTGTTGCTGATATGTGAGGCTGCTCTGAGTCCCTCTTGGGGTTGAGAAGGACGGGGTATAGATATGGTAAATAATCACATAAAATAAATAAATAGGCTGCCCTCTATGTGGGCATTATCTATGTAAATTCAATCAATACATGAAATCATTACCCTGCCCCATCTTGACTTCTGGAAACATTCAATTAGCACTGCTTCTGAAAAATCTTGCAAATCTCTTAGGAAGACGGGTGAACAAATGTCCACGTTCTGGAAGAAGCAAAGACCACCATCACTGAAGTGATGATTCTCTGCCATGAATTTTGCTGAACTACCCACATTGTCTGAATGCTCAATCATCATCTCCCAAAACAGGTACTCTATTCTCAGCTCATGAACGGAAAATGGAATGTTGGTAGACAACAAAAGAGATTTAAGGATGGGCATAAAGCTAACTACAAAAATGTGGCATTACTGTGAAAGACCTTGCAGATCCAGAAAAGATCTCTATAGTCGTTTGTGGATCCAACACCAAGACTCTACACTTGGAAAACAATCATACTCAGCCACAAGTGATAACCTATGATGATGATGACATCCCCTATCCAATCACTCTCCTGATGTAGAGAGAAATCAGTCTAAACATCAGAATGTTTCTTATGACTTGTTGCCCTCCACATGATTGGGGACTCTCAAAAAAGCTGGGTCAGAAGGGGGTGGGGTAGAGTTGGCCCACTTACCTCTTCACAAGCTAAGTAAACATATTTGCAGAAATGCACAGAACTAATAAGCTACATAATTTCATCATGAACTCTCCAAAAATCTAGCATGCTCAGATTCAGTCTCAAATGGTGACAAAATTAACCACCAACTTTTTACAGTATCAGACCATCTAAGCATTCATTCAAACATTACAGAAAATACTTTTTAAAAAAGGAAACCTCTTAGAATTGCCAATATTAGTTTAATATTTCTCTCCTTTAAAAAAAATATGCATAAGCATGTTAGAGTTTACTTTTCTTTGATCTCTCTAGACAACATAAAATAAATACTAACTTGATTTCATCCACTGGGGCAATGCATCTCCCCCAGTGGAGCTCTGTTGGTTAAAAAAAAGCAACTAAAATACAGTCAGAGGAATCAAATGGGGATATTAAGCACCAAATTGCAATTTAGTTCCCAGTGCAAGCATTTTCAAAGAAATGTATAATAAATGTGTTTGCCAGGCAAGGAAACTCCATCGCAACATGCAAAAAAATCTCCTTTTTTTTGTTACAACCCAGAAATTTCTACAGGATTGCTGATTGATGTAACCCTTGGATTAGAAATACACAACATGAAATAAAGTTCCCAGAGTGGAAAAAAGGAACTCCTTGATGAGACTGTTGAAAGAGCGATAAAAGCTTCACTCAAGGACTCCACTTTAGTATCAGATTGTGGGAAACTTTCATTTAAACAGCCCAATGGAGTCCATTAGCCATCAATCTGCAGGCACTAAATAAACCCTTAACACCTCTTCTTAGAAACTGCAACATAATCATCCAGCCATCCTGCTGGAGTTACAGACAAAAAGAGCTCTGGAAGATTGGGGAAAGTTTATAGGGGAGAAAAAGAAATTTCCTCCCAAAACAACTGTTCACAGTAAAACCATGCAATTTTATTTCTTCAGTGGCTAGTTTAGTAAGCACAAAACAAAGATACTATCACTTCAAACAAACAAGGCAATAAACATAGACAGAAATGTGTAGGAGCCTGTCATTTCAGAAGATTATGGACAAAGTTATTTTTGAGATGTTATTCTTCAACACATTCAAGATATAAGCCACTATACAAATCAGACAGAATGCAGGTTTCTTTTTGTAATGCTCTTATGCAAAATAGCTTTGATAGAATGTAATGCTGAAATATAATTTAGAATTGCATGCATGGTCCTCTGGGTTTGAGCACTTTTCTCACTTGTGGAAATAAAATTTTGCTTTTTGAAGAACTACTGGTCATTTTTGCTGTGTCTAGTATTGGCCATTTTTTTGTTTTTCAACTCAAATCTAATTGGAATTTTTAGAAACAAATTACAGATTATCCTCACACACAAAAAAACCTGAATTACAATATTGCGTTTGAAGAAATAAAAATATAAATTCCAAAATCACATTTCTTAGAAACTAATAAAAAAACAAATATTAATGG